>MU157854.1:0-238591 GCA_015657495.1 Crepidotus variabilis | reverse complement strand
CTCAATTTGCCAGTTGGAGCCCATGAAGAAAGACGAGTACAATCCATACAGGTAACGGAAGACTTCATCCAAAGTTATTTCTGGCTAGAACCGACATTCGAAAGCTTCACTTGCCTTGGTTCAGCCTACCATCAATTCATGGCTTGTTATTCATCTAAATATTCTCTTGACTTCGGTTGAAAACTTCTCTGAAATATCAAAATGCCGAGGAGAAAATCATTATTTTTACCCGAGCGCGGTATCTCATATTTTCATTTCGGGTCAGCCACGGTATCAATGTTTAGTCACGGTACTGTGCCACGGCTACCGTGACGATTGCACGGCACTCACGGTAGGCCTCACGGTAAAAGTACTGTGCCCGTATGATTTGCTACCAGAACGCACGGACCACTTAGAAGCATCAAATGCACCAAGGCTTGGCCGCACACTCTACTCACATGTCCTCCGACAGCTATCTTTCAATCCTGCTCTTTGACTTGATTTATCAATGGTTGGTGCTCCTCGTAGCTGTTTGGGAAATATCTAATCGATTCGGGAGAAAGACGGGTCGAATCCTAGCGATTGCTATCCAACTTCGACGAGTTGACCTCAAGCCAGAGCTCCACTTTGGCAGAAGAATGCCGAACGTGGCCGGTGCTCAATCTCGCACAATTTGATACAAATCTCTTCGTTCCTTCACGTCTGTGTCGGCCTTTACTTTGGCTTTCCTGTGCTGTAGAACGTTCTAGAGCGAGCCACACTTTTCAAACGCACGCTATTGAATCAACGAAATTTGAGGTAATGTTATTCCTTGAATATTGTGGACATTGCTGATTTACCGAGATCGCTCCGACCACAATTAAAGACCAGGGCATTGATGATTCAAGCTGTTTTTTCGCTTGAAGGCGCCTTTACACCTGTCGATCTCGAGGAAATAGAATCATCGGCATGAAGTCGAGGATGCGAATAGTTCTTTCTCAACAGCTGGATTTCTCTGCCGAACGGCTGTGTCTTTTATGCTTTCTTCCCTGCAACGGGCGCTATCATATTTGCCCCTTACAGCTAAGTTTCTCTTGGCTCGCTTGCACAACAGCCGCACAAATCTTGGCAGTTCAGCTAAGAATATCTGGGCTGCGCCGATCTGCAAGCGGACAGTTGGCAATGAATGACACGAGGATGATTCTAGACACATAAATACAACGGTGAGCCAAGACACCTTGACGTGATGCCCCTCTACACCTCCAATTTTACTGCCAAGTGTTGGATATGAGCTTGCAGCTTCCGCCATTTTACCGAACACCAAAGTTCTTCATCGTGACCTTGGGGGTGGCTTGCAGTCTATGGTTGCTATTGGTATCTTATCAGTCTTACGTTCGAGGAAGTTTCGTATCTCTTAAAAATGACGGTGCGGTTTCTCTCTATCCGGGCATCACTCCCTTGATACTAATTTTCAACGTAGTGGAGACAAATATTGTTCAACGACGGCAACTCGTTGTTAGAACGACGCCAACCAATAGAGCAGGGATAGGCTCAGTACTCGCACAGCTCAGAAGTAGTGCAGCTATCGCAACCATATTGGACGCGGATTTCGCAACTTTTGGTTTGCAGTCAGAACATCCCTATCGAGTCGCTTCACTTCTCCACCTCGATCTTCTAGAGCATCCTCTGACAGTAGAATCTAAGGTGTGCTCAATCTCAGCGCTACCCACTTATTCCCGTGTCCACAATCTCGTCGAAAGCTGGTGTAACAACCCGAACGCTGATAGTGAGCACGCGGTTGAACTTCGGGAGTCTCTGAAGGACTGCGACCTCATTCTGGATGATCGACCTTGGGATGTACGGCAGGACATGGCTAAATGCACTTGGAAGTGGGTTAAGCAGGTCTTTTCCAAACTTGGCGTCAACAAGCAGGCCGGAGGCGTCGGCATTCACATTCGATGGGGAGATATGGCTTCTGGTGGTGATTCAAAAGATCCAAAGACGCCAGAAAGGTCTATCCCGATTGAAGTCGCTGCTAAATTGCTACGCAAGATGCGAGAATGCGGTGTAGACGACGAGCTCAGTGTCTACATGGAAGCACATAATTTGACGTTACTCGACGGTCTTGGCGAACCATATCGCCTCGTTGACACGGGTAACGACATCAATGACTTGGTCGATCTAGCTTCCAACCGGATTATGGTGCTGGACATTGGCAGCTACACGGCTATTGCGCACCAGATCTCGGATGGTGGTGTCACTGTCGTTCCTGATGTTGATGAGTTTGGTATTAGTTGGCATAACATTGGACCTAATACGGTATTACGGTGGAACGAGCTATTGTCAATCTCGTGTTCAGAGCTTTCAACTTTACTTCGGACATGATTTTAGCACAACGCATTAATGCAGATGGAATGTAAAATACTGCAGCCGACTTTTATCAAACTTACAGTACTTATCTTGTTTTTTGTTTTTGTTTTGCGGATTTACAAGGATGTTACCCCGTCCAACCTCAGATTAGATATGATCGTTGTTTACTAAGCAATCTGATCCAAGTCAATTTTCTGTCAGTCCTCTTCTCAGTTCTTCTGTTGCGTTTATAACTTTGTTGGCACCAACGCCTTTCTGGTTGATCAGAGATTACTTTCCTGAGCAAATTTGTTTAGTTTCTTCACGAGACGGTGTTGGCACTTTGGGCCGAGCTTGGCGACTATGATCTTCTGCCTGTACCTGTCATGCCACTCAATTTTTCGTCACTTTCATGCCCAAATTCGAATCAGGTTGAATCTCATTTGACGTTATTCTAAGCTCTCGTTAGTGACCACCTCACTCATTCGAATAGCATCTTCCAACAGTCATTCGTACACTCGAGATGGCTTTTCGACGTGGGCTGACTCTTTCTCCGTCAGGCGTCGCAGTGTCGCACGGCTTAGCACCGAAGCTACTAGCTGAAGTGCAAGCTTGTTCATCTGCGGGTCCGAGCTATTGCTTATGGTGACTCACCTCCAGCCTTTCTGATCATGATGTGGCCGTATGATTCCGCCCTGAAGCCCCTGACCCTGAGCTGTATCTTATCCATGCCGGCTTGACCATTCCCATTGCACTTACGCATCTTTTGTTGTCACCGCCCGCCTCCAACCCCACATTCTTTTTGAAATGGCCTACCGCTTGAGCAAGCAGAAACTCTCTCGCAGACAAGTTGTCGACTTCAACAAGGTCCGTCATTATTCCTGTCTGCTTAATGTCTTGGGCTAATACACACCATCCTTGACAGCACATCCACGCTCTCGCTCACAAGCAGGGCACAACCGCTCTTCAGGCTGCTTGGGACAACTATGATTCTGCATTCAGACCAGCATACCAGGTACGCTCTTTAGTAAACTCACTTTAGACCTCGGAATTTAATCGCTGCTTCAGTGCCCCTGCTGCGTTAGGTCTACCAAAGATGACAAGCGAGTGCATGGAGATACCTTTGTTCGTCATGTTGAAGTTGACGAGGGGAAGATTGAACTTCGAGATGAAGATGTTTACGACTTCAAGATCGACTTTCTTCCGTTCGAGCCTTCAAGGCGTAAGACAGACATGACTGTATCCCTTTTCGATATCGCGAAGCCTGCAAAACGGAGAGGTTAACTTTGCGTTTGGTTTCCCTCTGTTCCTATAGCTCACATATCCAATAGGAGGGCGACGGTACCCCAGAGCAGACTCGCACACTTGCCTCCTTTCCAGGCCTGTAGAAGATCCTACCAACTCTGATACCGACATTGAGGACTTTATCAAAATCGAAGATTTGGAGGACTTTTCTTTCTTTGAGGAAGAGTGGGAAGAGGTCTACGTTGAACGACAGGTGGAATCAACTCAAGTCAAACAGTCATATTCGGCTGTGCTGAGTGGAAACGGCCTTTAAATGTGGGATTGAGAGTTGCGTGCTCGTGGAATTATACCCCTCAGTGGAGTCCTTTCATTGTTCGGGCCCTCTGAGAACCTATACTTATCTACTATATCCCTGTTCAACTAATCCGCCTCTTACCAGGTTTCATTCCCTCCAATCATATCAATCAAAAACATTACAATTCGTTGATCAAAATATCGCATAGTTCGTAGTTTGCATAAATGAACCTCGGCGTATAAGTTTAGGGACACATGTTTGGCGAGTCCTCAACGTATTTTTGGCAAAACTCGTAACTCGGTTCAAAGAAACCTTTTTGCATCACAGACCGTCCAGCGCGCTGATCATCGAACGATTTCATTGGGTGGCGACCTGTGAGCTTGGCCTTGAAGAGATCCTAATCAGGCCGGATAACTATGCGG
Source organism: Crepidotus variabilis (assembly GCA_015657495.1). Lineage (NCBI taxonomy): Eukaryota > Fungi > Basidiomycota > Agaricomycetes > Agaricales > Crepidotaceae > Crepidotus > Crepidotus variabilis. The sequence continues at coordinate 234,322 of MU157854.1, read as the reverse complement.
TCTCTAATCTGGCGATGTATCGTTGAGTCTGCGCCATGGCCCATGGGGCAATGCTTGGGGCCAGAACGGTATAAAAGGGAGTGGTCTTGTCTCATCATACTCCAACAAAACTTTCTTTCACAATGGTTTACCAAGGCGTCGCAGTACTTCCCGATGGACTTGAATTGGCGTACGCTGATTCAGGTCCTGTCAGTGGTTCGTCTAACTACACGACACTGATCTTGGTTCATGGCTGTGCGTTTAACGCTCGTGAGTAGCCTCTGATCGCTCTCCGATTTCTGAGGCTTATGTATCTATGCGTGTGTTTAGACACCTTTGAGCGCCTCCACGAACGTGCCACCACCTTCAATCTTCGCACCATCGCTTTTCAGAGGCCAGATTACCCCGGATCGACGCCATTCACTGATAATGAAATCGCAGAAATTAGAGAAGGGAATGAAAAGTATCTAGCCAATGCTCAAAAGATGATGGTCGATTTTATCCGCTACGTGGTGAAGACGCTTGAAATACCGGTCATTTCGAACCTCGGCTCGGTTCAAAAAGGGGAAGGGATCAGCGGTGGACTGGTATTGGTGGGATGGTCCCTCGGAGCATACATTCCTTTGAGCGTTCTCGCTGATCCTAAGGTTGTTAACCCTGAGATGCATGGTGTTCTCGAGAAATATTTACGATCCGTAATTGTTTATGGTATGTTTATCACCTCGCCTTGTTTCTTGAAGATGTTACTGACTACTTCGACTCCAGACTCCCCTCCGATGACTTTCGGCATCCCAATACCCCCGGCTAATCCAGTTGCCGGGGATCCAACGACTGCAGCTCCAAAACCGTCTGACTTTCCTATAAGCATCACCTCTTTCTTCGACCAACCGAATGGTTGGGCTGGTGATGTGGAAGCCATGGACCGGAGATTCGCCGCAGAGAAAGCCATGTGGTACGACTGGACTGAAGAGCAAAGAAATAAGTACGTTACGACGAGTACTCTTATGCGATGCGAGTTCCCGACGTGAGTGCTGGATTTACTCCAGGCCTTTTATGCGAATTGATGCGACAATATCCTACCGTTCCAACAGCTTGGTAGAGCCAATGCAAACGCATTTTCGCAACAATGCACAGAAAGCTCTCTATGACGAAACCCTTGCACAGGAATTTTTGCCAAATATCTCAATCGGAGTTATCTCTGTTGGACGATCGTTCTGGCACTGTCGATGGGGGATTTGGCACATGGAACAAACCTATCGAGCGAAACTGAACGAAGGAAAGAAACTTCGAAAGCTGAAGGCTGCTCATCTTCGTGAGTGCAATCATCTGGTGAGTGCCTTGCTTACGGTGTATATTCTCTGAGATCTAACTTGTCTGTATCCCTCTTAGGCGCACTTGGAAAACCCTACGTTGTTTCTGGATACTGTGAAATCATTGATCTAATCGACTTTTACTACTGTACTTTCCTGCGCCGCGTTGTATACCTTGTATCAAAATATAAGCTCCCAAGCAGTTGGATATCTGAGAGAAGTCGCCGAGAGGAACGATTGATAAGAGGGAAAAATGATCCCATCTTCCTCGACCGGGTCAGGGTTGCCTTCGCCGCAGATCAAGCAATGTGTGGCGATGAAGATGCCAAGCGAGCCGCTAGAGCTGTGGTAAACGGTGCGTCATAATCGTTTTTTTCTTGCCACCGCATCACTCTTTTGGTCACTCTCACCCCTAACATTTTCATGACCCGGACATAGTCATAATTCTAGAGGCTAATAATTCTGCTGCGAGAGTGGCCAAAATGGTACTTTGGTGAGTCTTTAATGAACTTTTGTATTCCACGAATGACAGATGAAATTGTAGCAAACCAAAATATATCGTTGTGGTCCTCACAACATTTGGCGTTCTGTTTCTTCTGACAACCTATCGTTCGTCTATCCAAAGATATATCATCCTTTCGAAGATAGCTCGTGAGGACCTCAGGCAGAGATACAGATTTGCTTGAATCTTACTTTCAGTTCAGCGCAGGAACCCCCTGTCATGGTACCACGACATCAAACCGTCATACGAACAACGCCTACGAATACGGCCGGTATAGGTTCTGTTATTGGCCAGCTAAGAAGCGGCGCTGCGATTGCAACTATGCTCGACGCGACCTTTGCGACGTTTGGTCTTCAGTCAGAGCACCCCTATCGCGTGGCTTCACTCCTGGGCCTTGACCTGTTGGAAAATTCTTTGAATAAAGGGGGCAAGGTCTGTTCTATCGCCGCGTTACCCAGCTACTCTCGCGTCTCGGAGCTGACGGAAAATTGGTGCAACGACCCGACCATTGATTCTGTGCACGCTCAGGAGTTAAGGAGCTTTCTAGCTGACTGCGACCTCATCCTCGATGATCGACCATGGGATGTACGTCAAGATATGGCGAAATGCAGTTGGAGATGGGTGAAGCATGTGTTCTCCAAGTCTGGCGTCCAGAACCATTCAAAAGGGATTGGAATCCATATCCGGTGGGGTGATATGGCTGGAGGTGGAATCCCGCACGATGAAAAGACACCACAGCGATCCATCCCTATTGAGGTCGCTGCTCAGATGCTGAAGAAATTACGCGAGTGCGGTATTGAAGACGACCTTAGTGTTTACATGGAATTTCACAACACAACGATATTGAGTGGACTTGGGGAGGCGTACCGGATCGTGGATACGGGGGACGACATCAACGATCTCATCGACCTGGCTTCGAATAGAATTATGATTCTGGATATTGGGAGCTATACCGCGATAGCTCATCAAATCTCGGACGGGGGCATTTCAGTTGTCCCTGATAATGATGAATTTGGGATTAGCTGGCATGATAATGGATACAATACTGCACTTCGATGGACTGACTTGCTTTCGAATACGTGTTCCGAACTCTCTCCTGTGCTTAATTCAGGATAAATTAAATTATTACTCAAATTCATTGTACAAAACGTAGGATGAGTGATGCAAGCTCATTATTTCAAGTGCATCAGAGGTCGATGCTCAAGTTTTTACCGGCAATCCTTCAATGGACGGCAGCAACTTCAGGGTAGTGATTGACAGTAGAACCATTGCTTTCATATCTCGAGCGATTACCGAAAAAGCAGAGTATGGCTAATAGATACTGTATATTTCCAAAGTTCCAGGAAATCAGATGGTTGGAAGAAACAAAGGGATGTTTTGTTGTTGATCCCACGACGTGATTTTCTGGTTGGTTAGTCCGAACATATTTCTTTTCTCTCCCACTCAAGAGTGTTTCAAAAATTCGCGCATCCGGCCGAGCGATACCTGCTTCAAAACTGAAGTTGCCTTCCAACCTTGTGTAAAAAGATAACGGGGGAGAGCGATAAGATGGAGGCGACATCAGGAGGTGGGCTCTCGTTCTCGTTCTTAAATTTCTGTCACTTATAACCCGTTCTTCGTTGTTGTGAACGCCTCTTTTCAAGCCTCTCCCGCTTATTTGACGACATGTCCACATTCCAGGTGATGCATGACATGCTTGCTTCGTTGGTCAACCTCCTTCCACTCTCTCGCAATCACGACACCCCACCTATCAATGCATCGCAAGCATACCCACCTCAACCTCCCGCGAACAGCAATCCTCGAATGCTGTAAGGTGCATTCCTGAACGTATTGAGGATGGCACTTTCCTGTCGGTGCACACACCATCATCTACTCCTTCCCCTACGATGTTCACCACATGCTCTAAACTATCAAGTTCTCATTCAACTCGCCTTCACTCCTCCCGACGGAACTGTTGATGCGACCCATTGGTTTCCCCCTCTACCATCGCACCCACGCTACCCAAGATTATGCATCACAGGTCCAGCCACTGCGACCATCAATGTTTTCTCAGTCTTCACTAGTGCATGATCAGTGCGCCGCCTCCACAACGCGCTGAGCTGGTTCAAAACTCAGCACTCATTCAACGCTGGCTCCTCCCTCTCCCATCGAGCAATTGTCTTATTCGAGTGTCATATTCGTCTCAACGTTGGCAAATTATCGTGTTATGCATAGAATTGCTCCCAACCTTGATAGCTAATACCAGCGCTTCCTCTTTCGTCTTCGGCATTCTCGCATGACAGAAGGCGTGTTGGCCTGTGAGCGAGGCTCGAGGTCACGACGACGACGAGGTGTAGGCGGTCAAGAGGATATGTTAGGGTGGATGGCTAGAGAGCAGTGACGAACAGGCTTGAAGGGATGAATGAGAAAGGAATTACTCAGTAAGTGCAGACCATGTTCCATCATTGTGCTAAGCGCTCATAAAATAATTAGGGTGTCCCTTTCTCTACCCTCTGGCAATCTGGACCACCGATACCAGTGGGACGACACGCACTTTGAAGCGAAGTGCCTGAAACCTCCGCCGCTGAAAGGGAATATGAAAGGATGTTCTCGAAGGGTCGAAGTGCTCGCACGAACTCTTTAATGTAACGAGATATCAAAAGTGAGTTATTAATCTTGAATCATAATATTATAATATCTGACTCTCGCGATAGATCGTTTGTTGAGGTCGGACCCCCGAATATGCAATTTTCAAGATCTTCAACCAGGATATCGACGACCCGCAAAGCTTCGCTGCTCTTTGACAAATACTCGCTCAGTGTAAGACCCGCCCGCAAAGAGAATTGTTCGGGTCAGCAACTTTTTATCTTTTGTATAAAGCCGATCGCCAATGATCGGTAGATGATATAGACGAAGAGTGGCCAAAATCCGATGTATGATCAAGCGGTTTGCATAGCTCAAGAACTTCGTAGATTCATTTTGACGTCGCCTACAAATGTTTTACACTGTCATTGTGCCTCATTTATTAATCAACGTCCACCTTAATTGTGAGTTTCAAAATTGGCTGAGCCCGCATTGGGCTCTCGTGAATAAGGTACTGTATGTGTTTCAAGCCACACAAAATTTGGAAAGGTAAAACGATTCGGAATTTTATCAGACTTTTACAGGGAACCATAACTAGTACATCCAGTAAACAGTATTGTACATGGTAATCGAAGGTATTTGCCGTATCGTTGTCGAAAACTTCGGGAATCCAAATCAAATTCTTGATCTAGTTTAGAGGTTTACATTGACCGGGGTGCACCCGATCGCAACAACGCCATCTGGAAATTGTGATCAGTAAGTGATCAGACCTTTGGAAAGAGTAGACGCGTACTGAAGTTGTTGTTCTGGCAGCAAACGGGCTGCGAGGAGCTGAAAGGAGTTGCGATCAGAATATTAGAAATCCCCAGCAAACTAGGCAAAAAACTAACCAACTGTTTCCGCCAATTCCAACAGCGGAGATGGGAGAGCAGGTAATACCAACTTGAGCAGTGACATCTTGGACGACGACGCCCAGGAGTGCGAGGAGACCGGCTGCGGCACCGCTATTGGCGGATTGAACGCTGTTGCAGCATTGGACGGATCCCGTGTTGCATTGGCTGGTTGGTGGTGGGCTTCCTCCGTCGCCACCGCGGGCGACGAGAGGTGTGGCGGCCGCAAAGCTGGCGATGGTGAGACTGACGAGGGTGGCGAGCTTGAATTGCATGTTGTTAGGTAGTTAAGTTGAGATTGCTGCTGTTGCTTTGGGTACTTTGAACTGAGAGCTCGAAGTGAGGAATTAATGGTGAAGTTGGGTAGTCTTTTATATCTTTCAACTCACCAACTTTGACCTATTTAGGATAAGTTGGCGTTATTGACCATATAACGAACATGAGTCGCCAGGTAATGTTCGTGTCGGAAGAGTGGAGCTGGAGTCTATGTGCCGACAAGAATATAGTTCAGGCCTGACAGAGTGTGTGCTTTGGTGAAGAGACACCCCACTTGCATTAAACCCATCAAGTGACGAATACTGGAGATCTCTGCGGGCATTCCATGGGTAGCTGGCGACGGCTAACCTAGCTGTTGACTCGTCAATCAACGACGTGTAGAGAGATAAGTCGCCAAATTAGGAGCCAAGTTGCGTTAATTACGCGTGGTTCAAAATACCAGTAGGAATTCCGGGATGCAATCGAACGATCCGGCATTGTAAACCCTATGCCAATATGTTGACGTTCAATCTTGACCTCGATATTCCATGAATTTACTCTCAAGTTCACCGGCCACATTAAACCCCCTCGTTCGCCTATGACGTCGGGAAGCCGAGAGTTATCTCCTTACATACCTTGAAGGAGTAGAGCGACGTTGACTGCAGAGTGACAGAGTCTAAAGGCCCACAAGATTGCGAGGAGGTTGAGTGCTCAGTAAGCTCAAGCTGGGAGTCCTTCCGTCATGGAATTGTGTACTGTCACTGTTACGGCAACTGAAATGTTGTGGAACATTAGTAAGACGAAGGGAAAACCGCATAACTAAAAGTGCGAAGGCGTAGGCGCTCGGTATTTGGTCAAGATACTGTATAGTGGACAACTACCTCATTCGACTAAAATCCCACGAACACAGCTTGGCCAGCTACTCCTACCTTCGTCTTTTCTCAGATCTGGCTGTTTCTTTGGGATTTTGATTATGAGCCGTGGACTTAGCTCGTTTATTCAAATGGGAATGCTGGCCACGCCCGATTTCGTTATTTTTGCCTTCAGGCAAACAAACTTCTTGAGCGCCCATTCAAACACGATTTTCTCTTGTTAGATCTCTTTCACTGCTCTGACATAGAAGTTTGTTACTCCATAACTCGTGGTCGACCCTTTTTCCCAGCTAAACTGTCATTTTTTTGCCTTGCCTAAACTCATGCATTTTCTCACAACGCTTCACCCTCCGTGTCTACGTTGTTCTACGTCACCCCGCACAGCTTTACTCGTTTGCTGGACAACGCTCTCCGCCATAACACTGCACACCATCACAAGTGAAACGAACGGCCAGTACTTCGTAAACCCATGCCCTCATAATTATCTCAGACTCCACCGGGAATATCCTCAGCCTGTAGTCTCAGGTATTGACATCATGCAATTCAACAAAAAGGCTTTGAGGTGGCCGTAAGTGACAAGGGTAATTCATTTTCACAACCAAATTCACAAACTCTAATCTCAAGCTCGTTCATAAACTCAGAATTCTCCACTTGTGTGTCTAGCCAAGGCGTTGTGCTTGTCCACCTCTTGCAGTATGACGACAAGCAACAGGTTTAGATATTGTCTTACTCCGATTACCTTGATGTACGGTACGTAGACTCCTTCCGCGCGCCCATATACATTCAAATCCTGAACCATGTTACATGCCAGCATGTACAGGTCGCTCCACCCATGAAGCTTACCATTCTAATGACGCTAAATTCGCCAAGTAACTCGAAGCTGGTGAGTTGAAAGATATAAAAGACTACCCAACTTCACCATTAATTCCTCACTTCGAGCTCTCAGTTCAAAGTACCCAAAGCAACAGCAGCAATCTCAACTTAACTACCTAACAACATGCAATTCAAGCTCGCCACCCTCGTCAGTCTCACCATCGCCAGCTTTGCGGCCGCCACACCTCTCGTCGCCCGCGGTGGCGACGGAGGAAGCCCACCACCAACCAGCCAATGCAACACGGGATCCGTCCAATGCTGCAACAGCGTTCAATCCGCCAATAGCGGTGCCGCAGCCGGTCTCCTCGCACTCCTGGGCGTCGTCGTCCAAGATGTCACTGCTCAAGTTGGTATTACCTGCTCTCCCATCTCCGCTGTTGGAATTGGCGGAAACAGTTGGTTAGTTTTTTGCCTAGTTTGCTGGGGATTTCTAATATTCTGATCGCAACTCCTTTCAGCTCCTCGCAGCCCGTTTGCTGCCAGAACAACAACTTCAGTATGCGTCTACTCTTTCCAAAGGTTTTGATCACTTACTGATCACAATTTCCAGATGGCGTTGTTGCGATCGGGTGCACCCCGGTCAATGTGAACCTCTAGACTCACTGGTACTAGTAGATCTTTACCAGTGTTGTCCGAGAGCATAACGGCCGACGTTTTCGTGCCATGCTGAGGATTGTGAATCGCCATCATTTTGTTTAGCTACCGTTTAATTCCACCGTCTATTGTACAATATGTCATACAAACCAACTATATCTTTCATGTCCCTTTTGGCCGTCTCAGTACTCTACAGGCAATATGATTCAGGTGGAATCCAGAAGATCTATATTTTTTCTTCAATTTCAGGGGCGAAAATACAGATTCGGATCAATAATCATCAACAACCTTTCTCACCGTTTAGCAACTTGTACCTCAACCACCACGCACCACGCACGCAGCACGATTGGACTCATCCGCGAACGTTATGCAGGAATGAGCGTAGTAAATCAACTGGAGGTGTGCCCAGTTTGAGTACTGTGAGCATGATTTTACCCGGTTTTGGTCGGTTGTCGTCGTTCGACTCGGATGAAACTGTCATTGTTCCTCTAGGACGTGGACCAAAACTGGAACTCATTTCTGCACAGATATTAGCCACTGGAAATCAATTATTCAAGCCGTCTGAGACTTCATGAACATGAATGGTACACACCATTTCGTGTAAACGAGTTGATGAACATGATAGCTAAACGCTCCAACAAAGAACACGTCTTCTCGCCGAACGATGTTGGCACACGAAATCCCTTGTCTTTTTGCTCTGCCTCCTTGTTGCCATTTTTGGCAAAACCTATGAGATGCATGACATTCCAGATGTGGCCGACGTTGCAAGTTCCATCAATTTCTCCCATCGCGACCATAACTGACGGGTACCAGGATCAACTAATTGCAATCTCGCCCGTCAATGTTATCGCTTCATGCTCGCCGCTCACATCGTATCTAAGTTCCACGAACTTTCCAGAAGGCACATTTGATGCTTCGTTTCGCATATCGTAATCTTACTACAACAGTGAAGCTCTTAACTGTCGTCTGGTTGGTCCCACCCAGAAGACTCTTAGGATCACTGTTTTTGAGACGACCAACGAACTCGGACATCTTAGTTGTTGACATCTTGCTTGGATCTTCACCTACCTGTTGCTTGATAACACGAACTTCGGTCTCCGAAAAATACGTCCCTGCTGGCTGTTATTGGCTGCCAAGTGCCAGTCTTGATTCCGGACCCGATGGCTCAAGTCTTTCTCGATTTGGTTGTGGTGATAATCTTTCCCTCTTTATTGCAGGTTCATAAAGTTATTGAAGCTCAGAGCAGCATCTCGCAGCGTGTTTTTTCTTCTTTAGCCAGAGCGAGCCATTTCAACTTTTGAGAATCTGTTATTCCGACTTCATCACATATCTGTACTGCAAATTGCTGAATGCTTCATATGTTGTGTCTCCTTCTCTGATAAGCCGCCCGACGATGTCACTGTTATCTTCTGTTCTCAAATTCCCTCTATATCCACGTCAATCCGGGATCCTGGCCAACTGTTTCAGTTCACTAATGTCTTATAAGGCAATGTGGGGTAAAAGAAGAATAGCGCTATACTCAGACACGAGTTTGATATGCTGCGGACGCTTTTCTAGCCGAATGCAGACAGTTGTGGGCTCTTTTGTTCTGCGATTGGAGTGCCGACACAAGGTGGATTGATCATTGAATCTCGAGGCCCTATCTCTCTCAGCAATATGGGTATATAACGGAGAGACAACCAGGTAGCAAAGCCTTAAGATAGTGAATTTTCAGCAGACGCACTTTCAATAAATGTCGTTTCTCCCTGTTGCAAGGCCTTTATACCTGGCCGGTGTCACCAGATGATGGCGGTCGTACTCATGTGAGACCCATATACCTTCTCTTATTGTTCATGGCTGAATCAACTGCACAGACATCACACTTCTTTTGTCGAGCCATTCGACACTCGACACTCCCTTGGCGAAGTGTGATTCCTTTTGTTTTACTCTTGATCATGTATGTACCTCTAAAAGAGCAGCGCATACGTCCGTAGAAAAGTGGACACACTAATCAAAATAGGTCCTCCTTTCTTACCATCGACTCAGCGTATCTTCACGATGAGTGCTCCAGATTTGACTTTCGGAACCTCGCAAGACATGATGCCTCCATCGTATCATGAAGAACGAGAACGTTCTGAGCGGCAGCGAAATTTCTATATTACGAATCCCGATACTTCTAGCTCCTCTTCCAACTGGGTGACAGATGCGCCACCTCCTCCACGTTACTCTCTGGTGTTCGGAGATCCAGACGAGCAAGTACCGAGTGATTCACCGCAATCTCAGCACGATTTCTGGTTTTCCAGCGGCGTTTTCAAGAGTAGACCATGGGCTGGTTTGCGTATTTTTACCAGACCATCTTTGACAACACATCGGGTACCTCGTGTCTATGGAAGAGACGCGGTAGCCGGCTTGATTTTGCTCGAGCTCTCCAGCACGACAACAATCAATTCTATTGTCTTATCTGTGAGTAATAGAACATACTTTTAATCGAATTTTATTGACCGTCCTGTGTTTATGTTAGCTGAAAGGGAGAATCGTAACTAGTTTTGCCGAACAAGGGGTTTACACTTTCCTGGAAGAAAACCTCATCATCTGGACCAGGCAATCCGGCTCTTCGTCCCAGCCAACATCTCCGGTTTCCCCAACCAGTCCGTTCGTCTTAACTCAACCAGGTGGCTCAAAAATTGAAGGCAAATTTCCCCCTGGCAGCCACGAAATTCCATTCACTATTCCCTTCCCTACCGAGATCAACATTTCGACTGGTTATACTGGGAAAGGGAGAAGGTCTGATCGGCCCGAGCTTCTGTGTTACACACCTCAGTCTTTCTTAGAGCGACATCTGAATGCAAATATCGAGTACGAACTGGTCGTGAAAATCAACTATGGGATATTAAAGCAGGATTTTAAGTAAGTGTCTTATCTCCATGGATCCCATTCTACAATGCAGGCTCACCACTTCACTCCGCTTCAGATTGAAAGCACCAATCATTTACATTCCTGAAATTAGGCCAGAATCTCCTTTCCAAAAACGACTCACCTGTTACATGTATAATTTACCTTTGGTTAGCTCTCCTGACGATCCTGATGGATGGCAAGCACTTCCTTCGATCAATATTACGGGTACGTTTGGAAGGGAGAAAGCTGTCGTTCTTGAATATACCGTACGTCCTTCCGTTATTATGGACCCCACCCTACTGAAGATTTCTGGGTAGTTCTATCTAGCTCTTCCTGTAAGTTTCCTATATTCTCAACTTGTCGCATACAGCGGCTTACTAACATTGCTGTAGCTGTGTTATACTCGGGGAACTGTGATTCCTTGCTTCATTCAGTTATCTTGTCCTGATCGCCAGTGCCTTGCAGCTCTCTCAACCCCTGCATTGCAAAATGTTCGACTAGGACGACGAGTGACATACTTCAAAGATCCGAACAAAGGTATAGATCAGCATTTTCAGATACGAGCGTTTCCAGAGAGCAGGAGCGTGGCAAAATATCCCTCTTCCTCATGGGAGTTTGACGAAGCTGAGACGGCGATATGGTGGGAACCTCAGCAACTGGACAACGGAAGTTCTTTCAGCTCGGACGTCAGATGGCTAGAAGGTGAAATTCATCTCGCCGATGACCTCCCGCCTACCTCAAGCTTCGTGCCGTTAACGATTGAGGTAACTGTTCTGATTTTGGGTATTGCCTATATTTAACGCCCTACACAGTACGCTATCGAGGTTATGCCTTTTGAAACAAGTTCATTCCGCCAAGCAGCTTCGCGCCGGCCTGAAGGTTCATCTTCTTACCCTACTAAGTTAAGCCTAGAAGGTCATTCGTCACAAATACTACTGTCCTACCCAGTGACCATTGCAACATGCCACCATAACGGACCACGAGCACGAGCATACACCAAACGGCAGAAACCTTCTATGGCCAAGAAAAGGTCGAAGGATGAAGGTGATGCTTTGTTGCAGCTTGCACAATATGGTTCGTTGAGCCCATTTCATACTTAGATCTGCACTAATTCTCGTCTTCAGGTGCATCAGGGGTAAGTCATGTAAAAATACCCAATAATTATCCAGTTTAATGATTTCCACTGTAACCATAGATCCGCTCCTTTTAGTAAATTCCATTTTGCTTCGTATTTTCTACTTTGATTGCGCAGGGCGCATATAGTACACCTATCTTTCCCTAAAATCCACGTTTTTGCTTCTCGTCACGCTTTCAGAGGCTCGTGAGATCCAAAGGTTATCAGTATAATCGCCTGCGCAGATATACACACCAGTAATGTTGTTTCCGCAGTCGTTGTCTGAGCTTCTTTTGCAAAGGCTCTATTTCAGGTTTGCCGTGCCAGGTACTGACGTTGCCCAGAACAAAACGGCACAGGTGACGCGTGTAGGTGCGGCATCGCTCGGTGCCTTTCGGCTGCGACCTATAAGAACCGGACTCTCCCGCTTGGCTGGCTGCAACCATGAGCATCTTATCAGATAACAGCACCAAGCGCTCAGTCGTGATCGTTGGTGGCGGCTTTGCTGGTATCGGCCTCTTCAACATCCTTGAGAAGACTTTGGATCCTCAGACAACCTCCATCACCCTTATAACGCCAAGAGCGTACTTCGTTCATCTTCCTGCTGTATTGCGCATGATAGTAACTGCAGACGAAGACCTCGAAGACAAAATACTCCTTCCACTGACCGAGCGCTTCAATCAAAGCAACAAGCGCGTCGTGCTAGGGAAGGTTGCGTCGATCACCGACGACACTGAAGACGGATTTGTTACTCTAGAAAATGGAGAACAAGTTGGTTATACAGTTCTTGCGTTGGCGACTGGCAGTAACTGGGAAGGGTGTTTAAACTTCCCAGACGGCATTTCAGAAGTTCGGCGACACGATAAAGAGTGGCGAACACGCTTTGCAAATGCAAAGAGTATTGTTCTCGTTGGAGGCGGTGGTATCGGATTTGGTATGTATGTTTCTTCTCTAATGTACTTCGATTTGACAAAAGCGAGAATTAGAGCTGGCCGGTGAGATTATGGATGACTGGCCGGTTCGTGCTGCGCATGCTGTATTTAAGCACGACTTACTCAGAACATCTCTTATATAGGAGAAGAAGGTTACTATTGTTCACAGCAAGCCCCTACTCCTAAACGACACCTATCCCAACAATTGGCGCAAGTCCGTTAACGAGAACATCGAGAAACGAGGGGTTGAACTGGTCTTGAATGATCGTATCCTAGACCCAGTCCCGAAAGGGGGAAAGGTCATTACGCAGAATGGATTGACACTCGACGCAGATCTAGTCGTGAGTATTCTTTACTTTGACTTCTCAAAAGGTATTCAACTATTCTGTCTGGTTAGATACCAACTCGCGGCCCCAAACCAAACACTCAATTTATTGGCGAGTCCCTTGGTCCAAATACGTTGAATAGCTTTGGCGAGGTAAAAGTGCTACCAACTTTTCAAGTTCTTGGGTTTCCTCGAATCTTCGCAATTGGTGACATCGTGGACGTGAAAGAGCAAAAATCAGCAAGAAAAGGGTCTAAGCACTGCAAGATTAGCGCCAATAATATTAAAGTCATTTTGGCTGAAGGAACTACTCTCGAGGTTTCTCATGGTTATTTCAACCGACTCCTTGCGTTCCTGCGTCCAACCCTTTTACCATATCCCGGATGTGTAGAAATTTTGCCTCTGTCCAACGGAAAGGTGAGCTTCTCCTCGTACATCTTGTTCTTAGCCCAATAAAACGATCTTCTAGAACTATGGGACCTCATATCTTGGAGTCTTATGGGGTATTACGTTCGGTGATTGGTTCACCATGAGAACCGCTTCTGAGAATCTTTATATGGGCTTCGTAAAGCGTGCAATGAATCTTTAGTATTACTTCTTTCGATGTATTCATCTACTTTTTCGGTATTAGTGGTAGCTCCTCACTACGCGACGCGACGCGCATGATCACGAGGAAGAATTATTTGGTATGCCGATCAATCAACGTCACATCGCCGAGAACTTTTCATTTTGTGAGCCGCCCACGCGCGTGTTGTCGGCCGCATCCCTGCTCGTCACCGACGAGCACGCACGCCAGGTTTTCGGCGCTTCGAGACATGACTTGCTTTACAGCCTCTTGGTCTATATAAGCTGTGTTTTCTCGAGCATCCTGGACCACCACCACCATCTTGCAAATCTTTACTAGCCATGTCTATGTTGCCTACTCAGCTCCAGAACACTGTGCGAGTTGTTGGTCGCCAACTACCGCTCAACACAGTTGCTAGCGGCAGCAACGTTCTTCGGTTGGCGCGACCAGTTATAGGACGACTTACCAGCATCCAGAAATTACAACTTCAAAAACGAGGTTTCTTGACGATTGTAGAGCAAGGCCACGAAGGATGGAGATTGACGTGAGTTGAGCAAATGCCTTCATTTTCATTCTCTGACTTCCTGGCAGATTAGGACGTAATCCTGTACGCTTATCTCCTGGATTGAACCTTTATATTCCTGTTTGGCATCAAGTCCAAAAGTTAGACCTTCGAGAGTCCTCAGTCAACATTCCGAATGTGAGTTGTTCCTGACACTATCCAGTATCTTTCTGACCTAGTTTGCTCAGCTTCAAGGATATACTGCAGACAATGTATGTTCTTTTCTTGAACTCCTGAAAGCGCTTGAGATTTACATTTTTCAGGTTCCCGTCCTTTGCTCAGGATCTATGTTTTACCGAATCAGAGACAGCTACAAGGCATGTTTCGAAGTGTCTGAAGTGGATAAGAATGTTCAAAACATTGGGACGTCAGCCATGCGCTCCGTTCTTGGTACATTCTCCTACGACCAGGTTCGTTGTGCGTTTACTAGACATCCAAGAAACTTGGCTTAACTTCTCGATTTGTAGGTCATCGCAGATCGTAACGAACTCAATCAACGACTTAATAAGGTCATTGGAGATTCTATTGCTCAATGGGGTGTCGAATGTACAAAATTCGAGATCCAGTCCTTCCAGCCGGCCAATCGCGAAATCGAGGTATGCAGCAGTTCTTCGTATTATCAATTGACTATGCTAACATGACGCCCCAGCGACAACTAGAGCTACAAATGGAGGCCGAAAGAAACCGCCGCAAGCAGACGCTTGACACCAAGGCTGCTATTAATATTGCCGAAGGTCACAAGCAGCGGGTTATCCTGGAGAGCGAGGGTCTTGTAAGTGATGTTCGCATGATGACCTATAGAATTCTTACTTACCGAACCTTTCATAGCTGGAAGCCAAATCCAATGAAGCCGACGCAGCCTATAAAACGGTTGTTCGTGATGCAGAGGCCAGGTAGGCACATGTACATCCCTCCAAAACAACTTCGTTCTTGAACACCCCTGTAGGCAACAACAAGCCCTCATGGAAGCATCCGCCATCGCTAAACAAGTTGAAGCTATATCCCGCTCACTGGCTCCCGATTCGTCAACTGAACCATCCACGGAGCATCGCTTGACTGCTCTCCAGATGCTTGTCGAGCTCAAACGACTGGATCAACTGAAGGCAATCGCCAGTAGCGACAGTAACTCGACCTACTTTTTCGGAGACAAAGCTGCTCTCGGGGCTGGGCTAGAAGGAGCTGGTGGCTCATGGGGCGTGGACTATGCTCAAAACGTGAAAGACAACATGCAAAAAGCGTCAAATGCGGAAAGCCAGGTTTCAATTAGAACGAATGGTCTCCCTGGAGCAGCGGCTCGTGCCGCATAGGAGGAAGGTCTATATACCATAATATCTACCTTATCTGTTGCAAATGCTGCATATATATCAAATTTTGCTGCACATTCTGCAAGTTGCTAGTATCGGGCACTTTGTGGCCCCCCTGATCTCAATATGCTTTCAGATCGTTCCTTGTCTTGCGTAGTGCTTCGTTAGGTCATATATCAGATTTTCAGGCGTCGAATGGTACAAGTATTTCTCTTTCCGCCCATTATAAATAATTCCCAAGTAGATATAGATAAGTTACATTGATCCACGAATTCGAATTTCACCATTACTACCCATCATATCCAGAAAGCTCGCTTAGATACAGTTCGTCTTCACATTATCGTCCTCATAGGCATATTTCCGTTTCTATGAGTAGATCGCGTGCTTGGGGACATCTGGGCACGAATCGGATGCCAAACGGCTTCTGAATACTAATTTCATGAATCTGTTAGCATAATGTCATTCGAAGAAGAGTGAAATAACGGCACCTAATAATACTTTCAGAGTAGTCGATCTGCGGTATCATCGGCTGTCCCTCTTCGTTGAGACCTGGGGCAATTTCGCATGTAGCTAAAACAGTTGCCACAATAGCGAATAGGTAAGAAGATGCGATATGTTGTCCTGGACAGACGCGTCGGCCGTAGCCAAAAGCGATGTTTACTTGGGACATTTTAGAGTCGTCGCCATCGAAACGTTCTGGTTTGAAAGCCGTTGGATCAGGGTATCGGGCAGGGTCGTGCATGATATTCCTGAAGAAACATGAGAAATGTGATAGTTTTTCATGGGCGTGGAGTGAACACACCAGACATTCGGGAAGATAATGGATCCCTTCGGGATTGAGAAGCCTTCGTACATGTCGTCTCGAGTCGTAACATGAGGGAAAGCTGATCGAAGTTATTCCAGAAGTATGCAAGGAAGAAACAAGAAGGCTAACCAGTTGGTGCAGGTGGAGACCATCGTAAAACTTCTGCCATGATGCTTCGTATGTATGGAAGGCTGGCTTTGTCTTGAATGTTTGGAAGGCGATCTCCTCCAGTGATTAGGTCGATCTCGGCTTTGGCTTTCGTCTGGACGTCTGGATTGAGCACCATACATAAAAAGAATGTGCTCAGGAAGGAGACATTCTAACACATGTATTAGCTGACAATTCAACAAGCGCTAAAAATCAAGACGTACTGTGTCCAGCCCTCCCCCCAGAGCAACATGCGCCGCCCACAGTAAATTTTCTTCTTCCGGGGGGCTAAGTTGGCCACCAGCTTTCTCTAGTACACTGCTGCATAGATTAGGCCCAATGTGCTCGCCGCTTTGCTGCAGGCCGATATTTTTCAGTAAGCATAAATTTGATTTGTAGATTGTGACGTACGCAGCGGTTCTTCCACCATTGAAATGGCCCTCGTAAAGCCGACTGAAGAAGGTTCTGGCTTTGATCGATCACTTTCAAAAACCCAGAGCCGGGAAGCCACCTGGGTGCGTATTTCACTGCGTGCGGTCAGAAGTGCGGTTTCCCTCGTGATAGATGACATACAGAAGGGTATCGCATCGACAAGATACTTTCCTGGGGTACTAAAGGCAAGAAAGTTCTCCAGAGAAGACAAATTTGTCATTAAAAACGTATCGTTTGTTGACTTGGGTTGATAGCCGTATGTCGTAAGAAGAATAACCTTTCCCAGTCCCCTAAAACAGATGCAAGTAATCAGCATAATAAGTCTTCATTTGAGAAAATACGTACAATCGAAGGTCCGACCACACGGAATCAGGCGATTGAACAAATAGTTGAATCAGTAGACGAGCCTCTTTGTCATAAAGCGAATGGTATTTCTGTATGGCTACTGGGGAAAATTCCGTGGCCAGAAAGCGGCGCTGTTTCTTGAAAGAATCTCCATACGAACGTAAAGGAAGCGCCTTATCGAATCCAGAACTGTGGTTTTTCAGTTGTCGACCGATTGGGTCAAAGGAAGGAAAATCTTACAGATGATGCATCTGAACGATAGGTCGGTCACTGCTGATTGATGATTTCTTCTCCAATAGATCGTTGGCAACTTTCTCCGAGTTAGCTATGAAAATATGCTGTCCCAACGCGTCTAAGTGAACCAAATCTCCTAGAAATGCGAATCAGCTGAGATGAAATGGCAATGAACGATGAAAGGAGGATGAAAACATACCATAGGTACCTGCCCATTCAGTAAATTTCAACCAATTCTTCTTAGTGGGGACCTGATGGGCATTTCCGATGAGAGGTAGGCGAGGAGGGCCAGGTGGATATTTTGGTGTTTTTTGGGCGTATGAATAGCAGACGAAGGCGAAGGTTGCCAATCCGACTATGGGACTTAAAAGAGGGAGTTGTAGAGGAAGGGTACCATCCATCTTTGTTTCCAACTGTCAGAAATTTGTCAATTTATACTGCTCGCATCTCGGCATTTGGTGAAATTGGGAACAACGTAAGGCACATTCGTCCTGCGCGAGCTCACCTATATCGAGAAGTTGGACGGCAAAAATTGAAGCTAAAAGCTAGTGGTGCCTCTTCAATCCAAGAACGTTCTGATAGATCAGTAGCCTGTCGGTGTTTGAAATCTCTGGGTTGAAATTTCAACTTGCGTAGTGACGAGATTGTCGGTTTTTTGTCTCCCCGGTAAAAGAGGTGAGTTGCCCGGTCTTTGATAACGTTGTCAAACAGAAGAATGTTTTTCCCAAAATCCTACCTTATAATCTCTTCCGATCACGTTGCATATCAACATCTGCCTGGGCTTACCAAGGAACATCAGCCCTGCAGAGTCGTTGATAGCAATGAGATGTCGAACTTGACCTCAATATTCTAGAATGACTTACACAAGATGATGGAAAGAATTGAAGATGTATATCTTCCTGGCCCTGGCAACACACGTTCCGTACTAAAGGATTCTTCTTCGGCCAGGGCGATCATCAATGGATAATGACTGAGCGAAACGCTGAACGTGTACTCAACTGAATGACAGGACTGATCAATGATTAACATCTTGATGATGCGGCATCGTGTTCAAGAAGACGCCGAGTATCATTACATGAAAATTAGCCTAGTATCTCACCATATCCTTGACATCCGCTTTAACAAAAACATAGCCCAGTGATGATAGCCGTGCGTAATTCGAGGATACAAACCAAGACTGGAACATCGTAGAGGTTGCGTATATGCACGTTAAGACAAGTTGGCGCATAGAGTAGTCATCTTCAAGGTTCTGGGGATTGTTTAGAAATCGTAAAATATCCCGAGCACAAGAAAATACAACATCATGAAGGAAGACGAAGCTCAACTTCACGATTTGATCCTACAACATTGAAAACTTATACAGCGTGAGGAATGAGGGCTAATCGCCAAGAATTTCAAGTAAATGGGCCGATCTCGGTTTGACTCGTAGAGTGAAAGGTTTTTGAGCACTATAGGACAAATGTTGTTGTCTGGTTAGCAACGGCTTCACGATGAGAGAAAAGCAAATCTAACCTAATGAATCCGCCCGAATATTCAACATCAGGCAGTTGCGTGTTACCAGCTTCGTCGACAAACGGTAGGATATCACACGTGGCTAATACAGTGGAGATGACGGCAAAAATGCCAGAGTGGGCGAAATATTGACCGGGACAGGAACGTCGCCCGTACCCAAAAGCGTTGTTGAC
Organism: Crepidotus variabilis; assembly: GCA_015657495.1. Taxonomy (NCBI): domain Eukaryota; kingdom Fungi; phylum Basidiomycota; class Agaricomycetes; order Agaricales; family Crepidotaceae; genus Crepidotus; species Crepidotus variabilis. The sequence goes on along the minus strand of MU157854.1, from coordinate 215,161 downwards.
TTTGTTCATTTCATTGTCGTCGCCTCCATAGCGTTCGGGATTGAAAGTGTGAGGATCAGGATAGACGACTGGGTCACGCATGATATTCCTGGTAAACCGTTTAGACTGGTGTTACTTTTCTCGGAGAAGACAAGACTGAGCACTAACCAGAGATTTGCCATAACAATAGAATTCTTGGGTATGAAGTACCCGTTGAAGATGTCGTCTTCCCGCATAAAATGAGGAAAGCCTATATCAAAGTTCAGTAGGCATAACAATACACAGGCAAAATACATACCCGTAGGCCCTGGAGGTGCCCAACGAAGTACCTCGGTCAGCACACTGCGTGTATACGGCAGCTGTGGTCGGTCTGCAACGGTCGGAAGACGACGTTGTCGGGTCAGAGCGTCAATCTCAGCTTGCGCTTTCCTTTGAATTTCGGGGTGCAAGAGCATATTGAGGAAGAAAGTCACGACTGTTGAGTAAATCTGTGACATGATGAGCATCAGACTCGTCTCCAGACCACATGCGGAAATGAACAAACCGAATCTAAACCGCCAGAGAGAGCAATAAACGCAGTAGACGCCAGATGGTACTCGTCTTCTTCACTCATCTTGCCACCGCTCTTCTCGAAGACACCAGTACAGAGGTTTGGACGAATGAGATCAGGGCTATCCTATCTCAACGATCATTTAAATCGGAAACGATGTCAAACAAGGAGCTCAACTCACGATGTGATCTTTCCACCAACGATATGGACCCCACAAAGCCCTGGCACGCATATTTCTATAATAATCTGCGGTGTGAAGAAATCCTGTTCCAGGCATCCAACGGGGCATATAGCGTACTGGCATTTGCATGAGCGAGTTGTTGAAACGATTTAAGAAAAGAAAACTTACAAAGAGGTATCAAATCAACAAGGTATTTCCCTGGTTTACTGAGATCTACGAAGCTTTGCACAGTCGAGATGGATGTCTTCAGTAAATGGTCTTCTACTGTCTCCGGACGATATCCGTATGTAGTCAGGTAGATCATCCTTGCGAAGCTCCTGTGCAAATTTTCAATGCCAAGTCCAAGAGAGATAAGACGGCACCGTTACACTCTCAGTTCTGGCCAAATTGATTCTGGGTCTCGAAGAATGTTGCGTGCAAGGCTTCTGGCCTCATTTTCATGATGTTTATGATATCGGAATACAGCTTGCGGAGAGAACTCTGTTGCCATATAACGGCGCTGAGTCCTGAAACTCTCCCCATAGGGCATTAGCAAGAACGTATCGTCATATCCGCAACTTTAACCGAAGTCAGCTCATTGAAAACGATTTTAGGGGGCGGAACTCGGCTTACATTCGATACATCTCAGTTACAGGGCGATCACTCGAAATCGACGCTCGTTTATCCAGCAAGTCGCTCGCAAGTTTGTGAGAGTTTAGGACGATCAGGTCGGTCCCCAATAGCCTTAAGTGTATAATATCGCCTGTAAGATATAGCTTAACATCATAATTCTAGTAAAAAATTATCAACCAACCATATATTTTCCCCCATTCTGCAAACTTCAGCCATAAGTGTGTCTTGGGGGTCTGATGAGCATTCCCGAGGAGAGGTAATTTAGGAGGACCTGGTGGTAGAGGTTCCCGACGTTTCTTCGCCGTATGAAACAGCAAGCGGAGTACAACCAGCCCCAGGATGGATGCAAGGATAATCTCTTGCATGGTGTCGTTCAGAAGGTGTTCGCCAACAACAAAACTTCAAGTGAGAACTCGCAACTTATATAGACCTCTTATCAAAACGCGTTTCTTGTCATCCCGGGTTGTGGGTATTCGATAGGTAATCAATTGACAGGCACATTTGGGGTGTGGTACACAACCCGACCAGCAAACGCGTCTTCGTACCCGCAGTCGCGCCGTGTCGGTCAAACTGTCTTCGTCCAGACCATCTTTCTAACCATCTAATGTAAGTCATCTGGGTCTTCATGCAACCTGGACATTGCAAGATTTTGAACTGGCGTATGAATGTTTAGAGACGAAAGTCCTCGAGGCAGCTGTATAATCCCATGAAGTTAGTAACCTGTCGATGTGACACGAGTCCAACATGAGGATTGATTCGTGGGCGGGGTCTGATGCGGCAGGAACAATTAAACCATGCAGTTTCCCACGATATTGTGCGCGGCATGCACTAGAACCCACAAAAAAAAATTGTGTTCTGAACTATCCACTGACTTGCAGTGGAGCACACTTGGTATCTCAGAACTTATACTGGGTTCCGCCTCACGTCATTGGCAACCTCGAGGCTTCTGCTTCCTAAAACAGAGGCTGACTACTGCAAACCTGGGTCTTCAGACACGCCATCTCTCTCCTAACTTCAGACCTTCCTATATATACGAGAAGGGACGATCGGAAGGGCGACTCTGTCCAGCAAATATCTACATATCTGCCAGCAAAACATGATATTCTGATATTCTTCCGACAACTGCTTAAAATCAAGAATGTGAACGTCAAATGGCTCGAAGAGGGATTGCGTTCAACTTACAGCCCTAGTATAGCGAACTTCAACATCGAATAAAAAATTGTCTCGTGTCGGCTCGGGAACCTGGCCCCAGGCTTGATTTAGTTTTTTGTCTCTAATTACCTGTTATACTTCATAAGTATTCTCTGATGTCGTAGGGCTACTCTGCGCTGACAGGTTGTAAACACGGAACGACGTACTCTGCCACTTAATGCTCTTGCAATTACGGATGCCTGCTGGGATATTCTTTTTCCAGCCGCGAATGTCTACTGCTGGAACCTGGATTAAAAGTTTCTGAGACTTAAAGGCCATCAAGGATGTCGCTTGATTGTACTGGCTCACGATCATAAATACCCCGGACGTCTGTAGCCATTTGCCTCAGGTTTGCGAGTACGGTAGGTCAAATTGACCGCATGGGGGATCCAAAGCCTAGACCTCATTAATGTGATGTTTCAGAACCTCGGCCGCTGAGCGAGTCAGCGCTTATACGATAAAGTGGCTTGACGAATCACAGCTAATCTGTCATTTTCAACGGCCATACAATATATTGAAGGCTATTTCAAAAATTCCTTGCACAAACCCCTGCACTGAAAGCAAAGCCGACCTACCTGTCAATGAAACGCCCTTGAAGGTTTCTGCATCGCTAAAACGATCTTTTTTACCGAATCCCTCGTGCGAGGCTTCACTTATGTTTCGCTTTAATCCACGATGTCCTCATTGTTTGAACGGGCGTCATGAAGTTTAATTGTCGCTTCAAATCCTTATCTAATTGAATGAAGGCCGGAAACTCCGGGGTACTCTAAACGTAAGTGCATGAAGCTGAGGCATAACGGCTGGTAAGTCACCGGTATACCGGTACGGGTACATCCATGGAGGTGGTTCAGAATGAGGTATCAAGTATAGTGAAATAATAAATATGCTGAGAAACTTTGGTTAATATCGGAGCGAGAGGCTTGATTTTACTTTGGAGATGAGTGCGTTCCTCATCGCGTTTTAATACGATCTCATCTTCTCACAGGGATAGTGGTCTTCACGTACGGTTGACAATGTTTGTTGGTACTCTCAAGCGCACCGTCAAGTTGGGGCTGGAGCCGGTTACAATCGTCTCAAGCTCTTCGTTCTCCGACCTATAGCGTTTCGTCTCCCCTCCGACACCTCAACCGCTGAATATCGAAGCGATGTGACACCGTTAGGATATATGTGGAGAACTTAATACCGAGGTACGCGCGGAATTACGGAAGGGAATGTCAAGTGCTAATCATGCAATCATGAGGTACGGATGTGCAGTTGAACGATTGTGGATTTGTGGAGATGTATGTTTACTGACTTGATTGGAGGTCGGGATGGGATGAAGTTGCCAATGCCGATCACCATACTCAATGCGGATGTATCTGGAAATTTGTGCGTCATTTCTAACGGTAATCAGCGATCGCGGTTCAAATGGCTTTGAGAGTGTGGAGGAACACTGACATTCTGATTTTTCAGACGTCTGCGGCATTGTCTGTGAGTAGTTAGTACTCTGTAACTGACCGTGGACACGTTGAACCGAGCTAATGCCTGCTTTGGTTTTAGGACTGGACGATATTCTTGTTTTACGCTGTCCCGCTCGGAGTCGCTCGAAAACTATATACCGGTACTGTCGGGCAGGAGTTGTTACTGTTTCCTAGCAATTTAATGAATCCGAAGATGTTTCAACTGCGACAGTGGATACTAATGTCGATTTCTTTTTTTTTAGAGCAGTACAGTCACCAATATGATAAGCCCGAGGTACGTTGTAGGTCAATGTCGAGTAACCGGTATGTTTATCATCTGATTGTGCTGATCATGGCAGCGCCGATATGTTTGACTAGGTCACCTTGCAGTTCATGGCGACGTTGGCTGGCCGCGGGTTTGATTTTCTCAACCGCACATAGCTCAACTCATCTCAAATTTCGGTCAAGCAACGTGACGGAGTCAACCATCCAGAGCAGCCATATTCTTTCCCGTTTATTCTGGCATCGAAAATACAAGCTTAACCGCATCGCGTAGAGTATGCATCTTCTTTGAAGCTTGCCTCTTTCTTCTGCCTCCTCTGTCGTTTTGCCTAGCTGTTTTGTTATATTCTTGTCCTCGTCACTGTCAACGAAATGTTTATCATTGTCCTCGTTCTCGCCAATGTTAAATTTCCTTGGGGATACTATACAGCACACTTACACAATCCGGGGTTTACCGTCTTCTATACCCTTACATCCTGTCATCTTCTGCGTTCTTTCTACTCATTGCAGCTCCGCCATAGAGCTTCTAGGATTTGATCATGTCAAGCTTGTGAATCGGGGGTTCGATTTCTATGACAAATATACTTCATCGCGAGGTACACTTGAACAGTACGTACGTATCGTCTGCAGAGTGTGCGTTCATGTGCGAGCTGAGAATTTTTCGAGTGTCCAGGTTCAACTCCGAGTCTAATTCAAGCTCAAAGCAAGTTCCGTTTTTCGAGTTCTATTTTCCATTTTCCAACATACGCGTCTTGTTCTGTCCTGGAGAAGAAGAGGAATCGAATCACAGAGGAGATACTACGATCTACATTCCTAGATAAATGAGTACGCTGCGACCAAATACCGAGTTAAAATTGTTGATACCAAGGCGAACCTGCCTGGCCGAGGTATCTGATACGTTATATCATTCTAACCAGATGAGTTTGAGTTTGACAATCGAACAGCGCCGAGTCGAATTCAACTGGCTGATTGTGTAACTATGTCTACTGACCTATTGGCTCAAGTATCTGCCAGTTCGAGTGAGCCAAGATCTGAGAGTCCCAGAAGCCCGAAAGAAAGGGCGTTGTTACCTAAATTAGGATATCCTCCCTTTTTAGGTAAAGTACGGAAGAAATGGATAACAATGTCAATGAACGCCGTACTTCACGGTACGTTCGAACAGTATGGTTTGTTGAGCAGTGAGAGCTGAGCTGATCACAGCGTAAACTTCGAAGTTAAACTGGTTTGTGAATTGATTAGTCGTGAATCGCATGATAACGAACCAAGCCACCGTTTTTCTGATTCTTCGTCAGTGGAACTGTGGTCTAACGCCGACCAAGGCGAGCACCATTGTGCTACTTCCAGAATTTCAGTGCTACGTGAGGAACCAGTTGCGTATGCTGTCGAGAACGCTTTGACTTTAAATCGGAAACTTTCTCGAAGTTGCCCGTGTTCGATGGGTCTTGCATAGGTGTTTGGCTTTCCTTCCTGTACTCAGGCAGACAGATACTCGCCCAGCCACGAAGCAATCCAAATTCATTCTCGATCGGTGAGAATTAAGCATGCCGTACATCCCGATACTTCCCAGGTTGACGAACTTCTGTCCAGCTGACATGGCCACATGGTGCCACCGTGACGGTCAGTCTTGTCCTGGTTTAGAATTACAAAATCCGGTTGACATAAACACTTGCCTCTTCTTCTTCGTTCTTAATGACGATCGGACTTCTTTAATGTTGACCTTTTGACTGGCACCCTTCTGCTGCTGCACGGTACAGCCTGGATGTCAAAGCGCAACCTGAAATTGGCGTGTCGGAGTCCGAATGCTGTGTAATTCAGCCTAAATCCAACTTTCAGATACCACGGACGATTGAGCGGAGGTCAATTAGGATGCTTCACAGGTCCAATCTCTGGTCAGCCAACGCAACGCACTCTAACTTGAAGGGTCTAAATCACGGACGAGGGAGTCTATTCCGATTGGAAATATATTAACTTGCAACACGCTACATCACTTGTAGACCTCATTGTTATACAGCGACACGAGGACCGTCATCGCTTGGTTGCTCGCCGATGTCGGTTTTCAAATTGGAAACTTATTCCAGGTTGCGCGAACCTGTTTTCTTTGAGATTTCTAGTCAGCCTAACATTTTTGATATACGGCTGAGCATAGATACAACCAAAAAAATTCCAACAGATCATTGAGAGCACAATTTAGCGATGGTTTTGAAATCCATCCACAGGCAAGGAGACGAGTTCAGGTACTCATACTATTTCCCCATTTGTCACTTTCCCCCTTTCGGCTACTTCGCCCCTGCATCCTCATGCCTCTTTCGTATTACTCTCTATCAACTAGTCGCTGAACACATTCCAGGACCAACAACTCGAGGTCCTTACATCGTCCGAGAGAAAACACGATGCTTAAGGGACATCCCCACTCAATTTGCCTCCGTTCATTTGTGGGCCGCAGCATCACCTCGACTCGCCACCATACTAACACGAGATTATATATGAACTTACAGTAATTTGACCGTCGATCTTTGTATTAGGCTACACAAATTTTGCCACAAACCCGCTTCAAACCCTTATTTGGATGTTTTGCCCCCACTACTGCAGGTTGGATGCGAAAATGCACAAAGATTGAGGGTGAGCCCACCAAAAGAGTGCCACAAAGGACTGAATACTCTACATGGAGACATTTCCTTCACCCTCAAATTCAAATGTCGCCTCTTTGCGCCCTAAATACACATGTTATCCTATAAGGAGTATAGGCGGGGCGGGAGCTCTGGTACAACGTCATGGCCCTGGAACCACAAGGAAGCCTGCCGAATCCATTGATGATAAGGCTAGAACTTCATGTTTGGAGTCCAGCCTATACTTCTTCTAAACCCATGGCTTTCCTGAGGTTGATCACAGGTGATCGTATTCAAGCGTGCCTCCAGCACGGTGGTGGCGCAAATAAACCTTAGAGTTGCCTCTTATGGTAGATCACATACGACGAATCACATTCCCACCCCGAGCAATCTCTTTGTTATCTACTTCTTCTCTGAAGCGTTCTGCACTGTTCGGCGTAATGTCAAGTAGTCGTGCTGAACCAGTTGCAAAGGCATTGGGCGCTTACTCCACGTCACGCAGACAATATTCGTCATTGTCGCCTGCCCACATTTGAGGGTGTATTTGGAAGAAAAGCCACATCGACTTCTGGAGCTCTTCGATTCAAGTAGAAATTGCATCAGCACATCACGGAGTAGAGGTTCTCTATGGTAAATAGGGACGCTGTAGACGCAGAGATATGCCTCTATATTTGGCGTATCGCGGAAGGACCCACAGTTATACCCGGCTACTGACAGCTCAACGACATCTCGAAGAGCACTGTGTATACCCCTTAAGTTCTCAAGACAGTGCGCTCGCACGAGAATGGTGATTCTGCAGCCAGACATTGCGCCTTTCACCTTGTTTATTATTACTACTCTGGGCCGTAATTTCGTAAGTCCTGCATACCACTCACCACATGCTGGTCCAGCACACTCACGTTCCATTATCACTATCTACCTTTTGTCTGTCGTCAGACCTTCGACTTCTATGCACATCTCGTCCCCCTTTAGTCAGTAAACTCAGACTACCGAAGCTAGACCCAATTTTCAAGTTCAGCGGATCATCATCCACTCTCACGACCACTCTAATATGTCATGGAGTCAATTCAACCGTCGATACATCCAGACCATCTGACTCTCGGTGAAATTCGAAGTGAAATTTAATGGGGCGCGGTGCTTCGTTACGGCCTCAGTATCCTCGTTATCACATAGAGGTAGGTACATGATTTACCGCACCTTCTAAATTGTCATCAGCGGCTTTGAATTGTTCTTCACCCCATCGCGTCTGGTGTGGCGCAATCAATGACAAACCCTCAGGCTTCAACCCCGATGGCGCTCGCCGCTGCTAATCTAATTAGCCAAGTATGGCATAGTTGGTCGTAAGGGTCGATAAGTCGGTGATGGAAATGTATATTAGCCCGCCGTATAGACCTGTGCGGCACCATGTACGAAATCGGAACCAATGCAAATGTCTAGATTTTGGCTCAGCGTCTGCTGACCTCGCTTTATTAGGACCCAAAGCAGCCTTGAAATGTAGGTTAGCGCTTCCAAAACGATGATGCGCTCGTCATGCCGTTACAAAGGTAACGACATACTGCGACATCGCGGAACAGGCATGTTTTTATTTCATTTTCTCTTTCAAGCTTCCTCAAAGCGCTGTAACGCTTGTTCGCGTCCTACATCGAACCTATCATTCTACACCGTTCTTTTGGCAGCGTCATCACTTTATCCATCACACCCATGACCTTGTCGGTAACTCTCACTATACTAGAGATTGGACTGACAGCTTTGAGAGACCGACCCACTTTCGCTTCCGATGTCCCTCAGCCTCCACTGGCCCGATGGTTTGAAGCCATAGAGGTCCGAGAACCCGTTCTCCGTCGTTGATAGCTATCACAGTCCTTCAGGTGTCGGATCTTTGGAATCACTCCTCCGGTGTTTCTATCAGTAGAGTTATCTGTTTCGCTAGTAAAGATTAAACCTTCTCGCAAGACGTGAAAAAATGATTTGCCCATTGAGTAAATATTTTGCCTCCGTCCCCACGTTGCGGGGATACCATATACTCAAAGCAACAGCTCTACATCGCACCCTTGATCAAGTGAACGTTTCGGCATAGCCAAAAATCTCAGGTTGTGTGGCACAGCCGATTTCGCGGAGAATGATAGGGTCGCCCATTCTCCCAACTCTGTTACAATTGAAAGTGAGAAAAAGCCGACAAACCGGTGTTCGTAAAAGCTTAGCTACTTGACAGACTGGAGACCTTGGAGTGGCAAAAACTGGCAAGATCCGTTAGTCGGCTGCTACTTGAGATGACAAGTTCTTTACCCCACCGCCTAACTACTTACTAGAGCTGTTCAGAGTCACTTCTACCCACCTTATCATTTGCCGAGAAATCGGCGGGAAACTAAACCTATGTTAGTTCCGGTACCTATTTCCTATCAGCGGACTGACATTCCATTGTCTCAATGTTCTTCGACGTTTGAAAGGAGCACGGTACGGGTTAAGACAGGGTTAGCGATACCTGGTACCTCTCCAATCTCAAGGTCTTCCTGCTTATTGATGATATGATAGAAGGGTCTTGATTCGGTGCATCAAACGCGTTAATTCCCAGCGCTGGGATTACGAGCAGCTTGTGAATGAACTCGATCATGATCAATATTGCACTGTTATAGTATGCATGCCTGAAAGGAGGGAGAACATTAATTTAAGCGCTTTGACCATGATCCATCAGAATCAGGAGAACCTTGCAGATCGCGAACAATGGGGAGGGACAGGCTTTACAGCACCGCTCACAGACAGGAGCTTGGGTGTGAACATCCGATACAAGGTTTGGTGGAGCTTCAAAGTCTGCATAAGGAGAAATTCAACTTCTTTGGCCGACTCAAACATAGCTTCAGCCACAACCGCATATAGGGACACGAGGGATACCGGCGAGTACTCACATGCTACCAGACAGCCTTGGCGCCAATTATCGTATCAGTAATTCGCAAATGAGAAGCGATTCGGACATACCAAGTCCTTGATTCGTAGAATGGCATTTACACCAATGGCAGGCAACGATTCAAAAGCGCATACAAAGACAATGGTGCATAGCATAGATGGTGGTGAACTGCGAATCACGAATCACACATCACAAAGCGTGGTCGAAGACATTTTGACAAGCCGCGGATTTCGAAAATCTCCCTCATGGAAGTTATCTGAGGATATACACACCTCATCGCCACGCCGATAACCAACCGATATCTTCTGATATCGCGAGCTCTATTAATCGTCAGCAGGATCAGGAAGCGTTGAAGCGCTGATCCTGAAAGAGGTCGTGCCTTTAGATATGGATAGTGTCATCCTCGATCGTGTTAGTTAGGATGAACGTCAGATAGCGCAGATGGCTGCTGGTATTAGACCCAGCTCCTCCAGATCAAGATCAAATTTGGTCAATCGATGGTTCGTGCAGTGCTCGAAGCGATCTCAAGACTCGACAAAGGTAGATTGAACTATAAGCGCCGACTAGTGGTCAGTTGATCGGTCAATCATTCGCTCCTCTGACTGTGCTTTGCGAGAACGGTATAAATTGTACCCAATCGATTTAGAGCAATCGACGGAAGTAGAACAGGCTTTCCACTACTAGTACTTAGTAGTTTGACCGCTAATCGTTTGATCTCCAGCAACATCGCAAGTTTACAAAGACAAAGTCGACGTTCGAAGTGTCTATGCATTCATCGAAGTCAAATCGAAGACTCGACGCGGTACTCATCGCGATATGTACATCAAGTTCAAGGAGACATCAAGAGAACATAGAGCCTAGCCAACTTGTCGATACCCTGGTATCAGATAGTCCGAGAGTCTAGTCTAGTCTAATCAAAGATTCGAAACAGCAGCAGTGTTGTGTCGCCATCATACACCATGCATCGTCGGTAAAGACAAGGAACGAGGGCTCGCAACTGGCAGTCCAGAGTGACAATACAGTACAAATCACAATACAACACAGAATAACAGCGGTGCAGTGCTAGTGCAGATCATCCCACAAAGCCAGAAGAAGCGAAGCACTCGATTTATCGATATATCAGTTTTACCAGTTCCAGTTCAAGTTGGCGACGTCGACGATTTCATGATGAGGGACGATAACGTCCACGTCCACGTCCACGTCCAACACGCTAGATGCCAGATGGTATAGCTCAAACCCGGATCTGGCCTTTTGGCAACATATAGCACCGGCACCAAGCACCAAGGCGGAGAAGCCGAACAGAACCGTTCTGAGTCTCCGAGATGCGATTGTTGGAAATCAGGGATTTGGAGATGAAAGATGAGAGATGAGAGATGAAAAGATGAGATAGTAAGTCATTAGCCTCGGAGTAGACTTTCAATCAAATCAATCGCCATACAATCTACAAGCGATGTCATTGTCATTGTCAAAACTACGTAGTAACGTATGATTTATGATTTATGATATTATCAACTTAAAATGGGAAGCGCAAATCAGGAAGGTAATAAGAAGAAAAGAGAAGATAGCGGGAGTCTGGAGACTGTAACGGGAAGCGGGAAGAGGATTCGGAACATCAAAGAGGCAATGAGTCAGCTCAGCGAGGCAACGAGGCACCGCTAAACGAGGCTGAAGAGGCGATCGCGAAGACAAAATACACAACTACACAACTACACAACTACACAAATATTGAGCCCTGAAGAAGCTTGAAGAAGGAGCGCGGAGGAGTCGAAGCGAGACAGCCATAGAGCGACGGAGCGACGGAGCGACGGAGCGGATGAGCGGATGAGCATGGAGGTGTGTCAACGTCAGAGTCGGTTAACTGAGTAGTGTTACTATTTGTACTAGTAAAGAGGCTGAAGACTCAGACTCAGAGCCGACGCATATATTTGAGCCAACGATCATGATCGTCCAGGAAGCCACCAAGCGAACGAACGATTGGGAGGAACGACCAAGATAGAACAACACGAGGTGGTACAAGTCGATTGGTATTGGTATTGGTTTCATTCAAAAGGTATATGGGGTACTGTTACATCGTACTTTCGGTGGCCACTGAATATTTCGAAGAGCACAACGTTTTCGAAAGAACGCAGAACATAAAACTCAAAGAGAGAGGGAGAGGGAACATAGAATGCGAAAAAATATTGTATGTATGATATTGATAAAATGCTATTGTTACCGTGAGCGAGACATTTTGTACGAGTACTGTTGTAATGAGTGCATTGAGTGCAGTTTTACTGTATAATGATGGGTTGATGCAATGAAGAGAGTAAGAGAACGAGAGAAAGAGAAGATCTAGAGCGATGCGAGCAAGCGAGAGGTAGACGAAGAAAGAGAAGGAAGAGAGACGTGTAGAGAAGTAGAAAGAGATAACGATAACCAATAGTTAAAACGCACTAAACAACTAAACAGACACACACAGAAAACGCACAAGAAAGACAAGAAAAGATCTTCAAGCGCACCAAGCAGAATGAGAAGCAGAAAGGAGCAAATAAAGAAAGAGGGTAATGACGAGCGGAGTGAGGTGTATGGTACATTTTTGCAATGCCAGAGTAGAGAGATAGAGAAATCGGAGGAGGGTGGTTGTACATTGAAATTTTGAGCGAGTGAGGGATCCGATGCGTAGGAAAGAGAGGTTTTTACAGGGAGAGGATAAGAGAAGTGTGTGAGAGATCGTTATGTTTTGGTGGTCATAAAAGCGAGCGTATCGTAACTGAGCAATTAATGCATGGGCGGCGGTGGTGAATCGATTATGCGAGTTTGGTTGGGTACCGATTAGGTTAGGCCGAGTTGAGTTCGAGAGTCCAGGCTAGAAGCCCCCATAACGAACAAAGGGACACCACCGAAAGACGGACACTGGACACTGGACAATGGAACGTTGAACCGTGAGGGGCGGTGATAACATCCAAGTCCCAAAAGTCCACGAGGTGTAGAGAAGTTTGATGGTAACTTTGAACGCGGATGGGTGGGTGGGTGGGTGTTGTTGTCGTAATCAGAAGCGAAGGAAGTTGAGAAGCAAGGGGGAAGGGGGGTGATAGACAGGCGTAGATGCATGCACTGGAAGCGGGCGATGAAAAAAAAAACATGAATAAGATCTTCGGAGATGTCCGTTGGAACAGCTCCGAATGGGGAAAAGCATTTACTGGGAATAGAGGACAGGGGTTGAACTTGCTGAATGAGGATAGATTAAAACTTGTCGGACCGGGGAAAACTTGGGCGATTGCATCCGACGGATGTCACCGACTGATTGAACGGAGCATGGCGCGCACGGACACCGAGGTTGGGTCTGTGCGCGTATGCTGTAGATCCCCGAAAACCGACGTAAATCATATCGATATCCTGAGCAAGTCCAAGCCCCTAAGCTTCGCAGCTCACAACGCTCGACAAGCCACTTTTGATGTATTGTCGAGAGTTGGTCACTGGTGCAGCTCTCCTTCGCATGGGTTTGCCAACAGCGACGCGGTTGAGCATGATCCCAGCGACGAGCTTGGAGACGTTGGGTCCTCCGAGTGCAGAAGGGCCAGACGACGCTCGTGGTGTGGGTGTCATAGATCGCATCGATGGAATGGGCGACGAAGCTCTGCTCACAGGGGCTGAGACGGAGCTTGAAAGTGAAGCGGAAGGAGAAGATGGCGAATGGCTTGATCCAATAGGTCCAGCGTAACGGAGAGAAGAAGCAGGTCCGTTACCACCATTCAAAGGACCGAACGCCGTGTTGTTGTTGTTGAACGAGTGTGCAGGTGGCTGCTGCGAAGCGATGATCCGCCTCGAAGACGCAGAGGGGGAAGTGTACCTCTGAATCTCTATCGGAGCGGCTGTTCAATGGATGTAAGAAAACACTGAACATTAAGAATGCGAGAAATAGAAACGGACCATCGAGTGTAGATAAACCTGTGTTCAGAACCGCAGCGTCCGCAGAACGGGCAGCGGCTCCTGGGGAGGGAGCGGAAGCTGCTGGGACGAGTGGTTCATCGGCGAACGGGTCAAATTTGATGAACGGAGGCGGGTTCTTGCTCCGAATCGAAGATGACCTGCGCCTTCCACCAGCACCAGACGCACCAGGGTTGGGAGACGAAGTTGGGGTACCCAACCCAGGAGGCGAGTTGGCTCCCGTCTTCCTCAACGCCGCCATACCAGCTTGATGGTGATGGTGGTGATGATGAAGACCCATACCGGCGTTGCTCGAGTTGGTATTTGAAGGTTGGAGGTGGTGGTGATAGCTCCTCTCGTGGTGCGAATTGAAGTTTTGCAAATGGTGCGTGTATATGTGGGTGTTGTGGGTGCTGATACTTGGCGTATACGACGCAGACGACGAGGAGAGATGCTGGTGGTGGTGGTGGGAGAGAGAACTTGGTGAAGAACGAGCAGAGGCCGAGGCAGCTGCCCATGCGGAAGCAGCAGCTGGTGAGTGGTGAGGTGCGGCGGAGAAAGTTCCGGTGAGTGATCGCATGTAGGTCGGTGCTGCCATGGTCATTATGAAAAGAATATTAACGCTAAACGACGACGACGACGAGAGGATGAGTGGGACTGGAACTTTGAAAAGAGGGGAGTAATGGAAACTGGAAAAAGGGCGGGAGAGGAGTGGAGTTTATATTATAGAAAGCCGAACACATTGATAACATACCGTAACCGGTCACAAGGGCACCCGTTATTTACTGTAACAACGCCACGCAGCGCCACGCCCCCCAATCTTTGAATCTCTCAGATCTCCGTGCGTCTTCCCACGGTCCATTTCTGCACCGCTCCCTATTTCCTCTCGTTCCCCTTCCCTTCATTCGTATACCCTTGTTCGCTATAACTATACCATTATCTATACCCACCCCCATGTCCTGCCATAACACATAGTCCAGAGCATATACTCTTATCGCCTATGTACTCTTTCTAATAACAGCGCTAGCAATTCTCACTCTCAGACATTTCTACTCTATGCAGTTATAGATATAGATCACAGCCGCTTCGCCGCCCCCATCCCCAAAAACGCTCCACCGCACTCATATGCCAATTCAGTCACATTCAAATACGGCTCGGCGGTGTGTTCTTATCCTCTTCTTTCAGCCGTACAACCTAGATTAGGTCAAGGTCTGTCCCGCTCTAATTCTCGAGGTGGCTAAGAACGTTACTGGATCTCTCCGAGACCTGGCTTCGCCTCTTCCTAGAATCATCACTTTAGGCTACTCGTGATAACTCGTACAATGACTTGTCCTAATCAATGATTCGGTTTCTGTATGGACAATACGATAGATGCTTCTCCCATGGACATATCAATATCCCGTATCCGTCATATCCATATCCATATGTCGCTCCAAGGTGGCTAAAGCCCCATCGAACTACATATGACTGACTTGACGTTCGTATTGATATCGTCCAGAGGTCTCAACCGACTCCAGCCCCAAACGCCAACATATGTACCATTGGACCTTCTACAACGTTCTACGCCGGCTTGATTCGCTTTGTGCAACATTGGGCCACGAGGCGTCATTGTTTGGCTTGATCGTCAGGGACGTAAATAAGAGAAAGAGCTGGTTCATCAACGGCACTTGCCCAAATGAACAGTGCGCGGCATAGTTCGATCCATGAAAACCATGTGTTCGGTTCCTTCTTCACGCTTCACAAGTTTAATCGCACTGCGAACTGCGCTGTTCGGCTTTGTTTTCTTGTTTTCGTTGTTTTTGAGTCTTTGTCTTTGTCTATGAGATGAGTCTTGAGGCTTTAGTCCTTGAATGTCTTCCTTTCTCTTCGTCCTCGAAGCTGATTTGATCAATCACCAAACTCCTAATCTCGGCTGGGCCTAGGTCTAGCCAACTCTGATCCCGAACTTCGAACTTGGAACGTACCAGCTCGTCGAAGCTCGTCATCGAAAATGCCCTTAACAATTGAAAACTTCCCAGTCAGCTCGGAATCGTTCGGATTCACCCCCCTGATAGTGATACAGTCAGGGCCGAGTACAGCCGGCGAATCAAACCATCTCACGACCTTGATCTTTGAACCCTTGATCTCAATCACAATCGAACTCTTCCCGTGATTTGCGAGGGTAAATGTACTATGACTCGGCAGAGGCGGCATGACTCCATTCTCTCAATTCTCTCATTCCGCTGTTCTTTCTCAATAGATGGGAAAAATCGGAAGCTATTCTAATTTCCCACATCCCGACGATTTTCCATTCTGAGAGGTTAAGAATGACCTCTCCGGAGCCCGGAAGCAAATGTCAAAAATCATCAAAAGTTAAACCCTGATGCTTTTTTTTATTGTTCTCGACGATTTAGAGTCGGGGCGACGTGCAAAGGGTTGACGCGTTGACGGGCCTGCCCGATAGCTGCTTTACTGTAGAAATAAAGATATGTCACAGACTTAATACTAGTATGTCGACTCATGTTCCGATTTCTGTCTACATTTTTTGGGGGAGTCTGAGAGGGTTTAACAATGATAAATGACAGGGACAAAAATGTGGACGTGGACGTGGATGTGGACCCATTGTCAAGGCTATCATCTAACGTTAACCCTTCAACACTACTTCAAACTTTCAAATCATATCAATATTTCAACGCCTCGATCCCGATTCCGGAATTCAATCTCTTTCTCACCGTAATATTAGAGCTGACTCCCAAAATGAAGTCTGAACAACGCAATTGCGCAAGATGAACAACGTTATAACGCACAATGTACAATGCATATTGACAATGCCGTTGATACTCGATATTCGGTACAGTAGCAGGTTTAATAGTTTATCCCGCCGGTCCCGAAGCCTCGTTCAACCCATGCAACCCAAGTTTCAACCTCGTTGTAGCCTGAGCTTGTGTTTGAAAAAATCAGAAATACGCATTTAATTTTTATGCAAATTATGCAAATTTCTGAATTTTTGATCACCGTCCCGCCTCGCCTCTCTCGCTTAACTGTTCCAACAGATAAACTTGTACGCGGCCATTGACAAAGGACAAGGGATAAGGGATAAGGGACAATGGCATCCAGCATAATGATCATCAGTGTATCAGTATCAAGCAAGTTTTAACCACCTCGCCAATCAAACTCTCTTTTTCGTGAACGCTTCAGAGCTCGAACCTGCATCACAGTTTAACAGTCATCCTATAGGCTATAGCTACAACTGCTCACAATGTACTGTTTACGAACAATGTACATGTACGAACTCGAACAAACTTGAATTTCTAACAATGTACATCGGTGGTGTTTCCATTTTGCATGCATATTCTGACGCTTGAAGCTTGACGGCTTGACGAGTTGCAGCCCCCAGTCCTCAGCGGACCATACTGTTCGGAGTGCGGACTTGCCGTACAGTACGGCGCGGCGTTCATTGACATTGACATTGACATTGTGATCCATTTCTTCCGTACTTTGCCTAAAAAGGGAGGATATCCTTATTTAGGTAACAACGCCCTTTCTTTCGGGCTTCTGGGACTCTCAGATCTTGGCTCACTTGAACGTCGCACTGGCAGATGCGTAAGCGTGTCAGTAGACATGGTTACACAACCGCCCAGCTCGATTGTCAAACTCAAACTTATCTGGCAGGTTAGAAATGATACAACGTATCAGATATCTCAGCGAGCCCGGTTCGCCTTTGACACTTGGTTTCGACATGTACAAGTTTAACTCTGGTCTTTGGTCGTACTCATTTATCCAGGGAACGTAGGTCGTATGTCGTACTATGTCCCCTGCGGTTCGATTCCTCTTCTTCTCCGTGACAGAACCAGAAGCGTATGTCGGAAAAATGGAAATAGAACTCGAAAAACGGAACTTGCTTTGGGCTCGAATTAGACTCGGAGTTGAACCTGGGCATTCGAAGGGTTTTGAGGTCGCGCCTGTACGCACGCACTGTAGACAATACATACGTAGTACGTATTGTTCAGGTGTACCTCGCGATGAAGTATATTTAACGTAGAAATCGAACCCCCGATTCACAAGCTTGACATGATCAAATCATAGAAGTCCTATGGTAGAAGTAGCAGTATGCAGAAAGAACGCAGAAGATGACAGGATGCAAGAA
The DNA here is from genome assembly GCA_015657495.1 of Crepidotus variabilis. NCBI lineage: Eukaryota > Fungi > Basidiomycota > Agaricomycetes > Agaricales > Crepidotaceae > Crepidotus > Crepidotus variabilis. The sequence continues at coordinate 197,387 of MU157854.1, read as the reverse complement.
CATAGAAGACGGTAGGCCCCGGATCGTGTAACTATCCCCAAGGAAATTTAACATTGGCGGGAACGAGGACAATGATAGACATTTCGTTGACAGTGGTGAGGGCAAGAATATAACAAGACATCTAGGCAATACAACAGAGAAGGCAGAACAAAGAGGCAAGCTTCAGAGAAGATGCGCCTACTCTGTGCGACGCGGCTTGTGGTAAAAAATTTGGGCACGCTTGTATTTTCGGAGCCAAAATGCACGGGCAAGAATAAGGTTGCTCTGGATGGTTGACTCTGTCTCGACTCACTAAGACTCGAAGGAAACAAATCTTGCATTTGTGGTAACAGACGTCCACTTGAATTACAAGGTAACGTAGACAAACATATTGGTGGAGCAGTGATCAGCACTGGAGACAGCAGATCAGCAAGAACATTCAACTGAGATGATAAACATACCGGTTACTAGATATTGACCTACAACGTACCTCGGGCTTGTCTTATCGATGACTGCACTGCTCTAAAAAGAAAGGCAATGGACATTTGTATCCATTGCCGCAGTTGAAACGTCTTCAAAATCCAGATTAATTAAATCACTAGGGAACAGCAGGAAGTTGAGCTCAACTCGATGGAAGATTTTTTGCCCGGCAGTACCGGCATATAATTGTCGAGCGACTCGGAGCGGGAGAACGTATAAATTTGAGAGAAAATGAGCGTGAAACAGGAATATCGTCCGGTCCTGAAACAAAAGTGAGCAATATCTCAGTTCAATCTCCAGGGTCAGCTACAGAGTGTTAACTACCCACAGACAATGCCCCTGATGTTTGAGATATCATAATTTCGGTGTCCCTCCACGCTCACAACGCCATTTGAACTGCGATCGCTGATTCCGCCGCTTAGAAATGACGGATAGATTTCCAGACACATCCGTATTGGCATCGTGATCGGTTTTGGTGATTTCATCACATCCCGACCTCTAAGCAAATCAGTAAACGAACATTAACGCAAATCCACAATCGCTCAATCGCACATCCTTACCTCACGATTGCATGATTAGAAACTCGACACTGCCTTTCCGTGGTTCCTCGCGTGCCTCGGTGTTAAGTTCTGTATGAGCTCCGTCATTTTATTTAACGGTGTTGCATCGCTTCAATATAGGCTTAGCGGTTGAGGTATCGGAGGGGAGGCGATAAAGATATGCATCGGAATAGAACGAGCTTGAGAGGATTGTAACCGACCCCAGCCCCAACTGACGATGCGCTTGAGAATACCCCAACGGAGCGTGATGATCGTACTATGAGATATGATTACAATGATGAAAGAGCTTGAAGAGGTAAGAACGCACTCACCCTCAAGGTATAATCGATACTTCTACCTTCGATTTCGCAAGGTTCGCCACTGCCTCATCCCATTACTTGATATATCATTCCAAACCACTGCATGGGCGTAGCCGTACCGACACGCCGGCGACTTGATCTACCCTTCGGTACACCTGAAGCAATTACGCTTAGACCACCCCGGAGTTTCCGGCCTCCATTTGCTTAGATAAAGCTTCATATACCATGACGCCTCTTGGTCAGGGCGGGTATTGTGGATTGCGGATTGGTTCGCAAGTAAGCGAGGGTGAAATAGATTTGGCCAGAAAAAAAGTTTCAGGCGGTGTGAACACCAAGAACGCTGTCTGGTTGATGTTAACTTGGTTTGTGAAGTTGGTTGTATCTGGCCAGTGAAAGTCACATATCGGCTGTGTTCATGTCGTCTAACCGAGAACGCAGGCGCAGAGCTGCACATTTTTCAAAGTCTAAAATTTAAGATTAAGATCTGAATTTTCAACACGAAAGAGAGGTCGCGTTCACCTCTAATATCCGATAACTGAGCAAAACAGCCATTTCACAGCCCTGAAGGATTGGCAAGCAGCACCTGGACAAGTAGTGTTGATGGGCAAGTGAACACGCCAGCTTGAGATTACGTGACACATTTCGAACGAGGATCGTGGTGTGCTACACCTCGTGTGCTTTGATAATCTTCAAAGGCCTAGAGATGTTGAATGCCAGTCCGAGTTGCCGTAGATTTGACACAGGTAACAGATAATTCTCGGGTGGAAACGGAAAGACCCCAAGTAAGTCTAACAGACTAAGTCGTTCAAGTTTGCCAGTCAGCACAGAGTAGCTCTGGGCATTCCGAAAGTACCAGTGCCATATAGTTAGGAGTTGCTAAGACCCAGCAAATTAAGATCAGGTTTCCGACATGACAAATGTCGTGGACGCATCAAGATTGGGCTTAATCCGTAGGTGAGGTAAAACTTCAAGTGAAAACAATCGAGCACCGTTGTAAGAATAACAGTACTAGATGTCATTCCTTACTCTGACTGATGGGCATATATTTGTAGAGATACAAAGACCCACCATCATCCCTCTTTTTTGAGATACCAAAGCCGGAGGTCGAAGCAGCCCGAGTATTGTTCTGACACAAACCCTACGGTAGATGACGTGAAACAGAACCAAGTGAACCCCTCGTAAATTAAGAGATCCTCGCTTAGTAACATGACGGTGGGTAAGCCTTGAGGATGACGTGTAGTTGAATTTTGAAGCTTGAAGGTTTACCAGGTTCAAGTATCCAGCCTTCAACTTTGGGAATGACTAAAAGTGCGGATGTCCTTGCATAGAATGTCCTATTCTTGGGATACATTAGAATCATTGGTAGGCTATCTAAATCTGTACAACGAAGCCTTGGTTAAACGGCCTGTCAAGAGTGACGTCGAAGACTTTATTCTTTGCATCGTACGAGGATTGGCATACTTTCCCATCTTGAACGGCCTGCTTTGGAGCAGCTTGGACGTTCAAGAACCGTACTCGGGCAACCTTGACACCAAGGTTATATCCAAACTTGCCAGAAACTGTCAACTTGTTTTTGCTGAACTTAAAATCGACGGTAGTGGTAGCTTTTTGTTCAATCGAGTCACCGTCATCCACGTAGAGGTGGCCAGTTGCATTGCCGTTTGCATCTTGAGCAACGACGAGCTCGAAGTCGGTCTTGCGAAGCTCGGTGGTGGTCATTTGAGATCTAACACGTAGAGGGAGGACTACGCCGCTCTTGATGTGAACTGGGATTTGGGTAAAGTTGACGTTGTCGAGAGTAATTTTCGCACCAGCACCTTGAACAGGAGCGAGTGTGTTGAAGTCATAGAAGGTGTCTTTGGGCAAGTAGATCGCAACGGAGGTCGAGTTCTCTTCAGTCACAGGTGATACCAGGACGGAGTCACCGAAGAAGAATTGAAGATCGATCGGGAATGTGTTGGCATCTTTAGGATACTTGTACCACAACGGGTGGAGGACTGGGGTTCCGTCGAGGTGAGCTTGGTGGAATGCAGTATAGAGATAGTCGATGAGACGATATCGAATGTCGATAGCATTGCGAGCAGAATCTGCAACGCTGGGCCAGAGGTAAAATTCTTGACTGATCGAAGTATCGGCGTTGTGCTACAGTAGTGAGAACATAGATGAGAATCAACTTCTCGAAAACTAATATAGAGCTTACATTTCTCATGAAAGGATAGAAGGCACCCAAAGAAGCCCAGCGTGCGCAAAGTGTTTCGGTGGTGTTATCAGCTACGTGCAGAAAGTTTTGTTAGCTCATCCTGCAGAAGATCGAGCTCCTGACTCACCAAAACCACAAATATCACTTCCAACCATAGGTACCTGATAAATTGAGGCAAACGCCAACATACCAGCAATGGAGACTCGGTAATGTTCCCATTTACTCATGTTGTCACCGAGCCATTTGCCGACATGTGCTCCGGCGCCAGCGAAGGTCGAGCGAGTGATGATGAGAGTCTTTTTTCCTGGGCGGCGTGCTAGCATGGCGTCACGGGTAGCGACAGACATCATCGTTCCGTAAAGATTGTGAGTGTCGTACTCAACAAGGCCATTAGCATGAACGACGTTGGTCTGAAGAATGGAAGTTTCATAAGTCGAGCTTCTTGAATATCACTTAATAGAACTTACAAATGCAGTCTTGCTGGAAAGCGCGCCAGCAGCGTTGTTAATGGCATACGGAGGATTTAAGAAGTCATCTCGGCGACCCACTTGACCGGAGCTGTTTGTAAAGATAGGAGTGTTGGGATCTGGAGGCGAGGAGGTACGGGGAGGAGGCATGTTCTGTTCAACGGCTTGTTGGAAGGGATCGTCACATGGCAAATTACAGAACTAATGCAAAAATAAATAAATGAGTTGAAGCAATTGGATGAAGGTAACTTGGAACTGACGTTGGCAGGCTCGTTCATGTCGATCCATGCACCGTCAATATCCAAGCCTGTTGAGGGACTGTAGAAGTTTGCGAACTCAGAATTCCACCATCTACCAAGGTTCAAGACGTTAAACAAGCTTGCTGAGTTACAATGGATGCAGCACATACTGCGCAATCTTCGGATGGAACCAGTCGGGGTAAACCGTGACACCTGAATAAGGCAAGGTTTGTCAATTCAAAATGTCGAGAGTTAGCTTCACTAACCTGGCCAGACGACACCAAGACTTTCGCTACCATTTCCTGCCTTGAGGAACACGTCAAGAGCATGACCGTGTTCATATGGAGCATAATCAGCGCTAGGCAAATATGGAACGGCCGGATCTGTCATTAAAACTATGGTCGAGATGGTCTTAGCGCCATATAAATCCCCACAAAACGAAACACTCACTGAACTTCTGTTGATGAGCATGGAGATAAGACACGATCTCTCTCATGCGGGGCATTGGGAAGTATTTTGGGTCGACAGTGAAAATACGACGGCGGTCCATGTAATCTGTCGTTGACATTAGCTACAGGTGGAAGAATACGACAGAAAACCGCCACGAACCAATGTCCGTCCACATTGTCTCAAGCGGGATCTTCGCCGCTGCGTATTTCACGATTACATTCGCCACATCTACGAAGTCTGGAATGCTGTCGTATGAGCATAAGGCAGGTGAATAATAACCTCGGCGCTTACTCTGGTATCCGAAACGGCATTGATGAAGACCGAATGACCAATATGGTACTTCCGCAGGTAAACCAACGATTTCAGCATATTGCTTGGCGACTTCCGTTGGGTCATTCTCGCTTCCGGCGAGGAAGTAGAAATCCAGAACGCCACCAATCGCATTATACTCCAAAGTAGAAGCTCCATTCGTAGTATTGAGCTTGATGTCCATTCCATTGGAATTTAACAAGAACACAGCATGGGTCCCAGTGGTCCGATGCTCAAAGTAAACAGGATGGTTACCGTAGAGGTTCGTGCCAACGGGAATTCCGTAAGCGTCCCGAGACCAGAGAGTAAGGGTCGTGTTGTCTGTTGGAAGGTGGAATGTTTGAGTGTGTTCGCCGAGACCATAGATGTTAGGGTTGGCAGGAAGGTTGGTTTTCACCCGAAGGTACTGAGGCTCAAAGATGATGGCATGAGAAGCAGTGGAGAAGAGAACCTCCTTAGTCGACTTTCGATAGATCGAGAACGAAAAAGGAGAAGTTGTGTAGTTGAACGCAATGTTAGCATCTTTGGAATTGGCATTCTCGTTCTCTGGACGAGGAAAAACAGATTCTGGGACCTCATAGCGTTTACGGGATGGGTCTGTGATCTTGACGTGAATCCTGTCCTCTGCTAAGCAGTGAGCCCTATATGTATGGGCGTTTTAATTCGAAGCTCACCGGTTTCGTACACCACTTTCAGGGACAATTCTTGGATGTCTTTGCCGTAGAGATTGCACCCTGTGGATGCCAAAGTCAGGTCAGCCGTCAGCCCACTGCTTTTGGACTTGACATTGACAGCGTTGTATCCTGGGCAGGAGTCTAGTACAGTGGGGTCAACGTTGGCGGCAAAAGCTGTGGCCTGGATCAAGGCAAGTCCAACGACGACGCGCAACGAGGCGAGCTTGCTTGCTGCCCACATGGGATGAACTGAAACAAGAGTGTCAAAGTAAGTCAAGAAATAGTTCGCATTTTATGTCCTTTTAAGTCAGATAGAAATCAAATGGCTGCAATGCTTCGAAAGGCTAAAAATTATAGTGCGGTCGGTGGTGTGGGGATCATCTCGCTGTCCACCTGATCGCGAACAGCATGGCCGGTTGGTGTACCGCTCAATGCCGAAGTTTACCACGCTTCGAACGGCGCAAATTTATTTCTGAGCGTCAATCTGCTTCCTTGCTTCTATCTCACAATATTAATGACGCTGGCTGCGATGACTTAAGTACTCGTCTTCTAGAGCCTCGTTTTTATGCGACCTTAGCTTGGCCTGTAAGCATGGCTTTTTGTGTTCTTGAAGCTGCAACAATGATGGCATTGCAACAAACCTCAAGTTCATGTCCTACGATTTTCTGGTTTACTCTACTTCATTTTAGCTATTTATCATATGATATCTGCAATTATCTGTTCTGAGCTCTTGCACTGTGTAGGCTTCCGTTTGCCCTACAAGAGCACCAAGGTCAAACGAAATACATTTGGCCACTTCAAACTTCTCACCTAATCAAAATTCTGGAGACACAACCACAAAATCTCGCACTTTTAAATTACCTCTTGTCGCTGGTTTCACAATTCGACAATAGACCAAACCGTATTGCCATGTCTCAGTGGCTAGGTGGCCCTCGACTCGCCGCTTGGTCCGTCTGGACAGGAATATCAACCTGGCTCTGGTGGATGTAACTTGGAGAAGGACATGGTACGTTCTACGAAGCCGCCTCTCCAGGGTTTCCCGTGGACTGGGCTGAGGTTTCAGTTCAAGCCACTGGCTCAACGAAGGGGATTGGACGTCGTATCAATTTTTCGGTCGACAAGTCTAGAAATCGACGTATTGGCAACGTTTTAGTACTATTCTGATAGATTGAGCAGGTATCGACCTCCCCTCGAATGGCAAGTTTCTGTCCTTATGGTCAAGTTTTGAAATGGCCATTTGAAGCTTTCCAACACTCTTATTGAAAAGGCTGAATTCTGATATGATACGGTGTTCGTGGCTTCTCACCCCCACTGAGCTACAGACCCCCACCACCTGCCCAAGGATTACGAGCGGCAGCGCGTTCTCTTGCTCTCCGAAGCTTCTCTATGTAAACGAATGTCACTAATATCAAATCCACCATATGCTCTCCAGCAGCAAAGATTTCTAGGGACGCAGGCCGAGCGTCGTCAATAATGCCCATTCTGTGCCGATGAAAGATAGCTATGGGGGTATTTGTACCATTTACATGCAACTGCCAATGAGTATTCAACATAGTTGTTAGCGTTCATTTCCTGTGGTCGACGTACCTTGGGTACCCGTGCCGTCAAGCTCCACGCGTATTCTTTACCATCAGGACCCGTGAAAACTTTACTTCTAATTAACATTTAGCCATTGTAAATCCGTTGCTTTAATTTTGAGAGTTATTTCTGTTTTACTCACCGACCATAGAAGCCCCAATCTCCCTGGCGAAAAAACTTGCTGACAGACTCATCTTTCTCTCCGTACTTGATGCGCGAACTGAGGATAGCATTGTATGCTACTTCTGCAAGTGGTTTGAAGACATCCCGAAAGGCCCAGTCGTCTAATGTTTCGGACGAACCGAGCTCGGGAGCGACGATGCGCGAGATCTTCATTAAGCGAGGGCCTATGCTTGGCGCACCTGATGTGACTTTGTAGATAATTTGACCTTCCTCTGTACAGTAGTTGGTATTCCATGGCGTCGTCGTGGAGAGCTGGAGAATCATTATGGAAAATGGTCTCGTCCCAGGCTTTGCTGAAAGACTCCTGGTGGTCACCGCACAATGATGTCGCACAGCCGCATAATGCTTCACTGGTGCGGCCTCGTGTCGCTTGCGCAGTGTGATGGACCAGCAATTTTATCAAACCTGGACCATTGGAGGATGCGGCAAATAGAAAGATACATCTAACCTGCCGGAAGGTGTGCAAGAGCAGCGGTCACTGAAGAAAATCTGTGGCCTGAGACGACAGAATGTCGTGGTTGAAGTCGAACTTCTTGAAGTGAGTGTCGACTGATGGGAAAGTAGGTCGGAACAATGATCCGGACAACGATCTCCGTTTGTGTCAGAACCAATCTTCAGTTTTAATATCCAATCGATATCTGCGGTGAGTACAAAGGGCTAGAGAGATCCAACACTCATAGCTCGGTAATTCTCTACGTAAATAAAGGTCACCATAATCAAGTCCATCATGTGTTGGCCTGCAGGAAAAATTTCCAGGGATCCATTTTTGGGCTCTTTCAGGTTGCCTACTTTGTTTGGATGAAAAGCTGCTACCTGTGTTTCCGTTCCATCGACGTAGAGCTGGGTGGAAAGTAATTCTGTTATTTAGCTCGGGGTCGCCGTTAGAAACTGTCTTGCCTTACCGTTGGTACTCTAGAGGCCAATCTCCACTCATACTCAACACCATCTGATCCTGTGAATATCCTGCTTCTAGTTGATATTTATCCATTAATGAGTACGTCGTAGCAGTATCCTAGCTGACTGTTACTTACTGACCCTACAGCCCCCAACTCCCCTTTCGCAAAAAAGTGGCCGTAGATTCGTCCTTCCCATTATATTTGATGCGTGATGTGCGAATGACATGGTGATTTACTTCTCCGACTGTCTCAAAGCTATCTCGAAAAGCTGTATCATCCACTGTTTCGACGGTAGGATCAAGCTTTGGGGCAACAATGCGAAAGATCTTTGTATGGCGGGCGCCTATGGAGGGGGTCGTGGATTCAACTTTGTAAATGACCTGACCATCCTCAGTGCAGTAATTAGCATTCCATGGTGTGTCTTTGGAGAGATGTAGGAGCATTGTAGAAGGCAGCTAGGATTTCTTCTGCGCAGTCCGTTTTATATATTCAATGAGAATTGACACAGCCTCATCAAAATATCAATGCATTTATTATTGGCACCTGACTACAGATAACGACTTTCGTGAAATATTCACTTGTCCATAATTAGTAGGGATAATGAGATCATACTCTCGAATCTCCACCTCGTCGCATGCAAGTCACAAACAAATTAAGCTTACAGCTGAATAGGATCCTAGGACGTCTGACCACCGACGTTTTTCCTAAGGTCCTCCTCCCCCGTGCGATCTGGATGCGCGTTCTTTATCTTTCCGCAGCTTCTCTATGTAAAGAAACGTCACAAGGATGATGTCAATCATATTTTCCCCTTCCGACATGATTTCCAACGACCCTGGACGTGCGCCTCTAATGAACCCCACCCGTTTTCGATGAAAAACTGCAACGGGCGTCTCAGTTCCGTTGATGAAAAGTTTGACATATTCAGCCAAAGTAAAACAAGTCGAGGAGAAAGAACTTTACTTTGCTAACTCTTGATGTAAGCTTCCAACAGTACTCTATACCATCCGGACCAGTGAAAATCCTGTTTCTAAGGTTGATGTCAATTTTTGCAATTAACGCCTGCATGTGCACGAACCGGCCAAAGAACGCCCATCCTGATTTTCTAAAGAATTTACTGATAGACTGATCTTGTCCACCGTATTTAATGCGTGAGTTTTTGATAAGATGGTATTCAACTTCCCCAAGATGCTCGAATTCGTCTCTGAGAGCAAATTCGTCGATCGAAGTTGCTTGAGGGTTAAATTTAGATGGGGCGATCTTCGAGATCATGATTCTACGAGCGCCGAAAGTTGGACCTCCCCTTTCGGCTTTGTAGATGATTTGGCCATCTTCATTGCAGTAGTTGGTTTTCCAGGGGTTGTGAGAGGATAGGTAGAGGTGCATCGTGAAAGTTGGAAGGTGGGATATGATATCATTACGGCCTAGTACACTCCTTATATATCCTTGTTCGGGTGGAGCGGTAAGAGTCTTTGTCGAGAGGCGATGTCGTACTGGTTGCCATGTTAAGCATCCTAAATCATGTTCAACGATAAGCTTGAGGTTCTAATCGGGCACCGACATTGTTCACAATTATCATGACATTGATGGGGTTAGAGTACAGCCTCTGTTCACATTACAGGAGCAGGTAAGATATGAAGCAGGTTCGCAGCCAAAGAACGAACGAGAAATCGAATGAAATACATAAGGCATCAAGCCATTAAGAACTGCCAAGCCACTCTCCTCCACTGGCAAGCGTAGCAAAAACACCTTTCTTGTCCATGAGCTCCTCGTAAGTTCCCTGCTCACCAATGTGGCCATCCTCAACAAGTAGAATCCGGTCGCACATGCGCATCGCTTCGAGTTTATGGGTGACCATTACGACAGTTCGACCGTACCTGGCCCATCGGAGGGTCTCGAGTACGGAAGCTTGATTCTCGAGGTCCAATGCGGAAGTGCACTCGTCGAGGAGAAGAATCCTTGAAGGACGCGCCAAAGCACGGGCGATCTGTAGTCGTTGAACTTGACCACCTGATATCAGAGACGCATTCTCTCCAAGATGAGTTTGGTATCCTTGAGGAAGAGACACGATGAACTCGTGGAGCTGAGCGGCCTTTGCTGCAGACTCAACATCGACATCCGTGACAGACGGGCGACCATACCGAATGTTCTCAGCGATAGTGGCGTCGAACAGGTGAGGTTGTTGACTGACAACAGATATGTGGTCGCGAAGATGGGTCGTGCTCATGAAGCGAGTGTCGACCTTGTCCACAGTGATTGCGCCTGATAAGGGCTCGTAGAGTCGTTGGAGAAGTGAAGCGATGGTGGACTTCCCAGAACCGGAAGTACCAACAACAGCGACGCACTCTCCTGAACGGATGCGAAGGTTCAGATTCCGAAGGACTGAAACATCCTGGCCAGGATATGAGAAATCAACGGCCTTGAAATTGATAGATCCAGAAATTTCTGGACGAAGCGTTCCTTCAGATTCACGCGTGTCGGTATCGAGAACCGTGAGCTTATGAAGATCGTGGGTGGCTTGAACAGCCTTGGCAGTTTTCTCAGCTACAATATTCCATGAGCGTTTGAGTAAAATGACGAAGAAGGGACTACTGACTGAATGTCAACAATTGTGATCCAATGGTCACGGAAAAAACCACCAAATTGAGGACCTCGATCATCTGTAGGTAGCTGTAGGTTCCATTTACGATCAAGAGAGCTCCAACATAGAACAGGAGCCCTTCAGCAAGGTAAATGAGTCCTGAGGCGAGGCCATATGTGCAGCCTTCGATAAAAGCCCCTTGAACTCCCGCACGAAGCGCCTTCTCAGCGGAAGCGTCGAACTGAGCTTTGAAAACGCTGTCAAGAGACATGGACTTAATTCCGCGAATATTGATGATGGCCTGTTTCCAAGTTAGATGAGATCAAAAGTGCCAAATGAAGGAAGAAAAGCTTACATCGAAGTATCCCTTCGAAACCCTCTCACGAGCCCTCTTATTACCAACCTCGCATCTCGCCACAAGCTTGCTCTGGACCGCCATCAACACTCCGAACACAGGCGCAATTGCCAAACCTGCTAACGTCAACTGCCAACCCCTTACAAAAGCCCACACCAAACCAACTCCTAGCATCGTACCCACAACAAGGCACTGACCGAGAACGACGGCTACTAAATCGCGAGAGTCTTCGCCGTCTTTCACAAGCGTTTGCACAAGTCGAGAAGGTGCGTTGGCGGAGCGATCGAACCAGGTCTTGTCCTGGATCAGAATACGCCGAAGGGAAATGGTTCGAAGAGCGTTTGTGAGCGCAAGACCACAGGTTTCCATGATCATGTACTTAAGGCCGAGGAAGATGCCATCGAACGCTGCGATACTGAGCACGATCCCTCCAAAGGTGTTGATGGTGGATGTGTTCTGAGCGCCCGCAGAGACCTCGAAAAGGAGTCGAGAGAGAAAGAACGAAAATACAGGCGTCATTGCTCCACTGACGAGGCAGACTATGAGACCAACAACCAAGAGAGGTTTATGAGGAATCAAGGGGAAAACTGTACGAGTGATACTCCAGAATCCAGGGATATCGTGCGTTTCGTCCTCAGTAACGTCTCGATGAGCTGGCAAAGTCGTCTTGAAGTCGGTTGAGGCAAACTTGACTGTGGTGTTGGCGTTGGTATCCTTTCGAACCTTTCCATCTCGAGCCTTTCTTGTCGCTTCTACACTTTTCTCCATCACCGTCTTCTCGATCTTTAGCTGACTCTTCGGCTTTTCCTCCCTTGAGAGGAGAGGTAAGCTGAATCGCTTGCCATGAACGGTTGGAGCGGGAGTTGGAGGTCTGAGTAGTTCGTCCACGGTGGGTGCGTAGGTGGTTGAAGGACGACGACGTTCAGGGACAGGGGTGTAGATGTCCTCGGGAAGGTTGTAGTTGTCGGTAGGTAGGCCAGAGAAGGAAGTTGCTCCGCGCTGAAGAGAAAACGGGTCCGGGTGGAAGGCAGATCGAGCGTCGGATTGCGTGAGGTCAGCAACGACATCGAGCATCCAATTTCCAAAGGTGAGATGGCGCAAAGCGGCCGTTGCGCGTCGCATGGATGCGTTGGAAGTCTGGTGATGCAAAGTCGCCATTGATTTGAACCGACTGAGTACTGAGGTATGCGACAAGATTCGAGAAGTTGGCTTGGGTTTCTTGGTAGGACTGGCGTCATTTGGTTTCGCCTGAGACTCGAGCATCTTCTTGAACTCTCCTCGACAGTCGCTGTGTACCGAAACACCATCATCTTCGAGGCTGGAGCGATATCCATGCTCGACGACTTTGCCATCTTTCATCACATAAACAAAGTCTTGCGACCCGATCTGGGTGAGATCGTGCGTGATGACAATGGTCGTCTTGTTCTGCCTCCATTGCTTAACGGCCTCGAAGATCAACAAACGAGAGGTGACATCCAGAGCGGAAGTGGGTTCGTCTAAGAGAAGAAGTCAGCGACAATCCAAAAATCGAACGAGACAATTTCTTACCCAGAATAAGTACCGTCGGATCCCTCAGTCTCGCTCTTGCAATAGCCAACCTCTGCTTCTGCCCTCCACTCAAACTAACACCTTTCCCAGCACCATCCGTACCTCCAAGAATCGTCTCATACCCTTCCGGCATATCCCTCACAAAGTCGTGCAAAAGCGCCATCCTACAAACATCCTCAATCTCTCCCTTCGTCGGATTGCTCCCTCCTTCACTATAAGGTCGACCATGCACAGCAGCTGCAATGTTGTGATACACGCTTCGTCCATCGAGCACAACAACTCCTTCATCTCCTGATCCTGCTTGACTGACACAGCCAACATGCGAGCGAACCCAATCGTCATCGAGATAACGGATATCGTGTTCGTCCAATGTGACTAGTCCTTCTTGAGGTTCGTAGAGTTTCTGGAGGAGATGCGCGATGGTTGATTTGCCTGAGCCGGATGAGCCAACGATGAAAGTCGTCTCGTTCGCTGGAAGGAACAATGAGACATCATTCAAGACGAGCGTCTCCGGTCGGGACGGGTACGCGAACGAAACATTGTGGAGAGAGAAGCTGCCATGGCAGATCGGTGGCGTAAGTTTGAGAATGGTGCTGCCGGATGAATGTATCGAAGGAGGAGGGGACATTAAAGTGACCAAGGAGGCCATCGCGAGTTTTCCCTTCGTCAAGACGATGATTTGAGGGATACACATCTGGAGGTTACTAGACGCAATGAGACACGCCCAGAATACTGCCATAACATCGCCCGGCGAAATCGTTCCATCCCGAACAAGCTTGGAGCCGAACCAGAAGCCTTGTACGAACATGGCCATAATGACAAATTGCGACGTGCCAGAGGTACATGCCCACAGTACATTCAATTTTCCAGCTGCCTTGCGGAGCCGGCTGAAGGATGCTGTGGCTCGAGCTAACTCGAAGCTAACGGCGTTGAACGCTTTGACGGTCGCGATTGCTGATGCAGCCCGTTCGATGATGGTGGCTACTGTTGCGGTTTGCTGGCGCTCGTAATCGAGGAGAGGGCGGGCGAAGGCTTGGGAAAATCCTTGGACCAAAACGAGGAGAGGAAGAGCAGATAGGATGACGAGGGTCAGTTGCCATGACCTCACGAAGGCGAGGACCAAGCACGTAATGGAAGTGGTAAGGTATTGGATGAGCATCCCGGAAGCCAATGAAGTAGCCATTCGGATTTCGTCGGTTTCGCTATCGAAAGATGAGCCGTCATTATTTCATCACAGATGGACATCTCCTTACCTCGAAAACTTCGCCATAAGCCCTGCAGCTCCGACAGATGTTTCGTCATCTGATGATCCAAGCTGCGTGTCGAACCAGGCGAGGTTCTTATTCGTTACGGCGACGTAAAGTGCTCTCCGAAGAGCCAAGACGTTGGTTTCGCCAATCCAAATCCAAAGGCAGGATGTAAGGCTGCTCAAGGCAAAGGAACCGAAAGCGAGGCCGATGAGGGTTAATCCTGCAATTCCGACATTGCGTAGTAGAGTGTCCTTGACGACTTGAGAAGGTTGTTGAATCGCGGCGAAACGTGCAAAAGCGTCGAATGCTTGTCCGATAACTTGGGTCATAAATGGCGCAATGGCACCAGCAATAATAGATACAAAGACGGCCGGTAGAATTAGACAAAGAACGTGACGTCTTGAAATGAATGAGAAAAGTAATCGTATTGTGGGTGCCACGGAAGGCGTTAGGGGAGATGTAGGTGTCGTTCTTCGTTTGGATTCGTTAGAGTCCATTGAAGAACGTGGAGAGTCGTCATGAAGGTCGTGAGTTTCGTGGGTCATGGTTTCAGCCCCAGTCTCCTTGAAGGACATCGCTCTACGATGAAGAGAGGGCGCGGCGACAAGGAGAAAGGGAACTGAGTGGCTCGTACGCGAACTCGAGGATGTTATATCATTGTCAAGTGGAGCTGACTCATGATCTCATATACAATGAGAAAAAATACACCATATGCGTCTCGGACATCATATATATGGCACAATGCATTCAGGATATCAAGGGAAAACAAGGGGAGTCAACCCCAGGAATCAATTGATTTCAGGCTCATGTCTCTCACGCAAATGAGCAGCCCGAGCTGATGTAGAAAGTTGAGTCAAACGCCAAACATTAGCATAGCCACAGATCAATGCTTCCATTTGACACGAGGCGTCGATGCCACATGGCAGCCGCGATAAGTAAGTCACTCAATACCGAATCGATACTTCAGACCATATACAGTTCAATGGAATCAAAAGAAGCGAGCTTTATATCCAGATATGACTACACTAGCTACACTGGGTAAAACTTCTTATCCCTACAATGTCACTTTGGCGTCAGCCGGCCAATCGCCTGTTCAATTCTCAAAGTACAAATCGTGCCAAAATCGAACGGCAAACGGTTTAGATTCCCCCATATTGGTTGGGCGCAATTGGATAATGGCGACTCTAACCTGCTTTATCATAAATCTCAGACTCAGAGCGGTCGATATGAGGCGTTATAGGCTCAAAGTATCAGACTAGCACGCGAAATTTGTCTTAAGCAAATGAGTTAACCATGCCACGATTCATCTTGCAGCATGGCCACAGAAGAGTTTCGCCTCAAAGCTGTGGGGATGTTTGACAGGATCATGCATAATATTCCTAATCAAAATGAGTTTCGAGGTCTTGATCAACTTTGGGTTTGAAATGGGCGTACCAAGAATTCAGGAAAATTACGGATCCCTTGGGTATTTAGAACATTTGGTAAATGTCGTCTTCGCCGGTTGCATGAGGAAAAGCTGATAATTGTTAATAAAACAACTTTCGGGGACGAAAACAAGAACTGACTAACTGGCGCAGGCGGAGGTCATTGTAGGATCTCCGTGATCCACGAGAATCCTTGGAACGAAAGACAGTAGACATATCATAGAAGGTAGGAAGCCGTCCTACTTTGGTGAATGAATTTAGCTTTTATTTTGCTTTCTTTAGGATACCTGGCTGAATACCACAGACAACAAAAAAAGACTTAGAATAGAGATAATCTACGACAAAACAGCTAGAAGTCCATGTAGAAATCCAAAAACCAATGCTTACAACATCGGGTCCCCCAACATCGCAGCCCATAAGTGATTTTCCTCGTCTGAACGGCCAATTATTTGTTCCTGCATAGATTCGACTATCAACCTCGCCGACTCTGCTATATCTCCTTTTGTAATGATAGACCGCGAGATTCGATTACTTCCAGGAGTAATAAAGCCAACATCATTCTCTGAGGAGACCAATTTGAATTCAAGAACTGCGAGAAATATTGATAGTGAAATCAAAAAATTCTGAGCTCAGAGCCAGTCGAGCTCTGCAGCTATAAAGCCAAGTTGGGTCTTGAAGCGGATCTCGGCATGGTTGTAAACGAAGGGTCCATCAGAGCTGAAGCTTTTGGTTGACTGTCAGATTAAGTATTCACAATTCCGCCTCACCAGCGTACATGACAGGTCGACATCTCCTCCGAGTGCATCCACGTAGGCTTAGTAGTAGACTCTCTGGTCAGTGGTTGCGATGCTTCCCGGTCGGTGCTGTTCGTTGCCAAATTATCCGTGAGAAATTGGCCAGATCCGAATTAGTTGAGCTTCCTCATCACCGCACTTGATGTTGAACGTTGAACGTTGGACGTCGAACGACATCGAACCCAATAGCTTCAGAAGCAAAAAAGAAAGGTAATGAACAAGTATACACCTTTGAGTCCTGGAAACTAGGCCTGGGTTTCGGAATACTATGATTTCAACAACCGTCAGCAAAATCGCAGCAGGGATGAAGACTCTTCGCACACAGCGAAGTTTCAGTTGAGCGCACACTGCCAGAAGCACATGGCTCCATTCGCAAAATTGGATGGCCGAGAATAATGTGTCAATTTCGCTCCAGTGACAGGGTATTGAGATGTTCATCAAAAGGTGTGAGGAGTCTTGCCGATCAACACCGCTAGCATCCTCTGATCTCCCCGCTAGCTGTATATAGCGAGCCCAAGTATCGTTTCGCTCTTTCCACCACCCCGTATCATTGGTTTGCCCCAAGGAAGAATATGAAGCTTTCTTCACCTCTCAGGCTTGTTTTGAGCTTGGCTACAGCGAGCCTGTCCATCGTTGTCGCTCGCGATCATATACATGTCGATCGACTGGTTTCTGAGCGATACTCGCTGGAGAAGAGAGACTCGGGCTCTGCCAATGGCGGCAAGATCTCTGAAACTTATCCTTTGACCTTCTATCATATCAACGATGTCCATGCGTGCGTTCTCTTCACCAGTGCTATTGCAAACGACAACCTCATGATTGTTTTCTTTAGTCATTTAGACCAGTTTCGTTCCACCGGGTCGACGTGCACAGACCCTACCAAAGGTTAGTATCGATGACACGGAGTTCTTAGCATTCTCTCTTACATAGACATCCAGGTTGCGTCGGAGGTTACGCGAGAGTGAAAACTGTCATCGACAAGAATAGGCCGACTAAAAACAACTCGCTCTTCTTGAACGCGGGCGACGAATTTCAGGTACAATTGGCCTTCATCTACCATCGTGATCCCAATTAATGCCAACTGTCCAAGGGAACCCTCTTCTACACGCTTTTCAAAGGTGAAAAAATCTCCGTGGTTCTCAATCAACTCGGTTTCGACGCTTTTACCCTGGGCAATCACGAATTCGATGATGGCGATGACCTACTCGCTGGTTTCCTCCACAACCTCACCTTCCCTGTCATCTCCAGCAACGTCCACTCGCAGAACAAAGATCTCGCGAGTGCCCTCGTACCATACAAGGTCTTTCCAGAGCATCAACTTGGTCTTGTTGCAGTGACCACAGAAACTACCTCAACTATTTCAAAACCCAGCAACCTGACAACTTTCGAGAAGCCACTCGATGCCATCCAGCGAACCATTCTTGACATCAAAACAAGCCATCCCACCATCAACCGCTTCGTAGCTTTGACTCATATTGGTTATGACGAAGACATCGCTCTCGCCAAAGCCTCCACCGACATCTCGCTTATCATCGGTGGACACTCTCACACGCTCCTTGGAAACGACACTGGTTCCAAAGGACCTTATCCTACAATTGTCAAAAATGCCGTTGGGGACGAGGTTTTCGTCGTAACATCCTTCCGATGGGGCGAGTACTTGAGCTATATTGACATCGAATTCGATGAGCGTGGAAAGATCGTCCAGTACGAAGGCGCACCTATCCACCTTACCAACACAACCGAAGAGAGTCCACAACTCAAGTCTCAGATCTCAGAGTGGGCAAAGGCATTCGACGAATACAGCAAGACGGTCGTTGGTTCAACCGATCAGAAGCTTGTTCAGTCAACCTGCCAGTCTGAAGAATGTACGATGGGCGACTTTAGCGCGGATGCTATGGAAGACTATCGCTCGGATTCAGTTGCTGGCATCATCAATGCCGGAGGGATGCGCACAGAGGTCGATGCAGGAAACATCACCTTACAAACTTCACTCGAGGTTTTCCCATTCGGGAACAGCGTAACCCAGCTCGACTTCACCGGTGCAGATCTCTGGGATGCATTCGAAGGAATCGTCTCCAAGCAGAGTATCAAGAACAATCAGATCGTCACCAGCTTCGTCCAGGTCTCTCGGAGTATCAAGTTCACATACAACCCCGGTAATTCTATTGGCTCGAGGTTGATCACGCTCGTCATCAAAGGCGAGCCTGTGGATTTGCAGAAGACCTATAGGATCACCACTCTCGACTATTTGGCAACGGGAGGTGATAACTTCTTCCCTGCAAGGTCCGAGTTTACAACACTCGATACCATCGATGCTGTATGGGCCAACTACGTGACAGCCAAGACACCCGTTAACTATAGCACGGAGGGTCGAATTACCACTACAACGGAAACTACACCTCAGAAGGGTACTTAAACCGGCTTGACGCCGGAAATTTTATGCCATGATTAGATTATTATTGCTACGATGTTGATGTCCTAGGACAATGGTCTTCTAGCTAAATGGTCTCCGACCCTTGTTAAAATTACATGATTATATTTATTATATTTCAATCGTTACATGTTACAGACAGCATAGAATCATATGGCATAAGACTGGTTCAGAGCGGATAATACATTGAATCGCAAAGCAGAGTAAAGCAAATGGGACAGTGGTCCATGAATGAGAGATATTCACTTGTGATGCATTGTTAGTCGAATCGCAGGATTTTTAGTGTTCCGAACTCACAACAAAATACATCCTCCTCTTCTGATTTCCGTGGAGGTCTTTGAAGTCTGACTGGAAGGCTTCAAGATAGACATTGTCCGAGCCGGAAGCTTGACTGCCCGTGTCAGAGAAATTAAGCCGGCCGGTGGGATCGTAACGGAGTTTGGCTGTTGAACAAACCATATCGGCATCTGGAAAAGTGTTAGTCCTATGTTGATTAAGTAGTAAAACTACAAACAGTAGACGGGTGACGGAATAGAGACAGATCGTGTACAACGTGCATAGGTATAGCATAAATCGTTGGTGATAGTTTGCATCGCGTCTGGGCTAGCGAAATGATGAACATGAGAATCAAAGGATGCATGCGTAAAATTAGGGTTGAATTCAAAACTCACCCAAAGCCGATTTCCTGTTGACGAAATGGAGGCATTGTTAATTTTTTTAATTATCACTCAATGCTTAGAGATATTAACTTACATTACAGAGAACCTAAAAAAAATTTAATATTTCAACAGCTGTAAGTGTATTCTGTTTAATGTTTGAAGAACGCCTCACCGAGTAATGACCAGGTCGGCTTGTTCCAAGTTGACCCCCATGACTCTGAAGGATGAAGTCGAAATCGGTTGGGTGAACGATAACTGTGTCAATGACTGTTCCAGCCACGAGATTGCCACTCTTATCAATAAAATCCTTCTTTGGCGAAAAGATCCTGGAGATCATAAGAATTTAGTGGGCTTTAAGGTAGGAAGGGTCATAATAGACATACTGATTATGATGTCGTTTGCCCACGATAACGAGAGTGATCTTTGGGTTCAACGAAAGCTCTTGACATGCTTCTGAAAGAGAAAATGAGTGAAAATTACATTGGCTTCGAAACAAATTACCTCTGATCCATTTCAGCTCTAACATTCAGAGATTTAGCGGACAGATAAGTATTTAAAAACTTGATCACTTACCAGTATCCAGAGTATCGGTAAATTGTCCCTCGGAGACACCATCTTTCGTGCCATTTAGTATGTCTGGCAGTTTCATCAAGACCAAAATGCTCACCGCGATAGAAAAGCAGCCTCTTTAAAGGAGTCGGATTCTTTTCCATCTTTTTACGATACTCCATGCAATCACTCAGGATTGACTAAATATTGTGTCAATAGGGTGTTATTGGAAATACAATAAATCTTACCTTGCACATTTTCTTCATATCCAGAATGGTTTCTTTTCTGCCGATCTGGACTGACATCCGGTCTGTGTAATAAGCCGCATTGCTATCGACTGCTCCTACTACCGCTGCGAAGGATGGTCGGTCTTTGACTCCTGGAGACGGATGTATGACATCGGCGCCTGGTCCAGGTGGTTAATGTATTAATCATTTAGTGCGAATAGCGGCTTACCCATCACAATAGTTGGATTTGCTTTATCGAGTAGGAACTCGCGGAATGTCTGAGATGTTGCAATTGAGTTGATGCCTCCCAGTCGTGTATTGACCCTAGAACAAATCGTGAGCTTTCTATAATGGATCTAGTTAACACATACTTTTGCATGACATTAGTCCAGTAACTCGACGTCGCTCTCAGACATTTGGATCCCTGTAAGCATTGGGTGGCAACACCAATCTAGGATCAATGAGTACGGCTTGTAGGACAAAAGTGAAATACAACCAACCTGCGTGTTCCCGATACTAGAATAAAATTCCGTGAACTTTGGAAGTTTAAATGTAAGTAACATTACCCACTATTTTACTGCGTTCCGAATGTCCGTGCCGATTCTGGGGAGAATAACCACAATCAAAGAAGGAAAATCGCCGAGTTGTGTTAGTGACTCCTTTCCTATCCCTTTTATATGTGCATCAATATCTCCAAGCGGATTTTCGTACTTGTAGATAGGCTCCTGTTTTACAACATTGATACCTATTTAGTCGAAGTTAGATCTGACGCGAGAAAAAATTGTATATATCATACCGACAGCCTGGCAGGTTGCGAGAAAAGCTTTGATGAGCTGAGTCAAAGCAGGGGCAGGTACGAATTTCTTCGACTCATAGATGAGAATGGCCCATTGAAATATCTTGGCTGGCTGATAAAACTGCTTGTCTTGACTACACGAAATTTATTAGTTATCTGGTCGATTTGGTCGAGCTCGAATAAAAACATACAGGTGCCAAGTTCCAGCCCGCGGGGTCTATTTAAATATAGTTAGAACCCAAGACAAACATCGTGCCTTTCCGTTGAACCTACTAGTTTCTCGTTCTTTCCCTTCAACTTGTATGTGATTTCTGGAGGGTCGAGTATTCTTGCCGGGACGTTGGTGAGAGGATCCGCATCAATTTCCATGCCGAACTGTCGAACATAGTCGGACTGTCCATGTTGAAGTTTCTGAAGCACTCAATGTCAGTGAGCGAAAATATAGCGAGCCTTATTGCGTACTGCAAGGCCTGCTTTGATCTTCGCAAGGCGTTCCATCGGCTTGATCGTTGAGAAAGTTTGCAGTTCTCTGAGTTGATCTTCAGATAGCTGCTTCCTCGCAAACTGTCCTTCAGGCACATGGCAAACCTCGAGAGGAATCATGGCAGATGCCCCTACCAGAACACATATTATTCCAGTATGCTGGAGGGGCATGCTAAGAGACGCGAAATACTGGGATACTGTGGTTTGAGCTCCAGTGCTGAGCGGAAAACTGAGTGTGTTCGCGTTGGCATCGCTGATCCCGCGAATGGTTCGCAACTTATTACCGGTTGTGGGGACCTGAACACGAATTCCGGTTAGGAACTTCCTCAGCTCGTTACGGCGCTGGCGTGTGAGACGATCGGCTGAAAGAACGGTCGTCGGAGAGCCGTTAAAATCCATAAAGTCCATACACAGTGCCAGAAGAGATCCAGCTTTGAAGAAGACGCCGGCTTTGAGATCGACGTTGATGATTATGCGACCGATCGCAGGACGGACAGATTGGAAAATGCCACGCCAGAGCTCAAGTCCTCGACCAATATTCTGCCGATCGTCAGAGATATAAAATGACCTTTTGTCAAATGGATGCTTCAGATTCGGTTCCATCCGGATAGCGACGTTGTGAGCCTTCGAGGAAAGGAAGGTAAGCTTGACTGACCTCTTCAAATTCAAGAGATCTTACCATGATTGCTGTTGATATGTTTTCGTCATACTCTTGTTTTCCAGCAACAAAGCGATGGAGCAACCTGAAAACTTGTTAAAGTCATAAACGAGACAGCGAACTGGTGGTAACCCACTCATTGTTAATCGTGGCAACTTTGGTTAAGGTGATGTGATAAACTTTGGGAGGGCGCCCAGACATGGTCGCGGGCGCGCTGGGGTCCCCGATTGTGAACTACGCGGCATGTCGAAGCAGGTAACTTGCCAGGTATGATGCTCTTACCTTGCGGGAATTCCCCCCTAAGGCAAGCTCACGTGGGGCATACGAGTTCTTTCTTCCATCGTAGACGATTTTGGGAGTGAAAATGTTTGGCTCACTGTCTTGAAGCGAAGTGAAAAGTTGTAAATTAAAACGAGCAGGGAGTCGGTCGGGTTCAACCACTGGGAACTCTGAGATAGGGTTCACGCCTGCAATGAAATAAAAAACTAACCGACTATTCCCAGAAACTATTAGTGGTCAGTAAATGGATGTTGAAAAGAAACATACCGTCATAATGAACGATTGTGGCTTGGGGTATCTTTGCAGCGAAAGAATTCACGGTCACGGTGATCTGTCGACCAACCTTTCCGAAACCAGGCCGTCTTAGGTGAACGGCTACAATGTCGGATTTGGCTTCAAGAGAGAGGAACTCATGTTCATTGGAAATCAGTGTAGAATTTGGCTATGGATATTAACCTTGGGCGCCTAAACCAACCGCTGTTGCAGGAGCAGGGCCTGGCCTGCTCCCACGACCAGCACCACCGCGGCTATCCCCACTGGTAGGAGTTTTACCTCCTCCACAGGGGGCGCCGCGGTCTGATGCGTTTCGTGGGGGCATGTCGAGTCTTGTTACAAAACAGCTGGAGATGAAAGGCTGAGCTTTGAGTACGTTTGTACTGTTGAGCGTGTCCTGAAGGCCTTCGGAAAATTTTGGCGTCCTTATATATGCATCCATAAGGCTGTGCAGCAGCACGTGTGGACTTATTTATAAGACAGGCGCCTAAGTTGTTTACCTCATTCAACACACAATGGCTTCGCGAAACCTGGTTTTGACTCGGGAATCTTAACTTTGTGGTTAGTGTCCCTCACTCCTTAAAGTCCCCAATGATCAATCGGAGTACAAGCGGATCTGGAAAAGGGTTTTTCGAGAGACGACCTAAAAGTTACAGAGCTCAGCAAACCAAAACAAATTTAAAATACCTTAGCGGAAGGGACTTTGACGCCTAGCAGCAACGTGTCTTGAGAAGTCGTATGATTGGGAAGTGAGTCATAGGAAAAAGAAATCAAAACACCCGAAATATCTTTCAATGCG
This sequence comes from Crepidotus variabilis, assembly GCA_015657495.1. Lineage (NCBI taxonomy): Eukaryota > Fungi > Basidiomycota > Agaricomycetes > Agaricales > Crepidotaceae > Crepidotus > Crepidotus variabilis. Next base: position 173,970 of record MU157854.1, on the reverse strand, counting down.
TATTTGGGATAAATGGCCATGTGTTCAAACTTCGAAGGAAGCCAAACCCAGGAGATCATATAACCATGAGTTTGATGTATTATTTATACACTTTGTAAGCATCTACGTCATCGGGAGTATTCGAACTACATATTTGTTGCAAAGAAGGTAATTAGGAGGAGGACGAAAGGCGGCGTCCACTATTCACTGTTCAACGAAAATGAGCGCTAGTCGCAAGCAATGGAGCAAAGTTACCCACAACAAAATACATCCTGTTCAACTGGTTTGCGTGGATGTGCTTGAACTGAGCCGCAAAGTCATCAGGATTTCCCTGGTTAGAATCCGTACTAGAAACGATAGAACTGGCGGTATCAGAAAGGTGCATCTGCGCGTCGGGGCTGTAGTGGAACTTCGCTCTGGAGCAAACAATATCGGCATCTTGGATAAATCATTAGTGAATGTCGAAAATTAGGAAAAAGGGGACCTGCAATAGACTGGGGCCGGTATGGAGACGGAGCGAGTGCATCTGTTGTATGTATGGCACAAGGCGAATGACAGGGCTTGGACGGAGTCGGCACTAAAACATGGTTTAGAAGGTAGATAATACTTCGTAAACCCAACCTTACTTGAAGTTGTTCTCCTGTGAGTGATATCAATGACCCATGAGTAAGAAGGTTGTCCGCGAGGTAATCGTGGACTTACGTCGTGAATGACCTAGCATGAAAATTAGAAAATCAGTGATGCATAAAGCGTAAGCCAGATCATGCGTACAGAATAATGACCGGGGCGACTTGTTCCAAGGATTCCTGCATGACTTTGTAGATAGAAATCAAAGTCCGTTGGGTGGGCGATATCTGTGTCGATCACTGTCCCCGGAAGAAGATTACCACTCTTATCGATATCGTCTCGCTGATTAGAGAACATTCTAATCTACAATCGTATTCAGCCCCGATGGCGGATCTTCTTAGTACTTACTGGTTGTGGTGACGTTTCCCAACAACGATAAAGGTGATCTTTGGGCTAAACGAAAGCTCCTGGCATGCCTCTGAAAGTGGAGATCTGTTAACTCAATATCCTCAGACTCAAGACTTAAGTATCACAAACCTCTAATCCAATTAACCTCTGGAGAATATTTTACATCAAATAGACGGAACATTTGGTACCGAAAATCTGACCTGTTTTCAAAGTATCGCCGAATTCGCCTTCAGATACGCCATCTAATGACATTTTTTAACAAGCAGCTTCGCAAAAAAAATATGTGTACAAACCGCGATAGAATATCAAGCGATTAGGGAGTGTAGTGGCCCCCTCTTCATCTTTACGGTAAGCAAGACATCGTTCAAGAATCTCCTAATCGGAGAGTCTTCAATTTGAAGTTTTGAAAACATCTGAATCACTGACCTTCGACATTGACTTCATATTAGAGATGGTTTCACGATGCTCGCGGCCCATCTGGACCGACATCACAGCGGAATACTTGGCGGCATTGCTGTCTAGACCCCCAACGACTGCAGCGAACGAAGGGCGATTGTGATTATCAGGTCCAGGTGGTGGGTGCATCACATCCGCGCCTTCAGAACACAAGTAAATCTTGGTTTAAGGTTATAATAAAAAAACCTTACCCATGATGATCGCCGGATTGGCTTTATCAACCAAGAACTGGTCGACGATGGGGGAAGTTGCAACAGCGTTGATGCCTCCAAGTCGCAAATTCACCCTAGGTACTGAGTTAGTCCAATCCCCTCGTTAGAAAACGCGCTTACTTGTGCATGACATTTGTCCAGTAGCTTCCAGTCGCTCTCTTACAGCTATTTCCGAGCAAGCATTGTGTCACAAGGCCGATCTACATTATCAATGTAAACATTCTGAGTCACTGGGTGCGAACAGTGAATACCTTAATATCACCGAAACTTGCGCGTATTAGTTGTTGACTAGCTAGATGCATTGCAACCGATACTCACTGTTTTATGGCGTTACGAAGGGCCCCGCCATTCTTGGGTAAGACGAAGACAGTGATGGAAGGTAGACCGCCAGCCTTCGAGAGAGATTCTTCTCGAATAGCCTCCAGATGAGATTCAACATTACCAAGCGGGTTTTCGTATTTGGATATCGGCTGCTGATTCTCAACCGTGATTCCTGTAGGGATGCCCGATTGATTTGTATAGACCAACGTTATGAAAGGGAAACTTACCAACAGCTCTGCAGGCATTGAGAAAAGCCTTGCTTGTTTGCGTGCGGTCTTGCTCGGTGAAGAACCTTGGGGACTCGTATACCACAAGAGCCCATCTTGCAAGCGTTGCCGGTTTATAGAACTGTTTCCCCATCCTAATGATACTTTGGTCAGCAATAATTACTGAGTTGGTTTCAGGAAAGTAAACCTACATTTGCCATGATCCAAAACGAGGACTCTAAGATTGAAGCAGAATTTTTAGCTCATAGCTTCAACAACAGGCAAGAAAAGCGCTGACCACTCTCTCGTCCGCTCCGTTGATCTTATATTTGATTTCGGGAGGCTTAATAATCCTAGCCTTGACTTCGATTGGTTTGACATCAACTGTCATCCCAAACTGGCGAACATACTCGGACTGGCCGTGTTGAAGATACTGAACCATGAAGAAGAGAATTAATAAGTGTTGTATGTAGGCTTTCAGATGAAATATACGCACGGCAATGCCATCTTGAAGCCTGGCAAGACGTTCTCCAGGCCGAATAGTCGAGAACTGTTGGACTTCCTTTAGTTGCGAACCAGAGAGTGTTCTGCGAGCAAACTGTCCAGGAGGGACCTCGCAGACCTCTAAAGGGAATAGGATGCCCTTGCCAACTTCAACGCAGATGATACCTGGAAACCTAAGTGGCCGGTTAAGGCTGCGGAAGTGTTGGGCAACAGACAATCGCTGCCCATCTCGGTTCGTAAAGTACTCTTGGTCGGCATTCTTGTTACTTAGCCCATGGATCGTCCGCCTCCTGTCGCCAGAGCCCGCAGTTCGAACTTGCAAGTGTGATAAAAACTTCTTCAATTCGTTGCGTCCTGAGCGTCGAAGACTCTGCTCTGTCAACACAAAGTTAGGGTGGTTAGCGCCTGCGTTGATGGTCTTCATGAAGTCCATGCAGAGGTCGAGCAGATTGCCACCACGAAAGAATACGCCAGCTTTGAGGTCAACATTGAGAATTGTTCGACAGATGGCCGGCCGGAGGGACTGAAAGGTGCCCCGCCAAACCTCTAGGCCACCGCCAATGGGCTTTCGATCCTGGAAAGTGAAGAAGGATCGTCCCTGGAACGGATGGTGAAGATTTGGTCCCATTCGGAGGGCAACATTATGAGCCTGAGGGGAGCTCATGAATTAAAAGGTTCAAAGACAACAGGATAAAAGCTTACCGTGATAGCACAGAGCACTTGATTATTATGTGATTCCTTTGCTTCCACAAAATCATGAAGGCATCTCAAGGTGATGGATAATCAGCGACAATAAATAGAGCGGTAGAGACACTTACTGCGTATCAACTGTTGTAACCTTGGTTAAGATGATTTTGAACACCTTAGGTGGCCGTCCGGGTGGCGCGGGCTGGGTGGGTTGACTGCTGATGTTAAACTAAGGGAAAGAAAGGTGTAGTCAGAGGTAGCTTTAGCCAAAATTTGCTCAAGCTTACTGAAGCTGAATCACCTCCCAAAGAAAGTTCACGGGATGCAAATGCGATCTTACGACCATCGTACACCGCTTTCGGAGTGAAGATATTCGGCTCCGCGTCTTGAAGTCTTGCGAAGAGCTCGAGATTGAATCGAGCCGGTAGAGTTCCTGGCTCCACGACTGGTGATAATGAGATCCTGGTTTTCTTCACCTTAACCTGAAAGACCTACCGACTTCAGCGAGATAAAGGTCGTGAATTTTAGTCAACTATGTACAAAATCGTCATACTTACCATCGTATTGGACAACCGTATTATGAGATATGGTCGTTCCGAATGAGTTGACAGTTACGTTTATTTGACGGCCAGCCGTTCCGAAATTTGGCCGTTTCTGATGCTGAGAAATCGCTACGGGTGGTACTTAAGAGCCCAAGGCACTCGGTCACAATCATGCTTTGACAAAGTAGTTATCAATTTTAAATATTGACCTTGAATTCCGGAGGGCCCGAAACCTCGTCCTCGTCGAGGACCTGGCCGGCTCCCGCGAAACGCACCACCGCCTCGACCACCGCGAGGAGGAACAGTCGTTCCTCCGCCACGGGGGCCGCCACGGTTAGGTGAAGCTCGAGGGGGCATTCAAAGTCTAAGAGGATGGTGTAAGGCACTGCCAAAGTTTCGCTGGTGGTACCACAGGTACTGTAGAGCGCGGCTTAAGGGTCAATCATCGAAAGAAAGCCCCTTTATATGTCCATGGCGCATCCGAAGCAGAAGGTTGGCTCCGCATCGATAAGATAGGCGCCCAGATAATGTCAAAGCTTAGGCCACTTCGGAACTCGTGTGGGTACATTCTAGACGAAAGGTCCCATATATGGCCTCCTTTGCGTCGCAGCAAACCCGTTCTACTGCGGAGTGCTTCTTGAGCATTTCAAAGACCGTCTAAAGACATTTAACTTACCATACAAAACATGTTCTAAGGTCTGTTGACTTCTCACCGAAATCGGTCTCAGGCGTTTTAGGCCTTCTTGATTTAAATCTCAGACTAAATTGAAGTGCTGGTATTTTCAGAAGACAGTAGGTGCACATTATTGATGCGCATCGAAAATAACTCCAAGCCGATTTAAAGTCGACAAGCAGGATGATTGGAGCTAATTTTTATCCACACTACAGCCTCTACAATTCTGTTGAAGAAAAGCGGTCAGCGGAGGGCGTGTGGGTAAAGGCACAGGACACACCTCATCCAGTTGTGATAAATTGATGAGGGCGAGTGCGAATGACATGACGTAGCTAGTGTCCAAACCCTGAAAAGGTAGCCACAGCTAAAAGCAGGAGGCTTGTCACTTGCACTGCTCGAAGAAATGGTACTTCGCGTTTTAGCCTATCAACACGTTGATCCTCCTCTTCAGTTCGGCGCCGTTGCCCGACAAGAACGTCGTGGTGTAAGGCATGTCGATATGGCTTGGGAGCATCATAATGTCGGTTGGCATACGACGAGCTCGAATTCGGATATGGACGTTCAGGAGATGGTGGCTTTTTCCTTGTTCGATGCTCCCAGGCATGAGAAGCCCTGGGACCTCTCTTGGAAGGTGAGGGTTGATAAAATGATTGAGTGGAAGCCGGTGGAGAGGCTTGATGTAAGATAGTTCTGTCGTAGGCTCGCCTGTAGAATATCCCTGTGTTACTCAATTAACCAGAACTAGAAGATGAAGGGCATACCGTTCTCTGTCATTCCCTAGTATAGCATACGCTTCACTGGCCTTTCGAAACACTTTTGCCGACTCTGGGTTATTTGACACATCCGGATGATGCGTTTTGCTCAGCTATACAAACACATATAAGATAGGTACCAATGCCCTGATACGCTGAGGAAGAGTTACCTTGTAAAAGTGAGACTTGAAAACTCGTAGTTCAGATCGCCAATTTCATGGGTAACTGCTGGCGGACTCACTTTGATTTGAGATTTTGAGGCAGTTTGTGGAACACCCAGAACATCATAATGTGTAAGTCTCTGGGACGAAGTTGAAAAGCAAGATTTTCGAGGTGTTGCCCACTTGGGTGAAGACCTTGAGCACTTCAAAGAAAACGAGAGCATAAACCTAGTAGCTGCTTGTTCTTGCTTTGCAACCCCTTGCCATTTCAATTTCAAGCTCCGCCGTTCAACATCTTTCATGACTTCGACAGTGTTCCACAAGCCCCTTTTCTCTGATTAAAGCTGTATGTGTTCCTCCGTCAATTATATGAGTCCACGTTGGTGGTGTTTCTGATTTTCAAACCACACAAACCTCCGCAAGCTCAAGCCAATCTTAATTGTCGACTTTAAAGCCGATGCCATTGATCATATGAATTAATTAATCCCATAAAGTAGAGAAATGACTCGGATGCGAGTTCGACCCGAGATGAAAATAAAGCCTGAGAGGTTTTCGGAAAACTGTCTTGAGCGATTGCCCATCCCCTTCGTTTCTCTGTCATTGTCAATCGATGGCATCTTCAACGAGTGAAGAAACCCCTCTTCTCCAAGACGTTCAAAAGTTGCACGAGCAAGTATACCAGCGATTTTCTCCTGCAAGGAAGAATGCGATTCTGGTCATGGTCTCCTTGACTGGACTGATGCCTCGTTTGTTGCTTATATTTATTCGAAATTTTTTTTGACTTTCGCTACTTTTACAGCATTTGTGTCGGGCACTTTCACCCCTCTAATCCCGCAGGTCTCGAAAGACCTTAACGCCTCAGCGGCACTTGTAAGGTTCGTGGTTCAAACCAAATTCGAGTTTGGCTTACCTGATGTAGTTCTTCAGCTTAGCTGTAAGCATAGCTATATTTGCCACTTCAATAGGCTCAATGATTGGGTCCTGCTATTCTACATTATGTCCGTTGCTCTATATCGTTGGCCAGCAAGACAGGAAACTCATCTTGACTCCCAGATGGACGTCGGCCGATATACCTTCTCGGTATACCCATGCTTATAATCGCTTCGTTCGGTGTAGCGGCGTCCCGAACGATCCATCAGCTGTTGTTCTGGCGATTCTTCCAAGCGATGGGGTCATCTCCAGGTCTGACCATTGGATCAGCAGTTATTGGCGACATCTATAAGCTCGAAGAAAGAGGCGCAGCAATGGGTATTTTCTTTGGAGTAAGGACCCTTTCCTTTGGAAGGGTCACAGCTAACTCCGAACTCAAGGCTTTACTTCTGGGACTTACTCTAGCTCCTGTTGCCGGTGGTTTGTAAGCATCTCACAAACCGTCATTTGAATATTCATCTTTTTGCCCAGGTGTTGTGGCTCATTATTCGTCTTGGCGTACGATGCAACAAGCTGTCGGCGTCTGGGGAATTGGTGTGTTCGTATATATGTACTACGCATTCCCGGAAACCTTTCATCCTGGTCAACGAGGTGTCGACAAGATGGACCCAGGAGCGCATCCAAAATGGCGCCCAGTAATCCTCAACCCTCTTAAACCGCTTTGGATGCTTCGTAGTCCCAATTTACTCTTTGTGGTTAGTGCTCGTGAAAAGTAAACACTGGTTGATCACTTCCTTACTTCCTTCGCAGAGCACAGCTGCTTTCACTGGTATATTGGCCGACTATGGTCAGTCCTCAAGTTCTAGTTTCACAACATTTTCTAAAACACAAAATGTCCCCAGTGTTGCAAATCCCGATTGCCTATACTATAGCAAGTCCCTGGCGTTTGGATCAGACATCTTCTCATCTTTTCAGTAGGGGGTGAAATATGGTATCACCAACGAAGCTTTGATTGGTGCATGTTTTATTCCTGCTGGGGTGGGTAACGTTCGTAAGTATCTAATTTCATGTCATCAGCATCTACTTCAAAAGAAACTAATTAAACTCTGAATCAAGTCGGCGCTATATACGCTGGCCGTCTCTCCGACAAAATGGTGATTAAATGGCGCGCCAAACGCAACGGGGTTTGGTATGCCGAAGATCGGCTCAGAGTAACCATTCCTGGTGCTCTATACTACGTCCCATTGTCCAATCTCATGAGCGGAATCTTCGTAACCTATGTCGATGGCCCAGTTGGGCTTACTCTGAATCTATTTTGCCTATTTCTCAACGGATTTGGCGTAAGTGGTCGTTATTATTATCTGCCAACCTTTTTGAAAACGAATATTTGAGGTGGATGTTGTCCTTGGTCCTTCGGCAGCATACTTTGTGGATTCAATGCACTCACGAAGCGCAGAAGCTATGGCCGCCTATTCGTCAGTTGTTGATAATTCACTCCTAAGTATCTTAACTGACATTGTCTTTGATTTCTAGGGGCTTTCGTCAGGTCTTAACAGCGCTGACAGTTTCCCTCATCATCCCAATGGTCGAGAAATATGGCGTGCTCGCGACAGACACTTCATCGGCTCTTTTAGCCTGGATTGGTTGGCTGTAAGATTCGTCCTCCCCTTATTCTGTCTCCTCGTGTCTTATCTGCTTTGTATTCGTTCACCTTTCAGACTCCTATGGATTACGATTCAACACGGTGATCGGCTGAGAGCGGTGGTCGACGTCGGATTCTCTACCGCTGCGGACAATTAGTTTTTAGACGAAGACTACGACCATCTCTGTACTACTCAGCTGACCAGACTTGGCAGCTGACATCTATACGCTCTTGGTAGCAGCTTACTCGAGTAGAATCCCCTATACTTCAGCGGCTTTCTGAATGACATTTGTCAACCTTGTGTGATTCGAAAGATCAGGATGATGCGATAGATAATATAGAGGTAGAAACGGTTTAATTAGACGGAATGAGAGAGGAGTCAGGTAAATGGGACGCATTGTTCAGATCATATTTGTTCCATGACTTCCTTGACATTTCAAACACCGCGCTACTTGCCCTTGTTCTGATTCTTCTGACTCGCTACCTCATTCATATACAACTATCTCTTGCCTACTACAGCCCCAATTTGGGTTTTCTTTGACGCCAGGGAAACTTTTTGACCTAATACTGCAGACGAATTACTGTATTATTTCCCAGACTCCCAAAGTTCAGCCGCCAAGCCGATGTCGTGAGTGGAAGCAGGTTTCGAAAATACCTCAACCTTGGTGTTGACAATCTTGAGCATTTATCCTATCTTCGCCTCGTTCTGCTGTCGTAATGGCTTCTTCAGCAAGTGAAGACACTCCTCTGGTACAAGATGTGCAAAAGCTACATGGACAAGTATACCAACGATTCTCTCCAGCCAGAAAAAACGCAATTCTTGTCATGGTCTCCTTGGCTGGGTTAATGCCTCGTTCGTCGACCGAATATCGAGTCGGGATGTTATTCACATTCCTTGTTTTCTCAGTGTTTGACGGGTACTTTCACCCCTTTAATCCCACAAGTTTCGAATGATTTCAACGCGCCAGCGGGACTCGTAAGGTTCGTGGGTAGTTCATACCAAACAAGCTTATAACCCTCCTCATTGTTGTCCTCTTAAGCTTGGCCGTCAGCATATCGATATTAGCAACTTCACTTGCCTCAATGATTGGTTCAAGCTACTCTACATTTTGTACGTTGCTCTACCTCGTACCTTTTTGAAAGTGGAAGTTCACCTCAAATTTCACATGATCAGATGGAGGTCGCCCCATATACCTTCTCGGTATACCTCTGCTTGTATACGCCTCCTTTGGTGTAGCGGCGTATCGAACAGTCTATCAGCTTCTGTTTTGGCGCTTTTTTCAATCGATGGGGGCGTCTCCCGGTCTGACGATTGGCTCAGCGGTTATTGGCGATATATACAAACTCGAAGAAAGAGGCGCAGCAATGGGCATTTTTTTTGGTGTCGGTACTTGCTACCCTAAATTTGATAGAAGAGCTAACTCCAAACCAAGGCCACCCTTCTTGAACCTACTTTGGCTCCCATTGCTGGTGGTTCGTGGGTATCCCGTAAAGCTGTAACATTTATTTATTTTTTCTCTTCCCCTGGCTCTAGGTGCTGTGGCCCATTACTCCTCTTGGCGTACGATGCAGTCAGCTGTCGGTGTCTGTGGATTTGGCGTGCTTATATTCATGTACTATGCCTTCCCGGAGACTTATCATCCCTGTCAACGAGGTGTTGACAAAATGGAGCCAGGAACGCATCCAAAATGGCGTCCAGTAATCCTTAACCCTCTCAGACCGCTATGGATGCCCCGGAGTCCCAATTTACTCTTTGTGGTCAGTTCCATTCGAGTCAGTCCTGAGGCGATCAATCTCTGACCTTTTCTTAGAGCTTAGCTGCTTTCACCGGTATACTGTCGGATTATGGTAAAGGGATCCATATTTTGTCTTTTCAACAATATCTTACACCCACTGCCATGCGCAGTCTTGCAGATTCCGATTGCATATACGATTGTAAATCTTCCACAGTTTTGCTCGAAAATCATCTCACTGGTCCGGTAGGGTGCGAAATATGGTATCACCAATGAAGCTCTTATTGGTGCGTGCTTTATTCCCGCTGGACTGGGCAATGTCCGTTAGTGTTTCTTTTTTTTTGCCACTTGCAGCTATTTTAACAAAAAGTCGTTTTTTATTTCAAATCAAGTTGGCTCTATATACCTTGGCCGACTCTCCGACAAAAAAAATATACAATGGCGTGCTAAACGCAACGGAACTTGGTGCGCTGAAGATCGACTCAGGGCGACCATTCCTGGTGCTCTATTCTATATCCCACTATCCACTGTTCTAAGCGGAATTTTTGTTACTTATGTTGCCGGCCCAGTTGGCCTTACCTTGAACCTTCTCTGCCTGTTCCTTAATGGATTTGGTGTGCGTGGGCCTTGTTCTTCCTTTGACAACGTCTTCGAGGATTGAATATGTACGATAGGTGGATGGTGTTCTTGGACCTTCTGCAGCGTATTTCGTGGACTCAATGCACTCTCGAAGCGCAGAAGCCATGGCTGCTTACACGTAAGTCATTAATGATTCGCCCCAATCCCGTTGCCTGACATTTTTCCCCATCTTCTAGGGGCTTTCGTCAAGTTCTAACCGCGCTAAGTGTCTCTCTCATTATCCCAATGGTCGAGAAATATGGCGTTCTTGTAACGGACACCTCATCGGCTCTTCTAGCCTGGGTTGGCTGGCTGTGAGTTCCGTTTTCCTCTTCAACGCTCAAGTGGCTTTTGTTCATCCCTTATCCGCCATATTTTCATTTCAAACAACAGACTCTTATGGATTACAATCCAATATGGCGATCAATTGCGAGCGGTAGTTGACGTCGATTTTCTACAGCCGAGAACAATTAAACGATAGGGACCTTTGGCTAAAACCCTCAGTCAGATGACCTTTATGACGGTAAGGGGCAGCACGTAAGCGAACGGGGCTGTGGCTGCCATATCCTGTGAGGGTTATCACAATCAGAGTTTTCCCGAGCTTGACAAGATGCCTAATGCAGCCCTTCACACGTTTTACAGCGCTGAGGAGCAACGAATGCTGTTTGAGAGCCCTCAATATCCACACTTACACCACCAATCCACCATTAGACATGATGCCATGATAATTTTGAGGGTGCTCTCCCAACTTCGTCATGTTTAACATATATTCGACTCCAGGTCCACTTTTAAGTTTGAAAGCCTGAAAGAACTCTAGTTGCCGTCATCTGACATAGAACATAGGAACTTCGGAATCAAAACACCCTCTTGAACATCAAGAACTCAATTGATTTGATGAAAGGCTTCACGTTTGTAATCAATGTGAACGTACGAAAGTTCTTCGCAACCTTCGTCATCGCTCAAAACAATCCGCTCAATCGCCTGGCCAAAAAGGTGTCCAAAGTGTCCCCAGAGCTACCTCGTGTTCTCGTTTTCCTTTTCGTGGCGAGTTCACTTGACTGAGTCTGTCTAGACCCTTCACTTGATCCCGACTCCCGTCACACTACGGTCGCAGATTTCACCTCAGATGTATGCACCACTTGTTTGAGAGGAGAACCCTTGAATCAGAGTTGCAGTTGATCATCTTTCAGTCGCCCTGACTTTTTGGTTAGTTCAAGCCTTGATCGATGCGAAGATTCGTAATGGGACCCTACCGGCATGTCCACATCCGAGTCCGAGGTGAGGAAGAACGATCGGCATACAGACCCCAGAGACTTGACAAAAGATAGTTCTTCTGAAGCGCCTTGATCGCTTTGTTCCTGCCGGACAACTAGGTTGTTTAGACTCTTGCTAGTTTACCAGACGATGTTGTTGAGAAACATGGATACTGTCAACTTCACGTATACACTAATACACTAAGCTGTCTTGCATCAGAAAACGAAGAGGTTTTATACATCGAGAACGACTACTTCTTGGAGGTAACTCGGGTTAAAAGATAGATTCTGGACAGCTGGCACGCCACCTTTGTCAAAGTATGATCTATCCCAATAAGTACTACCCAAATGGGTGCGGGCGCAGTTGTGCGTCTCCAAGGGCGGCAATTTGGATGCGACGGGCTGTGAGTTGACTAAATGCACTGTTACTTTAATTTGAAGTGAGTGGTGTGTTTTATTACTTCATAAACACAATTGCACTACCAAGAGTGCAGTTAGGCGCTATAGCGACTTCCGGGGACTGCATCTAATATCTTCCTGCACGAGGATAATGCGCTGCGATCGAGGCCGCCCAACGCAAGTGAAGTCAGCGAGCGTGAGGAGCCCCAGCATCCAAGAACTAGCCTGAGTGTTCGGTTCAGATGTCAACAAAGAATTCGTATACACCGGCCGCTAGCTATGTTTACCTGAGAGTTTTCTGTGCGGAGGTCAGGTTGAAGCCAATTGCAGCGCCATAAGGGCGTAGAATGGTGGCTTCTTTCGGTCCGACAAGGTATTCTAGGCAGGGTCCATGGAATCTCCGGGTCTTCCATAAAGTTTTATTGAAGCTGACGAGACGGACTGACTAGTTGGAACTAGATGAAAAATTAAGCGCTCGTTGTGTGCTACAGGTTCGAAGGCTTCAGCAAAGTTTTCAAAGACATCAAAGGACGTGGAGGTGAGATTATAAGTGAGGATCGCGACAGCTTCATAGAACATCTCTACAAATGGAACCTGTTGAGCCCCGATATCGATGTCCAAGAAACTGATGGAAATGGACATGAGCTCAGCCTCGAGGCAGAGGTGCCCTGTGGTGTCCGAAGTCCGTGAGTGGTGGGTGTACGGCGTGGTGCTGACATAATCCTGTTTGGGGACATGTGGTAAAGAGGAACAGAGTTCTGGCGACTCAGACTCTTCCTCAATTCTAAGCCAGCGCATCGATAGCCTTCCAGAGGCAGATATTTCCTCATTTTATTCAAATTCCACTTATAATGGACGACATTTGACTGTATGACCATCGACGTGAGTTGTGGATCTTTGTTTGGTCTTCTTGCCTGCCTTGTTGGCGCTTGCGGAATGAGGAGCCCTCGTTAACCACCTCTGCTACTTCATGAAACAGGTTTGAGAGATTATTTTTTGAACCTGCGGACTATTTCTCGGGTTATGAAAATCGCCCTCCACTTTCCATCTACTACACACAAATTTCAACTTGGATCTTCTACTCATTTCAACCATCCTATCCCAATACCTCCGCCAATACTTATTCTGACACTATTCAGCCTTCCAACCACGACATGAAGTCCAATAGGCAGACCTCTAGACATTTATCACCAGAGAGACATACTGCGTATTTTAGCAGCGAATTACCTCACCATGGGGCCATTTCATCCACCGTCTCTAGTACCTGCCACCAGGGAGATTTGGGCCTACACAGCTGGCAGTGGCCAGTTCTCGAGCCAGGTCCCTCTAACCAGGCTTTTGTGGATGTTGCACCCAATTTTACGGGCTTGAAGCAGGGCTGCTTCCGATCGCAGCGTAGAACATCGCCGACTGCCTCGCAGTCAACGACGAAAGAGTCGCCACTAGTAGCTTGCGACTCAGAGTACCTCGGAAACCTGCAGCGATCCTCAAGCCCACCGGGTGATATACTACCCCCTTTGTGTTGCCCTACCCGCTGGGCTCTCAACCAACTTAGTCCTCCGATCCCTGCGAAGACCGTCGTAGTTGGGGGAAACTCTCCATGCAATGGGCCTGACACAAATGATCTGCAATCAGAGTACGAGGAATCATTGTCGCCGCTTGATTGGCAGCGCAAGACTCTTCTCGCAAGTCCTTTCTCTGAGGACAGCGATTCTGACGATGGCCTTGCTCCCTCTCCATTTTCTTCGCCTGAATTCAACGCATCAGACGACGTTGACGAAGAACCACGAGCCCGCTCACTGTATTTCTTGTCTCCACCCCAATCTGATCTCCCAGAATACCAGCAATTAGACGAATACCCCTCGCACCATCTGTATCACGATAGTCCCGAGGATGAACAAAGTGAATTACCACCACTCTCGTTGTCTTTGTCTCCCTTATCAATATCACCCACTCAACTTCCGCATCTTTCGTTTGATGAAAGCTCTACGACAGAATGGGGTCCACCGAATGATATTCCCGGCCAGAGACCTGCGCCTCTACTTTCCCCGGTAGACCACCATCACTCCCTCGAACTTGGTCTTCAATCACCTTCCGTTCACTCGTCATCTCTGCCCATCTTCGACTTTTACCCATCTTCCTGTTATGATACACCGCTCCACATTCTAGACTCGCCTCACCATCAGGCAGCGGACCTGCCGTTCATCGACAACGAGCCCCATTTCCACTCCGAGTCGCTTGGCCTGTCCTCCGGTTCATCGACGACCGAACCCAGTCCCATTTCGCCCCTCTCTTGCGAGACTGACGCTGATCATGAATTCGCGATACCATCGGGCTATCCCCAAAGAACCACATGGCTCTCTCTTCCTGGCGCTGATACCGACGACGACCTCATTCCGGCCGATCTGGCTTCGAAGAACTATATTCCAGATCCTTCGCTCGCCATACCCACGACACCACCTTCGCGGAGTCTTCTGATATGGGATCCCACCACTCGCTCCGGTCTACCTCCGGGTATTCCGACTTATGATGGCACAGGTCGTCCACTGTCTCATCGGTTCTTCGTCAACGAAGCACCGTTGATAAGACTGCCGTCTCCGGATGAAAATTTTGAAGTCGATCCTTGTGAAGTAGCGGAGTTGACGAAGAGAGATGCAGAAAAAGGACACGAGGCGCAGAAGTTATGCGAGTTGAGGCAGAGAACGACTGTGGCTGCAATTGCGGCTGCTGCGATGGCCGCGAGCAAAAGTGGCAACAACGAACGACAAGGTGCACAGTGGGAAGCCGAAAGAGTAAAGGAAAGATGGCGCGAGTTGACTGCATTGTTGAGGCTGAAGTTGAAGTCGCAAGGGAAGAAGAATGAAGTCTCTAGTTCTCAGTCGTCGTCTCAGTCGAACGAGAACGCTCTAGCTAATGCCCAAGCGTTGTCTTCAACTGGCTCTACCCTGACGAACCCTGCATCCGCTGAACTTCGATCTTCTTCCCTTCCAACTTCAACTCTGGCCCCGATATTGGAGTTTGTTGATGGTACTCTTAGTTCATCTACGTCTAGCTCTAGCTCCACGCTCTCTTCACCTGCAACCCAGTCCCAGCGCCGTTCTTCGAAACCGAAGATCACCAGCATGGCTCAACTTGTTGCGAATATGGTTTTCCAGCGCCAACAAGAAGCTCTTCGGCGCACTCCTTCTCGTAGTCGTACCTGGCCGCCCCCTTCCGCTGCTCCGACCACCTCTGGTCTTGGTTCGAAGAAGTTACCTAGCCATGCGACCCCGAAATCGCCATTACGACATATGATCTTGCCTGATGATGGTGAGACTGAACCCGAGTCCACCGAAGGGGAGAGCGATAGTCCGTTGCAGCTTAGCCCACTGTGGCTGGGTATGTGCCAATCACCAGAGAGTCTCTACGGCTGTCTGGAAGCTCACTCTCCGAACTCTCTGGCCGGTCTAGAGGGGTAGATGCTGTAGTTTTTGGACGAGACCAATAGGTTAGTAGATTCCATTTTTTCTACGAGGGACATTGGATTTAACAGTTCGCCTAGAGCTTCAATTGTATCAGGTCACATTGGGATCGGTGCTTCGTGCTCTGCATCTCTTATCCACTAACCTTTGCATCGACAACATTCAACAGCTCTGTAATATCATCATGCCCATTTAACCATATGTTTGTCTTCGAATGTAACACATCTGGATATTTTTCTTCGCCATGTCTTTGTCGTCTTACATGTTCTTCCTTCATGCCGCCTCTTCATTCTCCTTAGATCGTTTCTTCATTCTTAAACTTTGGGATTCAACTATGGACTCTATGGAAAGGAGAGCGTGGAGCTCCGAATTTTTGTATACTTCAAGTCAAGTATTGAAACATGTCTCCGTATGTGTTACATCGTATTGAATCGTTTTCTTTTATCTATCTCCCTTCTACTTCAAGCTATCGTGACAACATCGTATCTTACTGACACTTTATCTTTGCTATTTCCTCGAATGGGTGCACTTTGTCTTCTGAAACCGTGTTCAAATATTACCATCACCGCCCTAGGTTAAGAATAGAGAGCTAAAAATGTATGGGATACTCGGGCAGCGGAACAGCCGCATCTGAAGTCATACTCTCTCCGCAAGTTTTCTTAATCCTCCCGTCATCATCGCCGCTGAGCCTACCTTTCATCTTCAATTCCTTGTATTTCACAATGCCTGGAGGTCGAATAAACCCACTGAGCATTTCCTCACTGATCGGCACAATCGAGGGGACCGTCAGTAATGCTAAAGATTCGATGCATTCTCGGAAGACATCACTCACCAAGAAACTCGAGAAACATGGCCTAAATGTACCATATGTTGACCTGATAATTCAAGTAAGTAACATAGAATTTCCTTTCAGATAAAATTTAGGCTCATTTGCATACTTGTGACAGTTCATTGGCGCTTCCGGGCTGCCCAAGATGGATGTCGTTGGATCTGCTGATCCATATTTCGTCGCCAAGATAGACGACGCTATATCTTTCGTGTGAGTTCAAAGCACTTTTGCAAAAGAATACCACATGTCAACATGCATACTGTTATCAGGTCAACTGTGAAACAGAACGAGTTGGCACCTGTTTGGAATGAGACCTGGCGTATCAAGAACGTTCCTGCCACCGCGGATCTTGTTATCAATGTGATGGACAAAGACGAAGGCTCTGTGACGGACGATTTCATTGGAACGATCAGAACCGGGGTTTCTGCTGGCGCTAAGGAACTTGAAATCGAAAGCCCTCTGTTGAAGCGGTCTAGGGGTACTTTCTGGATTAAGGTATGCTTTCTGGTCGTCCAAACGCCTCCACTAAGAGAAACCACCTTAGATTGAAAGCAAACATGCACAAGATCCTACACCAAATACATATCCCTATCTTTTCAATGGGCCCGTTCGCTTTTCACGCCACTTTTCGCCTACAGTTGGCGCCTTGACAAATCTCGACGAAGCTCGACTATACTCGACCTGGAAGATGTTTATTATGGGCATTCCGCATTTCTTTGGCGATGTACATCAGCCTTGGAATCGAAACTACAAAGCCGCACAAACCATTTTCCAGGGCCCAACGAGCGTTGCAGTTCGCAGCACTGTTCAGGCCGGTCACCGATTGCTGTACGCACGTACCGCCAATAACGGATTCGGTATCATTGATGATGCGGCCGACGTTAATGCTCTTCTACAAAGTGGTGACAGTCGTCCTGGTGCGCATCGCGTCAAACCAGTAGTTTACACCTACATCATTTCATCAGAGGACGACTCTTTTCGATTTTCCGAAACTGGAGCTGCATTCTTCGTTGATTTTGCTTCCAAACACGCTCTCCACGCTAACTGTTTCGAGACAGTACGCTATTCCGGCGAGTTCCATCCTCGACCAAAGGGAGGATGGGAAAATTTCAAGGAAGAAGTTCCAGATAATCAAGTGGACTGGGAATTGGTCATTGATAACAACTCTGGGACATATGCTCCCGATAAAAAGATGCTACCAACACTACGTGCACTCCTCGAGTATAACTTCCCCGGTTTCGCCATTTTTGCATTGCACCACGAGGACGAAGATTTGAAAAAGAGTGTGAAGGCCTGCAGGGACTACGCTCTAAAGTATCGCGGTGTTAAGCCACAGGAGTTGGAGCCCCATGCCCGAGAAGGTGAAGACACACTCTGTCACCAAGCCAGTCTCCGTACACGTTTGGGGAAGGGCATTCGCAAGTTATCGAACGAAAAAGCTTCTGCCTCCTGATCGTTTTATAACTCAGCTGTTTTGTTTCCAATGGTTCATCTTCTTGGGGTCTCTTACTTATATAATAAAATCATGTCATAATTTTGTACACCAGTACGTATAGTTCCAATGAACAAGTGTCTCCGGGTGCATACATATTGTACAGCACATTGTCGGGACGACTACCATAAAAAATAGCGCGCATAATGGGATAGCTGAGAGATCACAGGTGTTAAATGAGACACTTCTAAAGGATCCTGAACGCGTTCCTCTTGGGTAGACACGGTCAACCTAGTGGAGGAAATTTAGCTCGTCGTGCTAAATTGTAAGGGATGAGACGAGCGTGAAGTGAAGGGCCAGAGGGTGGGCCACAGAGATCAAAATGAAAGGGAAGAAATAGACGCGACAAGCATGTGATTAGGTATCTTTACAATGATTTTGAAGGCAACAAACGAGGAAAAGGGCGTATGATCATTGGAACTGAGTCCTGGGGTCGTGAAGTCGTTAACAGTCGATGATTAAGTGTGAATAAAATGGGATGACGTGAAAGAATTGTTCGTGACACGGTAAGGGGAGACGTTCAGAGATAGCCTCCTTCTAGTAACATCTCCCGAAGGCTGCATAGCTAGACAACCATGCTATGTCTCCTGATGTCCTCAAGAGCGGCAGCAGCAGCGGTCGCTGCACTTCTCTTGGGTAATCCCCTCCTGCGGCTCGAGTCCACATTGGCAAAGTTACTGTTTGAATGAACCGCAAATTCCCCATCAGCAGTTGCGCCATCGCTATCCTCGTCGCTGAGAGGTGTTTGAGGTCTTGATTTCTTCCGTCTGACAGCGACGGAAGGAGCAAGGTTCGGAAGCCCAGCATTTCCGGTTAATGAAGAGGTCGTAGACTCAGAGGTTGTGGAACCAGTAGTTCGTGTGGGAGGTCCGGGAGAGTACATCGCTGCGGCTGACCCGGGGCGAGAGGAAGGTAAAGGGAAGTTCTCAGGGTCGATGTAATTACCATCAAGACTGCGTAGAGGGAGAGTTCCTTGATGTGTGGATATCATTGAGTCTAGAGATGAGCGTGGCTCGGTATCGCTGTCTTGAGGTGCAGATGGCGTAGTCGCTCTCGTATAACCAGTGCTCGACATGACAGCAGCGGCAGACGAGCGTTTTTTGCGTGTTGGTTCAACACCTGTTGCTGGGTCAGGTTTTCGCATTTTGCTTCAGGAATTAAGCTCAGGTTAGGAGTATGCTCTATGTAATCAAGGTAAACTTACGTGTTTAGCTTGGGTTCGGCGTAGTTAACGCTCTTACGCACTCGCCTTTCCCGTCCGGCGGAGCCATCGGCCACATCGGCAGGAGCAGGGCTGGAGGACGTTTGAATCGACGGAGAAGGAGCACGTAAGAATTGTCGTTGCGTGGTTGTTTTGTCGTCAAACTCTGAAATTTCTTCGACTAAAGAGGACGATCAGAGAAACCAAAGTGAAAACCATCGCTCAGCGTACCGTTGCTATCAATTGGTTGAAGAGCCCCACGAGATGTCTTGTGCTTAATGGAAGTGTCTACAGATTCCGTCATGTCCTTTGATTTCTTCTTCTCCCGAGTACCTTCTTTCTCGCTTTCGGACTCTCGAGGCTCTTTCCCCTTCCCCTTCCGTTTATCCTTCTTCGAGCCAAGATCAAGGCAATCAGTTAGGTCAATATCCATATTGCCTTCAACGGCGGCCATCTCTTCGTGCTCTTCGGCCAAACCAGCCTCCAACCGGATTGGGGACCCAAACGCAGGACTACCTGACCTTGGAACCGACAAAGAATCGGTGTTGACTGTCAAAAGCCCGCTCTGCCGCCTAACACCTTTGCGAGGTTTCGAAGATGTCGCCGTAATAATTGATAAGTTAACGAGCTGAGTATCGGCGGTGCCTAGATTTACTGGGGTAGGGGAAGGTCCACGGGCAGGCAAGGGTAGTTTCGAAGCAGATAATCGAGGTTTTGCTTTGGTTTTTTTGCGGGGAGGAGATTGCTGCTTATCTATATCTTCCGTCGACGATGCAGTTGGTTCTTCTTCTTCGAAGATCCCAGGAAAATCGGGAGGACGAGCAATGCGAAACGGCGGCGAGTTTCGATCTTCAATGGGGTTTGCTATAGGGCGTCGCGCCTTCGGTGAAGGTGGTGTTGGTGGTGTCTCGGGCTCTCCTTTCCGGTGAAGAGAGCCCCGTAGACACGAGAGATGTTTCGAAAGAGTTTGTGACTGTGATTGAAGGCCAGATTAGTGCTATAACTGGTTGAGATTGTGCGAATTACAAACTCACCGCAGCCTCTGCATCTGCGAGAACCTTCCGTGAATGTTCACGTTCACGTTTAAGTTGTGAAGCCAGCGCTATCTCCGACGCCCGCAGCCGGAGATTCTCAACGTACAACATAGAAATCTGGGCATTGAGCTCTTCAATCCGGATGCTGAGTGTCGAGTTTAGCCTATCGCCAAACGCAGAGTTAGCCTCCCGCTATATTTTTAAAATGGCTTTCACGTACTTCGTAATGTGTTTGTTGGCGAGAAGAAACTTCTTCTTAACTAATGTAGCCACCACGGTAAGACTCGTGTTCAAACATGAAGTTCAGATTTTACCCACAGTTTTCGAATTCAAACAAGGCGTCATTCTGCCTATTCCCCAAAGACGACCGCGACTCCCTCCTGCTACTCATTGCAGACAGTGCTGAGTCTTGAGCACAAGGCAAACAACAGCAACAACGGCGAAGAAGATGACAAGAACCACCTCAACCTCGCTCTCGTCGTCGCGGGAACAACAATGGACCACGTGATCATAATGGCCCCTTCGCACTCGCGCGACCGTGCCGTATTATTGGTGATCCTCGGGAAAGTGTTTAGGCACCAGAAAGCCCCTCTACGAGTCTTTTAATAATATAATTCAAGATATCTATCCAAGAAATAGCAAACATACTGCTTAGTGCTTCAAGTTTGATCATTCTCAACTCAAGCCTTTAAACTGGCAAAAAATACTTACAAGACACGGAACCCAACCCAACAGATTGAGACCAACGACAGGAGTCCTAAGATAATGGGTAACTTGAGAGTAGCAGATTATCATCTATGTACGAAGCGATGTGACAATGGAAAGTTAAATTAAACTTGAACGCTGAGGACCCACCAACGGGTACTTAATCTCAAGAGTTTCAGAACCCAAATCAATAATAGCTCAGATCGCAGACTCTTAGCTCTCCATAACTTAGTCTAGGACCGACGAATCGAGTTTATTCAATTTTTTATTTTTGTAATGCTTGCTTGAAGTTGGCACAGAAAATTGCCAGTGAGCAGAAAGTAGGTGACAATATCTCCTATGAAAAGCCGATAGCTTCGCTAGAACGCTCTCGTATTCTACAAGTACAGACCTCTTTTTGTTGGACAAGTTTCATTTCTGGCTCGAGTGCCGGGCTGGCTTTGAAGGACAGAAGCATTTGAGCGCAGCCGGGCACCCCTCCAAGGCGGTTAAAGTTAGAACACTTGGCAAGAGGCGAATGTGACTAATTAAAGGATTTACAGCCACTGCGAAATACAAGAACTGGTCTATTCTTCTCTCCGTGAGTCAGAGCTATGCAGATTGATCTAATCAGGTTCCTGTCCAAGAACGGAAGTCGGCGCTTACGACCACGAGCAACGTGGATGTTTGACCCTGCTTCTAATTCCGGGTTCTGCCCCAAGGAAAACCGGTTGTCGATTGAAAGATACGAGTATAGTATACCGTGAAACTTCCAATTAACCTTCGGCCAGTTCGGGGATAAAATCCACCACTGGTGCCCAGCTCTCGGAGGGATGGCTTGAAGTTGTGTGACGAAAAAATTTCATCATTATAAGACAAATTATTATGGTGAATAATTATTCTAGGCATGAGTAACATCGCGTCAGCCACGGATGAATGGATGAGTAAGAGCTTCTCGAGGTGTTATCCTGCGACCTGGATCTAGAACCAGACATTTGTCTAACAAGTCAATAAAAGCCACAATCATCTTGTCCTCTTCGTCGGTTATTTTTGCAGAAGTAGGGGGCATCAACCTCGCTCGAAGGTCTCGTGTAGGTTTCGAAATGTGAATTTTTCGAACTATGTCCTGCAGTTGTAGGAGTCAGAAGCAGCGAATTGACAGGTACAGAAGCACGTACTGAGCCGGTGATCCGGTCTTTCTCCACGCTCTCAAAGCTCCCCATTTCATCAAAATAAACATTGCCGAATTTCGCTTTCTTGATCATTTTGGTATTGAATCTGCCCTTTAGCTCCATCATGAGAAGTAGCATTTGGTTGTTTGAGCGGCCGGGGAACAGGATCTTTCCAGTATAAAGCTCATAGAGTGTGCAACCAATTGACCAGATATCAAGCGCCGGATCGTACGGAGCTCCAAGAACTTAAAGACAAAACAAGTTGAGTATGAACTGAAAGAAAGAGGTAGTCATGACTCAACTGATTTCAGGGGCACGGTAGAATCGACTGACAAGATATGGTGTGATCTCGTTATCGGATGCATCTGAAGCAGAGCCAAGGTCGCAGAGTTTCAGAACAGTTTTCTGCTCGTTGACCTACATCAAAATTAGTTTAGCCCAACCCCGATCAATCCGTGAGATGTACCAGAATATTATCAGGTTTAATATCCGCATGCATGATATTCAATTTTCGTAGAAGAGACAGCGCCAGGAAAAGCTGATGAGCATACGCACGGACAGCGCGTATATTCAGGCCGACGTCCTTCCCAAATCGTTTAACCACGTCTCGGAGATTCATACTAAGAGACTATGAGAATCAAGAGTAATTTCAGAAACCCAATGCGAACCTCATAGACTCAAACACTAAGCACAAGTGTCCGCGATGTTCAAATGTGCGCTCAAGGCGAACAATATGCTTCTTATCTTCAGGATCGGCTTGTTTCAATTTGTTGAGGATCTGTACTTCTTTCTGGCCAGCGCGATACCTAAAGAAAAAGTCAAGATCGATGCATGCATATTAATTATAACTTACATTGATTCTTGACATCGAATAATTTTGATGGCTACCTCTCGACTCGCTTCACCACTTTCGGGTTGTAGCACACGGGCGCGGACAACATTTGCAAACATGCCCTTGCCTAGAGAAGAGAAAACTTGATAATTACTGCCATCTAGCTGTTCGCCCAGTATTACACTATAGTAACCCTCTGGGTCCGCGGCAGTATCCAACGTCGCAGTCGTGATAAGTGCAGGCGCGGCTTTTTGCTAAGAGAAAAGGTCATAAATGTCCAATCGGGGGGTGCCTTCAACGAACCTTCACTTTCTTCACTTTCTTGGCCCTCTTCTCTGAGGACGCGATAGCAAACATGTCATCGACGTCTTCTTCGTCTTCTTCAGAGGCTTCCTCTATTTCAGTTGGATTCTCGGATATTTTTGCATCGCCAACATCTACACCAAAGCGTCGTTCTTCGTCTTCCCTTCGGTCAAGACTCGGGTCGTAGTCAGCAGCTGACACTTGCAAGGTACCTATTTGTTCGACTTGAGAAGTCCGATTGTCTTCATCCTTCGCAAGTGCAAAATCTTGAGGAGTGGGCGAAACTGAGGCCGAGTTTTGCCGACCTATCGGAGTGAATGAGACGAGAAAAGTAATACGGACAGAGGTCATACCGGATGGTTCAAGACTTGAAAATTTTGGGACAATAGATGTTTCTGAATCCAACGTACTGCCTCCAATCTGGTTTATAAGATTAGAAATAGTGGATGAAGGTGTTGGCGGTTGAGCCGCACTACTAGGCCCAGGACTAGGGCTAACGCTTGTAGCGACACTGGCAGTTTCAGCAAACTTGGCGAGAATAGCTTGTCTTCTTGCTCTACGAGCGGCGAGAATATCTTCGACAGGCGGAGGCGAAGGAGGGAGCTCCAACTCCAACTCCGGCTCGTCAGAATGCTCAGGGGCCGGTTCCATCTTGGACCCTTGGATAGAAACTGCCGATTGATCTTTTTTCAGCTCACCAACTGATTCAAAAAATGGTGTACCGCGAGGAGAGATCCTGATATCTCGATTAACCGGGATAGAAATGAATCTGTGTCTCTGATACTCACTCGCCTTCTTCTTTCTCCTCTTCAGCCGAAATTTCTCGTGAAAGTGATTTTGACCTTTGATGAGGCGACGGAGATGGTCTAGAATTCTTTCTGCGAGGGTCTTCTCTGGAATATCTACTTGAACCATTTTTTGAATGACGCAGGTCAGAATCTCGTCGAGATCGATTGCTACTCGTGCCTCCTCTTTTGCTGCCGTTATCTTTGCGTCCTGGACTCCTGCCCTCGTATGTTTGTGCTCTTGAGGATTGCTTTCGCCCTTCAGACTTCAAGTGTACGTCCCTCCAATCCTTGGGATCGCCCTTCTCCCTGAGCCGCTTATTGGCCTCATTATCTGCACCTTCCCAAGAACGCTTCTGCCCTGATGTCATGTTAGCTATCTTTATGGTTCAAATTTTGGTTACGAGGCACCGCACGATAGAAAAAAGAAGAGATGGTGAAGAAAGCCTTTGGGTCAGTGTTCGTTGTTGGAGTCGAAAAGGAAGGCGCAAGCAGTTTGGCTTTGTTTACCTGCGCGATGCGTGATGCGGCCATTTTGATCCCCTTGATGGTACATTTCACTTGCAGGAAAGCGAGGCATTAAGATCATGTCTTTGAGCTGATTTTCGATGGGAATCCTTAGAAAATTACTTTCAGAACTTGACTATAATGAATGTCAAACGCTTTTTTCCTTCAAGGCCGGTGCTATGCACTATACTTTTTCTTCCCTTACATTTCAATCGCTATGGCACGGTGGTTAGCCGTCCGAACTAATCGCTAGGCTGGCCGCGATGGCCTCTTTGATCGAGCAAATGTGCTCAAAGTAATCATTCTACTTGGCCAACGAGGTGGTAAAAGATATCGAGTGAGCCGTGGAACATTGCTCTTGGATTTATCGCCTTCCGGCGGACTGAGATCTATCGAATTCCACCATTATCTGGTACCCATGAGAAACTCAACGCATCCTCCATTCTCAACTTTACTGCAATGGTAGGAGCCACGACGCCGAAGCTATAATATTCTCAATAAATGAACGAAAAGGGCTATATAAAATTTATGTTGCCATATTTCTTTGGATTAACAACAAAGAAAGTTTTTTTGAGCGACCAGAAGACTCGATGGAGAGTAGCATTTACACACATCCCAAATATTCTCTTTTCCTCTTCTAGTCATTCTAGGGACGATGCATCTGAACTTCTGAAGATCCTTCCATGACACTGATTAAGAATATTGTTCTTCCAAGGGGCAATCAATATTTGGGCAAACATTATGTTTGCCTCTATCTTTGGAGATTATTTTCGCTCTTCCCTTTCTTCTACGGTCATTTCTACGATGCAGTGTGCTCAGAAGAATAACGACAGCACTTGAGGATAGCTGCAATATTACCTTTTGAGGAAGTATTCACTCGTTGGTTTGACAGATCCGGATTCCAAAAGCCCAGACAGGAAGGTGTAACGGGCTGGCCAAGAAATCGGTTAGCCAGATGGAGTTTCGGGACGGTGCATATTTTGGGAATGGAAAACGTGCTCGGCGTTGATTTTGCACACCGCTCAAGATCAGATTTGAACAGGATGAGGATGATCCGGAAACGGCATAACGAAATAGTGTACGTGGACAATCTGCCTACATTTTCGTCGGACTAAGAGAATGGAATGCGACTCTGCGTATTTTACGGCCATCTTCCCGACTTTGAGCCTTGGCTTTGAAGTCATCTCGGCGATTTCGACTCTTCTCTCGTTTTGCCTGAGTACGACGTGCTGCGAGGGCGGCTTTAACACTTCTCTGGTGGTCAAGGCGTCAGATCAAAGAAGTAAACCATCAAAATAACAACTACCATTTTGTCTCTGGAGGCCAATGAGGCCGTTTCTCTCTCTCTTCGCTGAGTCTAGTCAGATTGTATGAGGAAAAAAAATTTGTTCACGAAGTCAAAAGAAAATCAACTTCAATTGGACCGTGGCGATGCTTATTTATTTTCATCGCATTTCTCTGTTCTTGTCCATCTGCTATGGTTTTTGCTAATGATAAGGCGTCCTAGACATTCTTTTGAGAATGTTCATGTGCCAATCATAAAGGCCATCATGTGAAAGCTCAGATCTCACCCCATGGTTTAGATATCTTGTAGATTTAAAGGCCTGAGATTTCTCCGCGTGGGGCTTCAGGCTTTCAAGCATACCTACTCTGCTCGACTGCGATCGCTTGTACACTGAGAGAAGAACCAAGAATACGCCAGGAAAGCAAAATTCACGAGTGATTCGGACCTCGCTTGTTTGTTCATATTTGAGGTGGTGTATTTTCTAAAATTGCATCCTTTTGGCAACTGCCACATCTGTGACTGGTGACGCGGTGACGGCAACAACGATAATTGCACGATCACTGCTTTTGACGGTCTGACAAAACCTTCGAAGGCAGTTCCTAATCCAACAAATTCTACTGGAACATCAGGGTTTATTTGGCTCTTCTGTGATGCAGCTCAAGCCAGCGAACTAGAAAGTGCATGTCATTTTCGCTCCGAACTCAAGGCCCAGACTGCTTTGAATTTGCTCCAGCATCTTGGCTCCTCGAATTCCGAACATGCCGCGGATTCAAGACTACGGAATTCGTCTGAAACTACAGAATTTTCTAAACAGATTGGGTGCTTTTGATCGTCTCGGCTTGGGCGATGACATAGCGGCTAGTCGAGTTGAATGGAAACGTCGTCTCCCTTCATTTTTCTGGATCACTTAGCAAAACGGCGCTATCAGTGGCTCTATCTTCGTTTGTTACAAAAATCTCTCCTGCTCTGAGACAACTAACTCAAACCCGCCTGCTACAGATTGAGTTATACGCCTCTGATAAAGCAGATTGCTCCCAACTGGTGTGTCTCCATCTGTGATATTCATACCTCGGTTTCTTGATTGATACCAATCCAATCCCAAGTTTATCGATACATCTACCTGTGAGATTCTGTGCGGGAATGCTGGTGCCTCGGGCTATATGGTTCGCCTCTTGTTCCCGAAATGTTTGGCGCTGATGGGCCTCAAACCCAGTCAGTGTCGTTCCCTGAGGTATAAAGGCAAGACGCCTTGAACCAGCTGTCCTCCAAACTCAAAACATTAGCCTCGTTCTACCCACCAGCTTCTCTCTTACTCATTATGTGCAATTTTCGCCGGTGAGTAATGGCACGTCTCCGGTATTCTATCATTGAACTACACATATTTCCTTTTGACAGTGTCAGCGACTATTTTCCTCGATGCGAACATGTCATTGCGAGGGTCAGTACCATTTCTATCTAGCTCACAGTCCTTCTAATATTTATGGTTATTTCGCAGCCGGAAGAATATGTACGTTGACACACATAACATCCTCACAGACATATTCAGACAAAGTACAATCAGATTCAGTGCAACTCTAGATATTGCAAGTTCAGCCCCCAGCATCCGAACAATTGCACTGGGGATCAATGCAAATGCTTGAAGTCGTAAGTGTCTACCACTTGTCTCAAACGTAGCGACACTAATGACACTGCGCACTACTCTTTCTTCTCTTGATCCTAATCCGGACTTCCATCTGCAACTCTTTCGACGGCATCACTCATGTAGGCGACAATATCCTGAAACTTACCGTAAGTATCAAAGCCCACATGCTTTTATACTTTCTCACTCATGATATCCACAGAACTTCGCAAAGAAGGAACGTGCCCAAGTTGCACAGCTCAAGGCTTCACTTAGTTTCTAGAATGGCACAAATTTGTTTCTGAAATTCGCTTTGTCTGGCTTTCTCATTTCATTGATCTGCAAAGATCTAAATTTTTGTCTCGTATTCTTCTTCTTGAACACCTCTTGATAGCATTATTCAGTAATATGGCTTTCGAGTTTACTTGTTAGATGAGCCTATTAATCTTATTTTTGTCATGTCGTTTATGTGAGTGATACCGGCTTCTCGGCGATTTCCTCAACCGGACCGTCTCCAAGAAAGTTGTTCTTTGTTTTAAAACCGCCACTACCTCCAAGGTCACTTCAGGCTGTTCTCATTTAGCTACACGGGACTCCTGCGTTTCGAAGTCCATTGAAATCAGTTGATGGTGGAAAATTCTTCTGCTTTGGCGTCCGAAACGCAGCCATTGCTTCGAACGGAACATGTGGTCCCCCGCGCTCACCACCTTATTGGGCCCCTTGATATTTCAAGGCCCACGAGATACGGTATCTTAGCTGGTATCTGGCTAGGTACATTTCTATCTGTAAGTATGGGTTACATGCTTCCAAAGGGCTGTGTTTATTGTTTTCCGGTTAGGCTCTCAATCGTAATTGACGTTCCCGCTCGTATCCTCAGCCATCTTCTAATTAGTTAACCCTCCTCTATCAGAAACATTAGTCCCAACAAGTAGGCCAAACTTATATTCATTAGTTTTGTAGATGATTTACTCTCCAAAGTGCTACCGTCTATATCATCCGACTTCAACAAGGCTCATCAGGCGAGTTGGTTAGGAACCTCGTAAGAAAATCACTGTTTCTGCCGTTTCATTTCTCAACTTAGTTGCACTAGGTATCTTCTCGCAACGTGTACTTTCACACCACTTTATGGACGGCTATGCAACGCGATGGGCCGCAAACGCGCCAACCAGACAGCCCTGCTCTTTGCTGGACTGGGCGTGCTACTCTGCGGTCTTTCGAGAAATATGGAGATGCTCATACTGGCCAGATTTGTGTGTTATTATATATATATCTCTCTTTTTACTTATATTCAAATCACTCCAGTTCTCAGGGATAGGAGGGGGAGGGCTATTTACGACCTCGTCGTATGTCAAATTTCCCGCAGCTGTATCAGGAAATTTTAGAATCATCAACTTTAAAGCATTATTGTCAGCGACATGTATAGCATGCGAGTACGTGGAACCGAGTCAGTACATCAGTTATGACATTGATGCTGCGATCAGAGCCGAGGATTGACTCAAGGGATTGCCAGCATATTCAGTGGAGTAAGAGCTTCTTTACTTCTTTTTTTACGCTCTTGGGATGACGAACTGGTTCTTTAGCTTGGTTTAGGCCTTGGGGGTCCATTTGGTGGAGTCATCACAGATTGGTGAGTCGATCCTGTTACTCTTGCACCCAAGTAACATCGAGTTACAGGTTAGGTTGGCGGTGGGCATTTCTCCTCCAAATGCCAATTTTCTGTCTATCCTACCTCTTGACCTCCTGGAATTTGAATTACATCACTGAGGTACATATTTCCCGGGGGCAGTTGAACTTGAGGCTTCATTATTGATCCAAATCGCCGCGCATAGGGAACTGGTAAAAGTTCAAAAGAAATTCTCAAGCGAGTGGATTACCTTGGGAGTGGATGTTTAATGCTCAGTGTATGTCGGGATCTCCTTTTTGAGTAATGATAGCTGAATGTTCTAGGTTGGTGCTACATTGATTTTTCTGAGCGTGAGGTACAACGAAGGGCTTCCTGTAAGTCAATTTGTTCCAGATTACCTTGTTAGCTTACTTCGTACAAAGTGGCTACATCCTGCTGTGGTCGTTTCTTTTGTAGTCGCCATCATATTTTCTTTCGCGTTCTTATGGGTAGAGTTTTGCATCGCTGTAGAACCTGTTCTCGCCCCAACTCTACTAAAACAAAAAATACCCATTTTAACGGGAATTTCCAACTTCCTGGTTGCGACCTGCAATTTTGCAATCATGTACTTCTACCCTATGTGGTTTCAAACTGTCAATCTCACTAGCGCTTCCACAGCTGGTATGTTGATCTACCCCTACTGTTCGAACCTGCTGAGAATCATGTCTATCTCCCCAGGGCTTCACATTTTGCCTAATAGCCTCTCTATGTCCTTTGGATCTGTCTTTGCTGGTTGGATGATGCACAAGACGGGTACTTACAAAAGAATCAACCTCATATTTGGAATATTTCCATTCATCGGAGCGGTGGGCATTTACCTTCTGCAAGAAGATTCTGGCTGGCTCCAATCTTGGTTCAGTATTGTAAAGTGTTCCAGCTGCATAGTTGAAAGTACGCGCTCATTCTACTTCTCAGGTGCCCCTGGGTTTTGGCAACGCCGTCGTTTTGCAAACGATGTTGAGTGAGGAGAATCCATTTCTTTTGCGAACTTTGCTTAACCGAATCCCTACCAGTCGCATTATTAGCACATATTCCCGGTTTGTTCTAATTTCTCTCTCTGTGATATCTTACTCAGTGATATGTAGATAGTTCCATGGCTGTCGGAACAGGCTTTGGGCAACTTTTCCGTGGCGTTGGTGAGCTGACCACTCATCCTGGTATTTCCTACACTCAGACATCTTAATTCCATAGGACAGGTTGGCGGAGTAGCTATCTCATCTGCCTTGTTCCAGACCCAACTCAAAACGGAATTAGAGAAGCGGATTCATGGACCAGATGCCAATCAGGTTTCGATTCAAAAGAAGCCGTAAACTGTTACTTCCGCTGACTTCAAATATTCTCAGGTGATTGACAAAATCCGACATTCTTCGCGGCTTATTTCCAGTTTGCCTACCGACCTACGTCGCAACGCTCAAGACTCCTATGCGGCGAGCTTGAAATCAGTTTTTTTGTTTGCTGCAGTATCTACATTACTCGCCTATATCGTGAGGCTTCCAGTAAGTCCCTCATCGTAGTTGAATATCAGACACCTAACAGGCGACAGATTCCGGACAAAGATCTCGAGCATAGCCCGAAGCGAGGCCGCCTCCAGCCAGACCCAAGTTCAGGATCTTCGAGCCCGACAGAATCACTCGAGGAAGAATCTACCCGCCGCTAATCCAGCAATTTTAAGAATGTCTTGTAATTGATCGAGGAGTCTGCACCTGTCAGAGATTTACGTTGACCATAGATATCTAGTAAAAATGCTAATCATGGACCAAGTTTCGTCGCAACAAATGCACCATGTCCCATTAGTCAACTTGAATAAATGTTTGGGCGGACCAAAAGCTGACAAACTCCGAGAGATGATGCGGAAGTGGTTCGTGACGATTTGTCCCCGCCAAGATCGCCATTCTCAGCTCATGAAAAGTTGTATAAAATCGGAGGTACTTTGAGGTTATCTGCTCGGGACATCGTTGCATTAGTTCTGCGAATTCGATGCGATCATTTTCTTTTTCAAGCTTTTCTTGGGTTCAGAGACTCATCGACAACAGCTTCGGTCGCAACCCTCTTTGACGTAACCAGGTATCACACATTCAAGGTTTTTCAAGGTCCCGAAAGAAGAACACGACAACTTGTCCCGGGATTGAATCCGTTCCACCCGTCAGTTG
This sequence comes from Crepidotus variabilis, assembly GCA_015657495.1. Classification (NCBI taxonomy): domain Eukaryota; kingdom Fungi; phylum Basidiomycota; class Agaricomycetes; order Agaricales; family Crepidotaceae; genus Crepidotus; species Crepidotus variabilis. The sequence continues at coordinate 142,971 of MU157854.1, read as the reverse complement.
ACCTCGGTCACTGTATTTTCTTGCCTTTTGCAAATTTGCCAAGTGTTACTGAATTGCTCGTACCACCGATCTAAAGGAATATTCCCACCTCAAGTTTTCCAAGGCAATACTTCGGTCCCCCCACTTCCAATGCCTCGTTAAGAGGCTGCATTGAGCAAATCCCAACTCATTCTCAATCTTCCGCGAATGATGCCCATGCGAAACTCTCTCGCCAGTTCGTCTGTCTATTCCGAGAACCCTCTACTATCCCAAGATTCCGAGTCATCATTCTGGGTGGATACACCCCCCTTTGACCAATCGTCATCGAACAAGGACTCTGTGTACACAGAAACAGGAAGCGATAGCTCGTCAAGGATAACTCAGTCAGTCAACAAAGCCGCGCTCACCTTTGATCGGAACAGTGTGATCAATGGGGTGGTTTATCTGAACGATAAGCTGGTGTACGCTATAACGACGAACGCTTCTGGCACAAGAACGGACATCTGCAACGTCCATGAACAGTGCGTTGCAGCCACGATCAAACGGAGGGAGCTTCTTTCCGACACAGTCAAGTTTCCGGCGAGAGGCGATAAAAGCTCTGTACCCCTTAATAAGTGACTAAAAGCGATACCATCGCAAAAAGACGACGAGTAAGTGGTCTTCATGCCTTGACAATATAGAACTATACCGATTTCAAATTTTCGTAGACAGTGGACATTTATTGCAACTGACACAGGAAACTTCATATGGAAAACCAGTTCGCAATATAGATTAGCGGTAGGACCAATTATTTCTTTTCGTGGTGTTTTTACTCACCATATAGATAGTTGTTCTCCGAAGACGATAGTAGACAACCAATTGCTTTCACGTATCGATCAGATCGGGCCCAACCCCCTGTCTTGAATTTGCAAGGCGGTAGTAGAATTCTGGACGATATCCTGGTCTCATTTGTTGTACTGGAGCAGCGTATGCGCATGAAGGAGAAGAGGCGGCAAAATGGAATGTTATACGGTCCGTTGACGGAGACTGGAATTTGCCCGTAGATACATTCCTTCAAATGTTACACAATCTTTATGACTTTTTGAGATGCTATCCACCTCTCAGAATCGCAAGACAACACGCCCTGCAATCTTGCCAGTGGACATATCGTCCAATACCCTTTGGAGTATGATTATTGAGTTTTGAGTTTATCACCTGACAAGGCTGACCACTTACTCGTTCACGTCTTCCAGTTTTTTTATTACGTGCTTGCATTTGACCAACCCAAGAGACACTAAGTTGAGGGCTTCGGTCACATCTTGCTGGGTACTGCGGCGGACCTAGGTGAGAGAGCTGCTGTGATAGATATGATGTACGCACCCGATTGACGATCCAATGATTTTCAAACCCTATAAAAACGGATCCGTCTTTAGATGGAACTCTGCATCTTTTGAGAGATCGTCGTGCTTCACCTTTGCAATCAAAAGTGTGATAGGTACTTGAAGAAAGGCATCGCTTCCAGGCATCCCAACGCAAACAAGGGTGCCCGTAAATCGGAGGTACATGATAGCTTGGTTGAATGGCTTTGCCTGTGAACACGAATAAGAACGATGTTCGAAGTAGACACTGTCATTCGCACGTCTCCAGCTGCGATCACCGCAGCATGAGGCCCAGCACCGTCCGTTGCCGCCTTCACATCAGCAATCAAGTCGTTTGACTCTTTGAAATCAACCCATTTCTCAGCACCAAGTTCAAGACATAGTTCTTTTTTTGTTATTCCTGTATCTGGTATATTTATCAATATCCATCCATCATCTGAAGTACAAAAAAGTAGCTTACCAATCGCTAAAACTCTGTACCCCATAGCGCGTGCGTATTGGATAGCTACATTGAGGACGGTAATTATCGTCCTGATCAAGAACCACAACAAACTGCATACCTAGATGTCCTAAACCACCTCCCGCACCTGAAATAGCAACCCATTGACCCACGGTAAGATGGGCATTTTTAAGGGCCTTGTACACAGTCAAACCCTGAGAACCATCAAAGTGTCAAATCAGTGAAGGATACAAGCTTTTAGAACGCTCACTCACGGCGCACAGTATGGGCGTGGACGCAGCAGCGTCCATCTCCTCCGGAATCGGAGTAACGTAGTCAACGAAAGACACCTATTGCAATCAAATTAAGGTAGAAGATCAAGAGTTGCGAACAGCGTATTCTTGGAATGTCCCATTCAATTTGAATCCGTGACTTGTCTGGAAAGTCAAAAGGCAGCCTAAGATGTAGTTTTGTTAGATCAAATTTTGAAAATAAGTTTATAATTGTGTACAATTCTCGTTCCCAGTCCGACAGAGCTCACACCTAAAATATCAATTGAGCGGTCTAGAAAAGCTAAAACAATTTTTCAATACATACTTGCCACAAACTTTCCCAATCCACTTAACGCCAACTCGATCCCCAACTTTAACTGCGCCGCTACTGTGGTCGCCGATGGCCACAACTCGACCGATGCCTTCATGGCCGCCAACAATAGGAATGGGCGCCTTCGTAGCCCAATCGCCGTTGCGGATATGAAGGTCCGAATGGCAAACACCCGCGAATTCCATCTTAATCAAGCATTCTCCCGGCGCAAGTTCTTGCTGTTGTTTGACAGGATGTTCAGTCTTCAAGCTGTATGGCTTTCCTAGTTCTTCGATCACTGCAGCTCTCTGGACTTTGGGGATTTCAACAGTTGTGGTCGAAGACATTTGCTGGGAAATCTTGGTGGTTGAAAGAAAGACCTTTAGGTTGGCTGATAAAGCTGGCTCACTTGAGATGACGTTCTGAAAACTTGATAATCCGGAGACTTGTCCGGTCAGGTGCCATCCGGTGTCAAGTTCGCGCCCGCCGTTGTACCGAACTTGTACGCAATGGCTCTCTTGACATTTCCAGGTTAAACGTCAAAATTTGACTTTGAAACAATTTTTTTTGAACCTGAATGGCCACTGAGAACTGGAAACCGATCTCTGCCGGCGGTGGTGGTACGAAGAAGAGCTACGTAACTTATTTACGAATGATTCCAAAATCGGAATACGGCCCGTGTGATCTTCAAAGAAATTTCCTCCTTCAAGGATGGCCATGACCGCCTCAACGTCCTCGGTCTCGTTCTCATTGTCAAACTGGGGGCCTGTATCCACGACTCGTTCAAAAATCTTTGGGCCAAGGTTGGGTTCTCTCATCTTGCATCGACATCCTCAGGAGAGTGACTTGGACTTGAGTTTACCTTCGACAAGTCGAGAGATTCGTCTTGAGACGCCAACGTTCTTGACCTCTACGTCTCGTGGTGTAGTTCCTCATCTATCGAGAGACAATGTTAAACGTTGCGAGAGCATTCGATGGGTAAATGTGCCATTCGAATCCTTGTATGTTGCTCGTTTTTGATCTGGAAATATACCTTGACACGTTTGAAATTTAGTATGGAGTCTAATCCTCCTGTCCCTACGATACATCCCGGTCCTGATCCTCTCCATAAATTCCTAGGCTTCAATCAAAGCCAGCAGATCATTTCGATGTCTGCGAGAAATCCTTGCGACGGTAGACAGCTGCCACCAAACGGCAAAGACACAGTCTCGGTTTGGACTTTGCAGGGCGTAAGGAAGGTGTGAACGCGTTTACTGGCGATTATTTAGTCTAATTAGCACTGACTTAGTCCTTTACTTTAGCTCACACCGTCCGACTGGCAAAAATATGCCACCAAGTGTCAGCCTGACGTCGTATTTGCCCTATCGGATACTCCATTCACAGACCCTCCGTATTCACAAAAGAGGATGACAAAGAGTATAGAGAGGTCGGCCCAGTGGCTTGCGAGGCTTTTGTCCTCGTTGTCGTCAAACCAATCTTCAACTTCTGCTGCGCTCCAGCCGATGACATCTACCGCCGCGGTTCAACACTCAAACACAAGACCTACAATCCCGTTACCATCAGTGATTCTCCATCTTGCAGGTCTCTCTTCTTCTCCTGCTCGCCGCGCTTTCTCCAACTCCCTCCTTGAACCACTTTACGGACCCGAACTCGAGGCGGTCGCCCACATGGGCATTAAAAACCTCGACGAAGGCGTAGTTGGTTACTCCGTGGACCTAGTGCCGATACGAATGACGATCGAGGCTGAGGGACGCAAAATCGCGAGTACCAACAACACGGCCACACCTTCTGCGCTCACACCTATGTTTAATCAAACTCGACATTTAGCCGTCCCGTTGCACACGGCCCAGATAATACCCCTTGTACACTCATCTCTCAGTTCTTTGCCCCCATTTAAATTACGTCTCATCAACGGTATCGAATCTCCGCATGAGGTTTTACGGTACATCTCCAAGGTCGGTATTGATGTATTCGATGCAGGATGGGCGCAGAAGTGTGCCAGCATCGGTGTAGCATTGGACTTTGAATTTCCGGTCATCACGCGCAAAGACGTTGGCGAAGTGGGAAGGTTACAGATTGGCTGTAATCTATACGATGAAGCCTATCAGATGGACTTCCGGGCTCTTTCGTCATCTTTTCTTTGCCAATGTCCAACGTGTGTGCCCGTCTCAACGCCAGAAGGAGAAGAGATCAAACATGGCGTCGACTCGGAGGAGTACACACGCACGACCGCAATTCCGACACATCCTTCCACTGCGGTCTTGAGCGAGGTAAAAGGTTACACTCGAGCATACATTCACCATCTTCTCCACACGCACGAAATGTCCGCGCATACGCTGCTAACGATGCATAATCTCGAAACCCTTGATCGATTCTTCCGAGGAATTCGGGGCCTTCTCACTCAATTGGAGAACTCTCAGAAGAACGAGGTTGCCAGTTCTTTATGGGATGATGAAGTTAGTCGATTTACATTGACATATGACGAGCTAGCGAGTTTTGAGGTACTCGAAACTGCTCGAGGGATGTGGAAAGATGTAGACATAAAGAGAGGGAAAGGCAGGTTATCGAAGGAAAAGAACGAAGGGGAAAACGATTGACACCTTTATGAGAGTAAGAATACCGAATGAAGGTTATATATTGGAGATAAATAGCTGTATGGTATGAAGTAGCACCGGACTCGTACGACTACAATTTCTGACGTTTTAACGTTAATGGGCTTCACTTCACGTACCAGTCGTGCTATTCTGAATCCGCCATGTATGATATATGCTCATAGTCAAATTTGGTCAAACTGGCACTGGCTTGGGCAGCATGACAGAAAGAAATTGAGTCTTACGACACTGGGTTCATAACATTCAACTACACACACTTGACTATCTACTGGCTGGGGCTGGGGCTGGGGCAGCCATTTTAGCTTGTCTTGCGGCTCTGGCATCTTTGCAGCTCTCCGTGAAACAGAACCGTCTGTCCAGCACTTCATCGACGATGGACTCGAGCTCGCGGCGTTGAATATAGGATTCTACCATGTCGGCAATGTCGCGGCGTTGAATAACTTCAGATTCGTCCTTATAAAAAGAGAGGGCCATCGCGTCTGATTCAAAGTGTCAGATCTAGCCTTCAGAACCCGGCGATTAGACTTACTACCAGCGGCGAGGAAAGTGAGGAGGAGACCAAAAGTGAACTTCATTTTGATAAAATGGGGTGTCTGTCTATGAAGTCAGTAATTATGAATCAGGAGGATATCTGTATGGCTCACTATGAGGTAAGTTGAATCGACCTGCGATTATAAATTGAACGACGAGCGCTGCTGAAGATTACGAAGGTGAACGACATCCTTTTATACCCCTCAGCACTCCATGTCACGATATCCAGCCGGATATAAGTTTCCATCAAACTCTCGCTAAATACTGCTGCAGCTCGACAAATGGCGAACTCATGATAACAAGCGCGGCTTTCGAAATTTCGCATATTGTATCCTCTGGCATAGTGGTCTCAAGGCAGCATCCCGCCTGCTCGCCAGTCGGAATCATGAATAATCCGATTCGCTTGTTGATGAACAAGCTTTCGCTTCGCCATCGCCTCGGCCATGGCTCACCACAACTGCAGTCTGCAGGGGAAAAGCAGTTCCACATCATATTTTCCAGACAGACGCAGCTTTTGAATCCAGAACCGACAAATATCTGAAACAACCCACCAGTCCATGGATCTAGCCGCCAGAAAAAGAAGAAATTTCAGAAGAAAAAAGGTATCCAAGTCCACAGCGAAGCATAAGGCAGAACTGACTCCTCTAGGCACGCAGCAATCTTCTGCTAAGCTGCTTGCACCAAGCCAAACGGCTCCAACTGTGAAAAAATGGGATTGTGCAAGCGGCGCGTATTAACTTGAAACGTTTGATAGTAGCAGTATGGCACTCTGGATAACATAATACATCTGATACTCAGCCGTAAGCGCTTCTTGAGATAAGCGCTGAGAAGTCTGTTAGCCTGAGGATGATTAAAATCGTTGAAATGGTTGGAAAGTCATAATCTCCCCACGCTTGCAAAGAAGCTAATTTCGGTCAGGTGAGCTCGACTTCCCACAGGACGTCCATGATCAACGTCGAATTGCCGACAATCACAGTAGATCTGGTACGTTCGACTTGCTTTACGATTTTTTGAATATTTGATTCAACAAATGTTAGGTGTTGGATCGTTCTACTGCCAAAGATGTCCTTCATGGAGTACTGCACGCGATCCTTTTTCATCGCCTTTTCGGAACGATAAAACCGACGAGTTTCGAAGTTCTTGACATTACAGTGGTTAGTTTCAATAACATTTAGACTAGATCTACATTTCAACAATCTACAGCCCGGCGTCTCGGATCCCGAAACTGAACGCTTAGTCAACGAAAAAGTAGAGGCTTTTTGGAGAGGTGTAGAAGGAGGAAACAACAAACGTGGAACGGTGAGTGTAAAATCTCAAGAAACTCATGCCATCATTGAACTTAACCTGTCAGATAACGGTGACCCTCTCTGAGAAGAAGATGAAGAAAAACTACTGGTTCTCCGTAGGAGAGGAAGAGGTACCTTGGGAACAATGGTAGGTCGACTGAACGCGTCAATTCTCATATCTGATCGTTAGCTTCTAGGGTCATAAATGCTGAGCTGAAGCAGCCCAAAACAGACAGAGGTATGACACCATAGCCCGCTTTGCGTTACTCTATATTGACCCGTAGCTTCCCAGAACGTCAAACTTTCCAAAGTAGTCTCGCGTCGACGCTCAGCAAAGCCATAGAAACTATGATCAACTACACATCATCTGAGCGTGGTCGGGCTGTTGTTCCACCAATAACAGACGCCAAAGGTATCTCTCCTTTCCCTTTCAAGGTCACAGTCAAAATTGGGAACATGGAAGTGAGTTGAATTCAGCGAATTAGTGAGAGATGGAAATCTCGGTGGTTATGGATGTCTTTCATAACAAGGTGCCCGCCACTATTCCACGTCTTCAAGCCTTCAAGGCTCTTCACAAATGAGTTGAAACACCGGAACATCTAAGTCCAAATGTTGTTTATATTACATGTAGCATATCTAAAACTTCCCATTATAAACGAGTCTTGCTTTTATGTGTCTGATCATACTATACAACCTCGTACTGCCTTGTTAAATCCCGTTATATGCACAGTCCAGCGCGCTAGTCCGACTTGAACTTGCATTGGAAATAGGGGCTATGGTATGTAAATGACATTGTATTGACCTTCGCGAAAGAAAGCCAACACTCTCCCCTTTTAAATCAACAGCAAACTTTTGGTTAGAATTTCACACAAATTAGTGAAATTTGACCTTTAAACGGTAAGTACAAATCTGGGGACCGCTTGGACCTTGTACCTAAGCACGCTCCGCGGCGGATCACCCCTTTTCAGAAGCCCCGACCAGCTGGGAATTTCTTCAACAACAGTCATACTCTTGTCTGAATCTCGAGAAAAATCAGTACCCGCGTGGGTTTTTCATTCCATTAACAACTCTATGTAGGCTAACGTCATTGTAGAAAGCATCTGCAGCGAAACGTGCTCGTTCTCCAGATGTAGAGACCCCGAGTGCCAAAAAGAGCAAACAAGGCGCCTCAAACGATAAACCCATTCCGAAACGCGCCAAAAGCACTGCAGCAAAGAAGAAAGGTTGGCTATTCATCCTATTGCAAGTGAAATGTCGCGACTGACGTATAGTCAAAGCCCAAAATGCCCGAAAAGGCTCCCAAGCCGTTTCCGAAACCAATAACAACACCGAGGACACGTCTGAACGCATCGAAAATGCTGATGCTGTGGTAGGAGGTAGGTTACGCATATCGCTTGATTTTCCAAGTTATTCTGACGCGTCATTCCGAAGCGCCGAGCGTAGATGAAGGACCAGTACCAAGCACAATGCGGAAAACTGTTGGCGGTCACCTTGTATTGCCTGATAGCAGAAAAGTTGACAAGTTTATATAGGATACTGTGCCAGCAGCTGTACCGTGCCACCCGAGCTAGAAACGACAGAACCGCGTTAATCAACATTCCAAAAGGCGACTGTGTTGGCGAGATGGAGTCAGAAGCTATCTTCGACCCCATGATTGAATCCCTTTTCGAGATCGCGATGCATAACGTGAAAAGCGTCGGCAAATCCAAGAAGATATACGGAAACTATACGCGCCCAATGGGTGCATGGGTCGGCAAAGGCATGAAAGCAACATTGAAGCTGCAATGCGAAACGTGTGGCATCTCGTCGTCGTCGGGTAGCATCGAGATGCGTCCGCTGTGGAGGAAGGAAGAAAACGGCGAAGTCATCGAGCTCTTCGAAGGCAGCTTCCGTCTTTCGTGTCAAGTTCAACTCGCTGTATTCGAAAGCGGGGTTCGCGAAAATTCTTCACAAGCAGGCCGATTTCTGGGCTGTGCGTACTACAGCTTAAGGCTTCATAACGAAATAGGTTCGGCGGAGGAAATTGATATTTATATTCTCCGGAGGTGGATAACTTATTAATCGAAAAAGATAACTTGGATTGTTATGTCATCCCTAATCAAGTAATTTAGCTCAAGGTGAAGAAAATGGTTGGTTGACATACTTGAATCGTCTCCGTCGTGAACCTTCCATCCAATGCAGGGTTTCAGTAAGGTCAGTATCAGCACCACCCAGTGCATTCCGGATAAGGTGATGCGCAACGTTGTCTCGATCCTGTGGTGCCAAAATGAACCGCTTTGAAACGCGCCAATAACGGTGCATTTGGGTAGAATCGTCGTATTTTTCTGGGTAGACAACTGGTAACTTCGAAGGTTTAAACGTAATGCTAGAAGAGATTAGTCATGGAAGATAAGAACACCAAATAGTCCCACCTTTTAGAGTTGACTTTTACCATTTCTTGATCGGATTTATCCGAGGATTGTCCTGCTGATGACGAACGACCGGCAGATTGTGAAGAGTTTCGTCCTTCCAGCCACTTTCCAACCAATCCAACAACCTCTTCATTCGTCAAACAATCCCACAATCCATCTGAGGCTACCACCACGAAATCTCCTTTCTTGACATCTTCAAAAGTAGTAATATCTGGCTCAGCCGTGAAGTAAGGTGGCGTCTTGTACACTTCTTCACTCCTTGGGCGATCGCCCAGGCACTCTTTCCACAGTCGCTTCTGAACTGCAAGAGACCATTTCATGACGCCATCGCCAAACGCGCGCGAAGGCCCCCAACCAAGAAAGCGATTGTTTTTGAGGAGTTCAGGTTCGTCAGGGTGAAGCGTCTTCTGGTATTCAGCTTCTGCCTGATTCTTGGGGGAGTGGTCGAATGACAATTCGTGAACTTCGTAAACGTGTTGATTTGAGAGCGGGTCTGAGTGGGTTTGAGTGGTTGCTTCAGAGCCATTGTCTTTACCCGTTTGTTCAGTTTTTGGAGCAAGAATACGGCGACCAAGAACAGCTCGACAGTCACCTGTCAGAGCAACATGAAGTGATCTCTGAAAGCTGTTGTAAATGCCGACAACGGCGCATGAACCGGCGTAAGCTTCCGCTAGCATCTTGAAAGCTTCTCCCCGAGTGGGCTTTGGCGTCTCTTTGGATGGTGTGAAGTCCGAAGGGGCTTCTTTGGTCTGGTTTAGAGTTTGATATTCCATCTCTGTTAAATTGAGAGCTCGTTGGGCGGATTCGTGGACCATGATGTTGTCAAACTCGACGAAAGCAGCTTTGAGGGTTGCGTGAAGGCTTTTCCGGGAAACCACGGGGTCTGGCGGTTCTGCAAGATTACGGCCGCTCTGTGGAGAGTCAGACGCGGCTTTTGCGTACTGGTCTGCGAGATGTAAAGTCAGGTAGGGTAAAAGCTCTTTAGAGAGTTTCTCTGCAGTTTTGGCTCCGTTGTGTCCGTCGAAGACCCCAAACATAAAAAAACCCAAGGTCGACGAGAAACTGATCATCTCCGTGGCTGAACGATCTTCACAGGGCATATTTCTAACGAACGTCATTCAACATCTCAACGAAAATGTGGCAGTATTACATACGATGGAAGAGAAGTGCCGTAGATTTCAGCAATACCATATTTGCTGGCATCGTGGTATTCAATATTATGAATCTTCAATGCTTCGTCAAATGGTGTGGTTTTGGGGGTTCGAGATTGTTTCTTGGTGTTTCTCTCGACTGCGTCATTGTAAGTGACTGGCAGGAACGAATACGAAGCGACTGCAATGGCAGCGCCTGCCAGAACAACAGCAGCATTTTTGGATTTCGACGCAAGCGAGGTATGGAAAGGCCTGCTTGGGCGGACGCCATCTAGTCTGCAAATGGGAAGAAGACGCAAAAGTCCCTGTCGCCAACGCAGCATTGCCTGTTCAAAGTGACTCGTCAAATATGACAGTATGCTGAATAGAGCCGGGACTCACTACTCAGCGATAAATAGACGACAGTTTCACAAGAACGATCTGTTCAGAACCGATGCATGACACAAGCGAAGAATTTGAATGAACTAGTTGTTGTGGACAGCAGTCAAAGACTCGCACGCAACATCTTGCTCTGCAATCGCCCCACGACTGCCAGTGCCACCAGCGATGCGGCTGTGTTGACGCGAGAATTACATGATCCCGGTAACCTTTGTCCACAACATAAGCGTGAGTTCCAGGGCTTGTGGCGATTCAGGAATGGCTGCAAAATATCCACTTGAGACTTTAGATATCACTGAATTCACCGCACTTCCATTTCTAGCTTCGATACCTGGGTTTAAAAGCCACAGACGGTAAAGACATTAGATCAAACCATTATTATGATGTGATAATTTGTTATAGCGGACTACATAAGTTGCAACTTGAGCGCTAAATAGAACGACGGCTTCGAGTACTTAAACCATGCCACCTCGAATCAACAACGCAGAAGGTTGTGTTCTGCTATACTGATCAGTCTTCCGCGTCGTCGTCGGACTCTACGTTATGCTCTCCCGATTCTTCATCCGTGTCTTCATCTTCTGACTCATCATACTGGTCCTCATAATTGAGAATACTGGGCCAATCAATGGACGATAGCTGAGCGCATAGCTCGTCCAGCACCAGCGCTGTGTTTGAGTTCCGCTCGACGGATTTCTATAACAAAATCAACAGCTTAATAAAACAATTTGAAGTGTTGTCGTACCTCTTGCCAAAATTTTAACCCGTCTACGAACGAACCCCATGATAAAAGAGGTTTATATTTGGAAATGGCCCTTGGTCCCCCACCTTGCAGTTTAAGGCGTAAGGAGCTAAGAAGTTCGACAATTTTTGACGATTCGGTTGCTTCTGCGAAGTGGCGTGACCACTCTACAGACACACTGGCGGGTTTCCAACCATAAAAACTATAATGTCGGCTTTCAGTGATATTCAAGGTAGAGACAAATTAAAAGAAATCACCATTCCACAAGTCGTTCGCCCAAGAAGAACTCAAGGATAGTGGTATGAGAAGTACTGTCAATGAGGTCTAGCCACCTCCCTTGATCGAATCCTTCGAGATTGGAAATGTTCCTGTACATGGTCATATTATGTCGCTGCTGGCGAGAGTCTGTCGAGCCCTGTAAGTACTGAGATAATCTGATAACGTGTGGGACACTTGGAGTAACAGCACCTTGATAATCTGGGTGTGCAAAAGCTGCAGCAAGCGCACCATTTTGTATGAGTACGGTGAACAAGTTTTTCAGCTTTCGGTCTAGAGCCTCGAAATTTGGTCCAAGGGTGCTCGCCTTCTTATTGAAAAGTAGTATGAATATCAGACCCACGAGGGTAATTTGATGATACTTACTTGACAATTCAGAGTGACGAAAGACATGAGAGGAATGAAAAGCGAATGGCATCCATTATAGTCCAAATCTGGGCTGAGAAGCACCGCAAGTGATTGGGGAGAACGAATTCGATCGATGAGAGTCCATAGCGAAGACGTAGCAGGATGGTCGATATCGGGGTCGAGAGTCAAAATGATTGGATTTCTCATGGGTTTCAAAAAAAGCCCCCAGGCTTTGCGCTTAAGTGCGGCGGGGTCTTGTTCACTGAGAAACTCTTCATAGGAGTCCCGAAGCGCACATATACGGACCTCTCTGTAAGACGTGAAAAATTCCGGGCCAACAAGGTCGGAGTTTTCAATCACATCCATGAGTGACCAGTCAACACAGACTCGAAGCGCATGGGAAGCTGGATCTTGGAATTCGTCTGTATTTCCGGTGTCTAGATCAATGAAGCCACGCGACTGGTCGATAATACGAAGGACTGTATCCCAGGAGAGATGAGGTTGCTCACTAATTTCTTGGACTGTTTCGGTCCACATCGACGTCTCGCTGTTGAAAAGGTACGAACACATGACAAACATCCCATGGCTGTCTGAAGCTGGATCTTCGAACCATTCTCTCAACGCAGCAACTATTACGGATTGAGCTGTCTTGCAGTTTTTACCTTCTTCAGAAAGATATTCGTCGCCATTTTTCTGAAGACGTGTAGGATGTGGGTTGTGAGGTTCCACGAAGTTTAAGTACACTGACCTCTTTACAACAGCGTAGAAAAAGACGGAACGTCCTTACGGACTGGGGGTTCAAGGTTATCGATCGTCGCTGTGCAGAATCGGCAAATCGAAAGTTTTTGAGTGCCTTCCCGAAGAGAGGCCAAGAATCTTTCCAAGAACAGGGTGACTCGTCTTCGGGCTCAGCCCAGAGGCGAGTCAAATAGTGAAAGATAGCTGTCCACGTCGAGCGGTGCATGGCTATTGGGCTGCGTAAATTTCCGCTCAGCCAACTATACATAATCATTTTAGTGTGATCAAGTAACCTCACCTTGGAGATATACTTTTTGAGAGGAGATAATCCGCGCGTTTCAGAAGCATTTGATAAGTTGCCTCGCGATCAACCCAAAAATCCCTAGCACTCGATTCGTCTGTAAGGAACTCTTCCCAGGAGGAATCCGGAAATGAAACCATGGGAGATATATACGTTTCAATGGGGAACTCGGTAAGGGTTGGAGGTAATGTTGGCAATTCTTCAACTTCGACGATGGCCCCGAGCTTGTTGGCAGCAAGTACAATGTCATGAGTATCTAACTCGAGTAAGTCGCTCAAAGTCGCGATCGTTGGGTATTCGAGTACGACAATTGCAGCCAACACACGATGTAGGCGTTCCCGAAGGTTAGGGGTGGATGCGAAGACCTCGTTGAGGAGACCGTCCATTTTGGAGAACACGTAGGACAGAGATGACGGTATTAAACGAAGCTAGGGTGAGGTTATAGCAACAAGGTCACTGTCAAGACTCAAGAGGAGTCAGTCGAGCTCAACTTTGCTATAAGTTCAATGACAGGCCATCATGTGACCGCGCCTCATGGCCCCTATCTTTGGGCCTTCAAGGATCTCGACATTGGGTTCAAGCCTTCGAGCTTCAAAAAAAATTCACAAGAAAATGAAATTCGAAACACTGATCTTGTTTGCTTGCCTTAATGTGCAGTTGGGAATTCCATTAAATCCTAGAAGTAGACTCGACCCAAAATAGTAAAGAGGTATACATGACTATTCTGAGAACGTCGTTTTCCTTCATAACCGACTGCATATGTCATATGTCACAGCTTGAGCGGCGAGCAGGAACAGCCATACAGGTACAAAAATGGCTTTTCTTGGGCCTTCTTATTAGCTTTCTTCATCGTCAGACTCTTCGTCATCTTCTCCAGAGTTTGCATCCGTGTCTTCTTCGTCGTCAGACTCATCAGACTCGTCTTCATATTCAATAACGTCGGACCAGTCAATAGATGATAGTTGAACACGTAGGTTGTTCAGCACAACCGCAGCAGTTGAGTTCTGCTCGACGTACTTCTATGAAATCCCGCAAAGTTAACAATGCAATAAAAATAATATGAAGAGCGATCGCACCTCCTTCCAAGCCCCAAGTCCATCTGTGAACGACCCCGGTGAGAGTAGAGGTTTGTATTTTATAATAATCTTTGAGCCCGTAGTGTGATCATGCAGTCTGGCATGCAAAGCGAGAAGACATTCGATGATTTTTGATGAATAGGTTGCTTCCGCGAAGTGACGTGCCCATTCTACAGCTGCAGTGCTGGGTTTCCAGCCGTAAAAGCTACGATGAGGGCATTCAGAGTTATTTGAGTAGGAAGAGGAAGAGAGTTTTACCATCTCACGAGATCCTCGCCCAGGAAGAACTCAAGAATCGTGGTGTGGGCAGTATTGTCGATGAGATCCAGCCACTGCCCGCGATCGAATCCTTCGAGGTTAGAGATAGTCCTGTAGATGGTTATATTATGTCGCCGCTGCAAAGCGTCTATAGTGACCTGTAAGCTCTGCGCTCAGGTATTGGAGACGTAAAGCAACATCACCATGAGTGTCTGGGTCCGCAAAAGCGGCAGTTAGGGCACCATTTTGTAAAAATATGACGAGTAAATCTTTCAATTTCTGGTGTAGATTTTTGAAACTTGGTCCAAGCATACTCGCCTTCTTAATGATGGATAATATTGAATGTCAGCAGAATAGACATCATTGGATGTGACTTACTTGACAATTCAGAATCACAAACGACATGAGAGGAGTGAAAAGTGTATGACACCCGAGATATGCCAAATTTGGACCGAGCAGGACTGAAAGTGATTGGGGAGAATGAATTCGATCGATGAGAATTGATAGAGAACACGAAGGAGGATCGTCGATATCAGGGTTGAGAATCAAAATGTACGAGTCCCTCATGGGCTTCAAAAACAGGTCCCATGCTTTGTGTTTAAGTAGAGTAAGATCCTCTTCATTGAGAAACGCTTCATATGTATCCCGAAGCGCACGTATACGGACCTCCCTATACGCCTTGAAGAATTCAGATCCAACCAGATTGGAGTTTTCAATTACGTCCATGAGTGACCAGTCAACACAAACTCGAAGCGGATGAGAAGTTGGATCATGGAAGGCATATACGTTCCCAGTGTCAAGATTAACGAAGCCACGCGATCTGTCAATAATACCGAGCACAATATCCCATGAGAGATGAGGTTGATTGCTCATTTCCTGGACTGTTTCGGTCCACATCGAAGTTTCGCTACGAAAAAGGTATGGGAGGATGTCGAACATTCCTGTGCTGTTCGGAGATTGATCCTCAAACCATTCTCTCAACGCAGCAGCTACTACAGATTGAGCTGTCTTGAAGTTTACACCTTCTTCAGATAGGTATTCGTCGTCGGTTCCCTGAGGACATGTATGAATAATGAGCCGCGAGATTCGAACAATGTCGAATCGACTTACTTCTTTGCAGCAGCGTAGCAAAAGACAGAACGTCATTATGGATTGCGGATTCGAGGTCACTAATCGTTGATGTGCAAGATCGGCGTGTTGGAAATTCTTTAGCTCCAGAGCGAAGAGAGGCCAAGAATCATCCCAAGAACGCTCATAGTCTTCATTCTCTGGCCATAGACCACTCAAGCCATGAAAAATAGTTTTCCATGTGGACCGGTGCATGGCTATCGGGCTGTGTGAACTCCGTCAACAATGCCCGTTTCATTCCGATCGAGTGATCTGACCTTGGAGATATACTTGTTGAGAGGAGATGATCTGCACGGTTCTGAAGCGTTTTGCGAGCTGCCTCGTAGTCAATCCAGAAGTCCTTAGCTCTTGATTGGTCTGTAAAGAACTCTTTCCAGGCGACATCCTGAAAGGAGACAATGGGAGATATATACGTTGCAAGGGGGAACTCGGCCAGGGTTGGCGGTAATGTTGGCAACTCTTCAATCTCTACAATGAGCCCAAGGTTCTGTAGGGTAGGTAAGATATCAGAGCTATCCAGCTCAAGTAAATCGCTCAAGGTCGCCATTGTTGGGTGTTCAAGAACAACAACTGCCGACAAAACACGATGCAGACGTTCTCGAAGTGAAGGAGGGCTGAACGACAAGAACTGGCTATAGATGCTGTCCATGTTTAGGAAGAGAGATAGATGGTAGTGCTAGACAATATTGAGCGAAACTATTTCGACCTAGTGAGGGTGAAGACGTGGTGAGTCGTGAGTCGTGACGGTGATTGTCAGAGAACTCTGAGAGTCAGACGCTCCAGGCTGTTCAAGGCCATGTGACCGCGTTTTGAAGCCCCTATCTTTCCAGCCTTGCTAGCCAAGCGTGATTACGTGAAGTAGACAAAAGAACTGACACAGATGACGTTCACTCCATGTCGCCTGTACAAGTGCTTTCACAGACTCGCGCCTCTTGTGGAGAACTTGGATTAGATGAAGCGCTACCGTACTAACTTTTATAGCCTTTCTTTGATCCGGGAATGGGTGTGGATATGAAAGGAGTGATACTGTGAGGCATCCCGATTAAGTGGAAGCTATTCCATCGTCCTGTGGTCTTACGAAACGCATTTAAAACGAATGTTCGAGCCTTAAAGAGACCCATTAGTGTTATCCACGACAGATGCGATGGCCGACAATCGAGATACCATGTCATCACCTCATCGGTCCATTCTAATCAGCCAAGCCCGATGAGTGAGATGAAAGGATCTCCAGCGATAACACTTACATTCATGCTGCCTCAATGTTTATTTCCACTCCTGGCTCCGATTTGATCACGACGTATATAAGGCTCGAAGGCGTTTACCCCGATCTTATATCGACCATCTCAAGCACACCAGTTTACAATGGAAGGTCTCATGAAAAGCTTGCACCTCAACGACAACAGATCGCAACAATCACACGACGCGCCTACTCCTCCTCCTTCTGCTGCTGTATCCCCTCCAACCCACACACCTAAGAAGGAGGGCTTATTCGGGAAGCTCGACGAATTCTCTTCAGCGATCTCGGGTCACAAAACACCAACCCCAAGCCAGACACCGCCACCACCTACTGTAGCCCATCCTCAAGTAGAAAACCATTCTAGCAGGTCATCTGATAACGTCTTTGACAAGCTCAGCGACGCGATCACTGGGAAGAAGACGCCGCCGCCTCCAACCGTTGCGCAACCACCTCCAAACCAACATCACTCGAGCTCTGTCTTCAGCCACCTCGAAGAAGCCATTACTGGTAAAAAGACTCCACCCCCTGCTCCTCCTGCGGCTCCTCATCACGAGAGCGTGTTTGACAAGTTCAGTGAGGCTATTACGGGGAAGAAAACTCCTCCACCACCTCCGAAAGAGGAGAACTTGTTCGATAAAGTGGGTAATCAAATCTTCGGTATTGGGAAACCTGCCGCACATGAGCAAAAGCCTCAAGGATTCGGCGACAAACTGAATGCCGCTCTTGGTGGTGGTGCTAAGGGAGAGATGGAAGAAGGAAAGTTGGATAAAGGTCTGTCAAGAACATGAGCTTGTGTGGCCATCCGCTGAACATAATCATCCAGCCATCGACCTCTTCCAGGAACACGTACTTAAAGCAGGACCCCAGAGCAACGAGTCTGCTCTGGAGCAAGCTAAAGACAAGCAAATCGCTGACGCCATTCGAAATGCGATCGGTAACAGTGCGAGGAAGGACCACAATTAACCCACGGGACGCCAAGGAAAAGCTGGAAGTCATATCGTGTGGTCGTATGTTTAATGTATAAACAATGCAATTAGTTGTATAAATACGTGCAGTAGTTTCAGACCCTTGAACATCGTCTATCAACCACAGGTAGAATCGAAGAGGATGAATGTGAGGATTACCGGCTCTGTTCAACCCACTGAAAGAGTAGGTTGAAACGCGATTGTTGTCGAGCACTAAGACATCCAGTCACTTTTAGCACTACTTTGGCACAAATCAACGCGAAAGAGAACTCTAAGAGTACGTTGCGGTTTGTAATTTGACATGAGTGCAATGAAAGAGAAGTCCAAGAAATTTCTGACAACAGAGTGGTGGCAGCGGCCAATGCCGAGTCTGGGTTTGATATTTTGCCGATGGGCCGCATCTGCCCCAGACTGCGATCTTACTGCGGTCAAAAGAACTTCGTGATTGTCAACAACTGAGCACGGAAGGCACTCAAATGCAACAACCGTAGCAACACGAACTGACAAGATAATCTTAAATATTTACTCGTCATTCGACTGCTTTTCGCTTGTAGAATTCACAATGTCTGGCGAGTACCTTGGGTCAATGCTTCCTTGGCTCAGTTGGAAGAGCGCAGGTCTCATATTTAGTTATGAGTGGTCTTGCAGACCATGCCATCCTGAGGTCGAGAGTTCGAGCCTCTCAGGGAGCAAAATTTTCGTTAGTTTTTATGCCGAGGCCAAATTATCGACAAAACATGGTAGGACACGCCCAGGCCTATTTATAGTCCTGCTACGCGAGCTCATGAACGAGGGATCACTTTAATTTTAAATTGTGTTCTGAATCTGCATGACAATGTCGATCTTCATCTGACGCTGCTATCTCGTGTACGAGCCCAAATATCATTGAATCTGCTAGCTTGAACTGTAGGTCCAAGAACGGATACCTAAAATTATAATGATTGGACAAACTCATCAATTGTTCGATCGTTCGTCGATCGCGTACATTCGATATGAATACGGCTACTTTTTCACGTCCAAGATGATTTTTAAATTCTCCTCCAAGTCCTCCTTTGGAAGCCTCAGCAGCTCGTTGTTGGATAAACCCTCGCGATAAGCGCCCAAACCCTCCTTACCAAACGTCACCAACTTGATACCATCAATCGGGCTTCGTTTGTCGTTCCTCAGTACCTCACCCGAATCTACATGCTTAATCTTCCATGTTTCACCAGTCACCTTTTGGATTGCTGCTGTCATCTTGTTAAGCGTAATTGTGTGCGACGAAATATACACATATTTGTTCGCTGTGGCCTCAAGGATTGCGGAGTCACTGAGGAGGTTGGCAAGAGCTTTGCCGATTGTGGCCAAATTGCTCACAGCGAAAGGCGCTTCTCCGTCGTCCCACTTCTCAAGGGTCTTTTGCTGAACGTTGATTGCAAGAAGGTTTACGTGAATACCCTGTGTTGACATAAGGTTACTGTTTCATAGGAGAGGGTGGAAACGTACCCAATCGAAGAATATGCCAGTTACCGGAGACGACCACGAGAACGTATCATTCTGTAGACTTTTCAAGTGGTCAACCGCTTTCCTTTTGTGGTTGAAGAGGGGAACCAAATCCACTATACGGTCATCGGTGCTGTCGGAACCAAACTCTGAAGGTATGAAGCGCTTGACGCCGCTAGCCTTTGCGGCATCTATCAAGGCCGCCTGAACATCTGCAATAGGCTGGGTAGTTACGCTGAGCGTCGAAATAACAGCGTCAATCTTCTCTGCTGTCAAAATTGCTTCGAGTGAAGTAGGCGTGTAGTCCGTCTTCAGGACATTTACTGAATCACTGACGAAGGAGTAAGTTTGATTACAACTACTACTGGAAGTAGCATGACATACGGAAACGTCGCAGATGAGTCCTTCCTCGTTAAGACGAACAAGGTGAACTTGTTGTTGGAAATGAGTTCCTGCAAAACAGCTGGGCCCAAATGTCCACTAGCCTATAGATGAGTGCGATTAATATGTGGGTTCTAAACAGTAAACGAAAATAATTACTCCGGCCACAAGAACGTTTCTGATCGTCATCAAGCTCGTCATTCGTGTTAGGAAGCGTTTCAGGAAAGAGCTTTGCTAACTTATTTGAACAATAATCTGAGCTACTTTATAGACGGCATATGTCATGTTGAACCCTAATGATGTTAGCTCATCAAATCAGCTGCCAAGTCGACAAGAATCGCAAGAGATACTTTGTAATATGATCCCAGCTGAGTCAGGGCGTGTCCGGAAGATGCTCCTGAGATTCCTATACGTGATGGACCTGACGTAGTTGAGCCGGAAGCGTAGCGAGAGGCATTGAACTGATATCATACAGGCGTCAAACATCTTGAAGTACACGGGCCATTTATTATTGCGGCGACCCAGCGTCGCGACGCGTTGGCGCCTAATTTTGAATAGCGACACGACTGAACATTGTGCTGTTACTACATTTAAATCATTTAATTGGATCACTAAATGGACTCAATGCTAGCCACATACCCGGAAAAAGAGAAAATACGACAAGGAGGTTATTGAGATTTATATTTCACACTCTTCGGCAAGAAAAAAAACCCCTATTATAAACAAGTCGGGCTTAGGGATATAGATGTCCATCGAACGGGGGTGCTTTTTACTGAGGCCCGCTTCGCAACAATGCATGCAAATAACGAGCGCCGTTACAGTATTCTCGTACTCGTACATCCGAGATTCTTGATCAAGGTACGTTCTTCAATTTCGAGCACAATCTTCGACTTTGACTGATTTAAGCTGCCCTAGAGTTTAGTAACAAGCTAGCCCTCAATAGATTTCTGAACATGTAAAAGTGTCCTTACCAGCTATCCGAATTTACTGATCAAAACTCATCTCCACCTCTCCTCGCCCGTTGGGATGGTTTCTGAACCTCCACATGAATAACTCCATCCCTTCCTTGAATGTCCCTCGCGGCAATGGTTTCTGCTTGTACACCACGTCGTTGTAACTCGGAGTTCAACACGCTGTAGAGATGTGTATCTAACAACTGACCCACTTGACCGACATAATTCAGCCCCAGGGTAGGGTGTCGAGCAGAGAGGGTGTTAGGCGAGCCAATGAACGGCGATGAAGCGGAAAAAGTGACTGCGATGTAGCTGTACGTGCTATGGTCTAGATTATGTGCCATTTTGGTTGTTCTAGAGCAATCAAGTCCTCAGAGAGTAGGGTAACGAAGAATGAAACCCGGTTCTGGAGAGGGAAGGCGAGTGACGCATGAAGCTGCTGATAAGATTATCCACCTTCATGCCGTGGTCGGCTGTCAAGATGCCAAAAAGTTAAGATCCATAAAGCTGAATCGTTACTAAGTATTCGACTTTACAATTCTCTCGGCATTTAGATATTCACAGTCATACTCAAAGTGAATGCTGGATCCATGTAAAGGAAGACTTTGCGACGCTTGACCTGGATAATCACCTGCAGATTCGATGAAGATCGTTCCAAGCTTGTACATAAACACATGCTTGATCTCATTCCTTGATCTTGGACACTACATGGAAACAGTATCGACTCCATTACAATGTCGATGCTCATAATTACATACCGGTCGAATGCACGGATATGCTGATATTGTTGTTGACATTAGCAGGTACGAATGAGCAGTTGCTATTTTAGAAGACAGGAGTGTGTCCGCGATCGCCATTACATGAGGTCGATATTTTGCACAATGCATAAATATTCACCAGATGCAACAATCAACGTTGGGATCCCCGAAGGGAATTCCAAGATTCGGATGGGTGATTTATGATCGGCAAGTCGGCTAAAAAGCTGCTGGTTATGGGGACCATCCACTAGGTCTCTACACATCCACTGTGATTACGCTTTGTGTTATGTTGAAGGTGTTTCAAGAGGGAAGGATTTTGAGGATCCACAAAGCCTCACAAATAGATGGGCGCTGTTTCTGACCAGCACGTTGCTTCCGCAAGGCAATTCACAGCCAACCGACAGTGCCTCATGCCAAGCGACTTCCCATCACGACAAGATCAGCTGCTGCTGAGATATCGAATTGCTATTCGGGGATACCAGTCCGTCCTTATAAAAGCCCACGACTTTCTTGGTGACTTTCCCAAGCCTGGTGCTCTTATCCCACAACTTGTAGGTTTTTCTCTAATCAAGAATTTCAGTTCAGGCAACTGATAGTTGTTTTCTTAGTCTTAGGCAGGACCTTTGATTTCGTCGTCGAACAATTCAACCTCGTAAGTGTTAGGGTACGATCGTTGGACGAGATTTTAACATCGTCGTAGTTCTATCTCAACTTCATATTTTCATATTCAACATGAAGCTCTCTACCAACTTCGTTCTCCTCGCTACCGTCCTTGCTTTCGGTTCCACCTCAGTTCTGGGTCAATCGTACGACATCGAGGCCCGAGACCTCGTCGAGGCTGGCGAGTTCGATGCTCGCGATCTCGTGAACGCCGACTATGCTGACTTCGACGCACGTGAATTCTACGATGATGTTGCTGTCGATGCCCGTGAATTTGATCTTCCTGAACTCGATCTTCGTGAGTTCGTTTACGAGCGAGCGGATGCGACGGTAAGCCTTTCTTGTGCTTCGACACTCGCTTATCTGACATCACATGGTGTAGCCTTCCACCCCTGTTACTCCGTCAACGGTCTCTCCTCCCCAGTCGCCCATCAAGGCTACTTCTGAGACTGATGCTGCCCCCAAGAAGCATAAGCACATCTCGGCAGAGAAGGCCGCTAAGCGCAAGGCTTTGAAGGCTGCAGCCGCTGACCCTTCGAACCCCAATCACGCGAAAGCCCTTGCGAAGATCGCCAAGCACAAGGCATTCAAGAAGGCACTCAAAGACAAGACGGACCCTAACCACGACGCGGCTGTCGCCAAACACAAGGCCAAGAAAGCACACAAGAAAGCGCTCGCTGACCCCACCGATCCCAACCATAAGGTCGCCAAGGCTAAGCAGGCAAAGAAGAGCGCTTTGAAGCACAAGTCACTCCGAGCCAAGAAGTCCTCAAAGCACTCCAAGTCGAGGAAGTCGAAGTCGTTGTCCCGAAAGTCGAAAAAGAGCCTGCGCTCAAAGAAAGGTCTCAAGCACAAATCGTCGAGGAAGTCAAAGCTCCTCCGCAAGCACAAGGGCCTTAGGACTAAGAAGACTTCCCGCCGCCACCACAAGAACAAGGCTCGTCTCCACCTCAAGAAGGCGAAGAAGTCCAAGGTCGCCCACGATTCGACTGAGTCTGACTTGAAGGTTAAGCCCACTTCGAAGACAACTCTCGATGAGCCCACCACTCCCAAAGTCGAGTCTTCCGCGAGGAAAGTCAAAGTTTCCAAAGCCGATAACTAAGGATTACGACTGATAGATAGATAGTACACACTTGAAATTGAATGTTCATTGACTCTCACTTGTTCCAGACGATAAGAACTTTGAGATGAAGTAGCCAGCGCCCAATAAGGCGGCTTTTGCCCGCCACACCTGACATAGACCCTGACGGGAATCAGGATTGTTGAACACACTCTGGCTCCGGGATCGACTTCGGTTTTTGCCATCATCACCGCCCATCGCTTGTACCATGGATAAGCCAAGCACTCAGCTACTTGCATCTCAAGTTGGTGGACATGCAGGCGTAATGACCACAGAAGATGGATCACTCTTGATCAAACCTGCTCTTCATCATGAGCTCGCATTCTATCAGAAGCTACAGCAAGACGCCGCACTCGCATCACTCCGCGAATACACTCCCAAGTTTCTGGGCGTTCTCAAGCTTGAAGGCCAAGTCGACCCTGCTCAAACCGCAAGCAACTCAGCGACTGGTGTAGTTCTCGAGCAGATTGAAGGACAAAAAGATATGCTCACTTCTCCTTATCACATTTTTTGTCCCCGTGCTAATCTTGAACGGTTCGATCTCTACAGTCAATAGTCCTAGAGAATCTATCACACACGTTTTTGAAGCCAAATATCCTAGATATCAAACTGGGCACTGTTTTGTATGATGAGACGGCATCGGCGGAGAAGGTTGCTCGAATGGAAAAAGCCGCACGAGACACAACATCTTTCGAGACGGGTGTGCGATTAACAGGTTTCCAGGTCGGTCGTGGTACTCTTTCATGTCTTATCGCATTTGTCTAAATTTTAAATTAATCCGATTTGTAGGTGCATGATAATGTGACGGGAAAGGCCGTAAACACGCCCAAGTCATACGGAAAGTCGATCAAAGTCGACCAACTTGCCGAAGGAATTGCAAAGTTCTTTTCAGTCGGGGAAGCAGTCAAAGACCCTGCAAATCCTCCTACTTCGACAAGCGGGCTGTCTAGAGAGACTTTGGTCCCGATCGTAGAGACCATTCGTGATGAAATAAAGGAGATCAGAGCCGCTTACGGAGAACTTGAAATCCGCATGGTTGGCGGCAGTCTTCTCATCCTATATGAAGCAGATTGGGAGCGTGCAGAAGAGGGTGTAAAGAAGTTCCTCGCAGATGACGGAGATGGCGATCATGAAGAAGCCGATGAGGAAGAGGATGCAGACAGCGACACTGAGCCCGGGAAACCACCGAAAGTCAGCCCGCCCATCGTGGTCAAACTTATTGACTTTGCCCACACGAAGCTCGTGCCCGGAGAGGGACAGGATAAAGGCGTTCTCTTAGGAATGGACACCGTTTTGAAGTTATTAGATGACAGGTTGGCAGAATTGACCGTTGGAGGTACGAGGGAATAGACTCTAATTTTACGTATACCTTCCCATGAAACAGCCACTTATTTGTTCACCCTGTCATCCCGAGAGAAACAGAGTCGCTGAGATTGCGGCTGCAAAGGTGTGACCTCTCTCACATTCAAGAGAAGGGAATTCCACCGATTCGGAAATAGATACTTGTAAGGAAATGCGACTCTCAGCGACAACTAATCCACTTCGGAAGATTGTACGACCGTGGGCTTGTTCGGAGGCCGTGCCCAGAAAGCAGAAGAACCGTATGTTGTGGAGTACCTTGGGATGGTCCCCGTTTCAAGACAAGTGCGAAGATAAGTATTGGGTCCTTCTTGCCAATGCTATCTTAAGCGCAGATCTCATATGACCGAGCAGAGTTCACAGAATCGGCTTCCCCCTTGATAGTGTCATTTCACTCACAATTGTCAATCAATGCAAAAGATTCCACACAGACAAGAGTAAACTAACGCGGAGGAGGGACTATGTGGTGGGTCCCCACCACTTCTCGACCCTTCAACTTCCCATGATCGATCCGACATGCACAGTGCCTCCACTTTCGGCAACCTTACACATTGTATATAAAGCTTAGTTCCGTAGGTTCGCAAGTGCTGCCTATTCTTCCTCTTAACATCTTCCCGCTTGTTGAGGCTACTACAAGAGCGCCCGCATCGTCGTTGTGTTAAACGACCACCCGCGATTTTGCGATTCGGTTCATTCGACACCTTTAAAGTTGAGGCTTGGGAAACAAAAATGCCTATCCCAAGGGCACCATTCCCATCGTTTGCGCTGGTCCTTGCAGCCGAGTCCTCCCAGAGTGACTCCCAGGCTACCTCCACGGCGACCTTGGACACTGGAGAGATTCGAGAGCGTCCAAAGAAAGACCTTATGGTCAGTATGGTTCCTGCTTATACAAGCGTTGATGGAGCGTACTGATTTGGGTACCTCGCAGAAAACCTATGATCCTCGGCTAGATGCAGATAACTGGAATATGGCACGTCTAGCTCCATTATGTCTATCGTCGCCATCTTCCTTACCTTGTGGCCACAGCGAACAATGGATACCGAAGAGAAGTCTGAGACGGACACCATATTCGAAGTTTACGATGACGAAGGGAAGGAATACGAAGCTATTTCTGACCGGTCGACAGGTGTTCGAAACGATTGTTGCCAGAAGGGAGCACGAAGAGCCCGTAGACGTTGCACGGGGGGTCTGGTGTCATGGGTAAGTTTTGTATGCCCAGCGGTATAACGATCTCACTCACGGTGGTATGGATAGCTTCGCACGTTAGCATGTTGTGGGGGCGATACCTCCAGCCTTAGCTGACATGAAGACGACGCAAAATCCAAGGGAGGCGAAGATATAAAACACTCTAGACGCTTCAACAAACATCACACTAGAATAGATCAAGTTATAACAATGGGTGCGCCCAATGTATCTCAAGTGTATACCAATAATGTAGTCATACATGCAACGACGTGGAATAGAGTAGAGCAATGCAGCTCTAAAGTTATACTAGTGAGCCTGTGGATAAACTGCATGATAACATTGCAAACGAACTCAACGATCGAGATATCATGTCTTGACAAGCCATGGCTTATTTGCTTGGATCCAGGTATCTAACAGCTTCCAGAAGTGCGCCACCACTGATTTGTCGACATGCCGCCTATTAGGATCGACCTGGCCAAAGAGGCGTTATCGCTCAGAACTCGGAAGATATTGCTTTATCAAACCCACCTTTAATTCCGTAACATTCCAGTCTTTTATTTTCGGGTTGGGCGGGTCGTTGGACCAGGAAACATAGATTCCTTTCACTAGCGGAGAAAATGGAGGATCAGAACCCTCGTTCGACCAAGTGGAGAGCCCCCACTAACCATTGTGGAAGAGCTGCCGGGGTTCACTCCACTTATATGGACGGAATTGCCAAGCCTGGCCCGTGGTCATAACGCAGACAACACGATCCCAGCAGTCGGGACCGAATTTATTGAGTGCTTCGACACTATCAACCACAAAGTATGTTGACTTGATGGTGGTCTCCTTCCCGCTGGTGTCGATGGTAGTTTTCTTGCGATATATTGCAATGAGATCCTCCGGCCTCGTATTTCCCTCAGATGTTGCTCGTGCTCGCGCATCTTGGGAAGTTTCGAACCTAGAAGGTGAAACTAGGTCATGGGATTTCAAACAGGTGATGTTTGCACAGGCACATACGTCGAGTCTTCCAAGAACTTTTTAACATTGTGCATGGTGATGAGGGAGGTTGGAGAAGATGAAATTATGATGATTGGTTGGTTGTGCCCTAAAGCCTGTTCAGACAAGTTAAACACACGAGGAAACCACTTACGAGCTTTACGAGCCAGCATCTTAGGGTCAGCTGCTGGTGCTGTCGCTGTGGGCGCTGTCCCTGACCGACTGCTTTCCTTCAGTTTCTTCAATTTGTCATTATACGCAGTTCGGACGGCTGAAAAGTTCTGATCGGTTGCTTATTGGCACCATTCGTTAAGAGATACCAGATGATACTGACGTTTGGTTTAGTGCCCCTGAGAACGGCGTTCCTGTCCTTCAGTTCGACTTCATTCAAACGAATCTTCTTCACAACCTCGAGGTCATGAGCGTCAGCAATATAACGGCGCTTGGTAGGCGATGAGGTAGGTGCCTCTGCACGAGTTCGTGGTGTGGTAGTAAGTCCCTGTCCAGTGGGCCGAGGTGGAGTACTTGGAGGAGTAGTCGACTCCGCTAAAAGATAATTTTAGGTAACTTGGGCCACAATAGAGTGGTAAAACTGACTAGTCAGAGGTGCGATGCGGTCCTGGTCAGAAGTCTTCCCATCTAACCAATCGACGACATGTTTTCTCTCGGTGACGCTCACAAAGCCAACCGTGAGACCCTTTTCTCTGGCCTGTTTCATGTACTCTGCGCCTGTTGCATCCCTCAAAACCCAAGCTAAGTACACAGCTTCCAAAGAATAAAAGTCGGCCAATGCACCGGCTTTTCGATACCGTGTTGGCGTTGTTTTTGGGAAAGATACATCACCAATAACCAGCTCGGAGGAGTCAGCAGAGTAAGAGATGTTGCCACGAGCTTTGAGGACATTTTTGAGAGTGGCTAGAGGGTCTGCATTGGCCGCCATGTTGACGATTAGGTTGGGGGCAAGTTCTGGTCGCAGCAATAATAGCTAGATGGGCCGAGAACGGCTTCCCTTTAAATTCTCACGACTTCTAGAGCTCGTAACTTAACCTTCCACCACCACAATGTCATTGCCACCAGAAGTTCTTCAGCTCATCATCAACGACATTCGAGGTCCTTTAAAATTTCACGATCATTCTACTCTGCGAGTATGCTGCTTTGCCTCACATTCACTTCGAAACTTCGCGATGAAGATTCTATAGCGAACCTTGTACGTTGACATGAGGAGAAAAAGTTCAAGCTCCTTACTTGAGCTCAGGCTCATTGCACCCGATATGCAAGATTGGAAAGGGATTGTACAGTATTGTAGCGAAGTGAATTTTAACTTAACGTCTGACTGTAGCCTCTGCCGCCAAACTCAAAACACGGGCACGCCGACTTCCAACGCCGTTTTATCCCTTTGCGCTGCGCATCTCATTCCGTTATTCGAGATAATGCGCTACATCTTCGCGTATTGAAGTGGTATATTGACACAGGCGTGTCTGTAACCGACAAATTGAAAGAGTCTTTCTACGCCTTGGTACAGTTTCCGGGTGTCATATCCCTGGAGATTGGAGGAGCGTCCCCTGGCTCCCTAGAAGATGTATTACGAGCCACTAATGTTCAAAAGCTTCTAATCATGCAACATCAATCCTCGGACGACTGGATTTCTCTCAACTCAGCTCAACGGCCTCCGTCACGCATGGGTATAGCACGTCCCCACCCCTCCTCGAAGAGCTGGAATTCATTACGAATTCAATGAGTCGGACATCCTTTGGCCTGCGCCGGCTCTACAACGGCTTCGAGAGCTTGCAGCCTACAACATGGGAGCCTATTCCCTTAAATCCACAATCAAACTATATCCGATAATGGCGAATTCCCTGACATCTTTGACCCTCTGGCTTAACTGTACGTCGTTCACCCCTTTAGCTTGTGATATGACACCAAACTAAGTTACTTCCAACAGACCTCCTTACGCGTGAGGAATCCGGAACCGTGTTAGGAGAGTCCCTGGTGTCTCTCATTCATCTCAGACAGCTCTCTTTACGAATGGACGAGCAGATAGACGGATGTGAAACTTCCCATGAAGCGCACCAGCAATTGGAAGAGACTCTAGCTTTCCTCGAGTTTGCATTAAAACCGATGGCATCTCTCGATGCCTTGAGCCTAAGCCTGAGCTTCATGATTTCCAGAAACTTTAGTGACGTTTTTGCCAGCTGGTTCCGTAGTGCGAGCGGTTGGGAAAGACTGGCGAAGAACATACCTGTCACACTTTTCAAGGCGTTGCAGTCCTTTTCCTTCGATGTCGTTCTTCATGACCTCAGTCCCTACGAGTATAAAGATGAGATCAAGAAAAACACAGCCCAAGCTATTGCAGAGATATTCAACGATACGACCCAGATGCTTGGCGAAGGCTTCCAGACCACTGTGAAGTTTAGCAGAGATTGGACTTGGGATGATATATAGAATAGCATTTAGATATGTTAGAGACCAACACATAGCTCCTTGACCGAGTTGAACTGCATATCTACCCTGTAAATTCGACAGATTGATACCGTGAATAGCACTTGTCGACTCCGAGTGGCCGTGGACGCGCCCTAATCACGTGACTTTGATTTTTGTCCTGGGAAAACATTGACAAGGAGGGCTGAGGCCTGAGGCCTGAGGGCTCATGAGTCATATATACTTCTCTCTTTCATTCCCACCATGTCCGCTTCAGAGGTTTCTTCTGCATCGCCTCCAAAACTATCTATATCTGATCTTACAAAAGCGCGAGTACGATCTGTGGCCACAAATGGGGGTCGTTGCCTCGTAGAAAACATAGAACAAAGCTGCGTGGTAGACTATCATCATTGTTTTCCTGCACATCTGGGACGCAACGGTGATTTAGTCAGTAGATCGAATAATGGTATGAGCTTCAGTTGACTTTAAAACAGCTCGATCGAATCGAGTGGTATTGGAACATGGAGCGTGGTTCGCTCAATTTGAATACGCGCTGGAATATATTTTCTGGTTGGTCCTCTAGGCAGCATTCGTGGTAAACAGTCCTACTACTAACCATTAAACACAGTTGGTGCAAATCTACATAGGCTGCGTAGCCATCAACAATGGGTTTTGCTACCTGAGGATGATATCATTCAGCAATATTTTGGTCCCTTGACGCCTGCAGGCACCAATCATCATGCAGAGAGAAGCACCTTTCCCGACGTTCCGGTACGCTTTGCTGCAGAACACAATAAAAAGTGACTTACACCGACTAATGTGATGTGTAGAATCGTAGCGACTTTGTGTATCGCTTAATCCCACTGCGTAAAATGGAAAACCTCGTCGTTGTTCGTCAAGATGTCATTCCAGAACCTGGCACTCCTTTGAAGGAAGAGCATCTCACAATTCACCTTTACCCATTCAATGCTCTCCATCTTACTAGTCACGTTCACCCAAAATTTGCTATTCTGGAAGCTGGGCGAATCTTTGAAAAGTTATCAAATACTCTGCCCTCAGCCACTCTCGCCACCCTCAGCGAAATGTACCCAACTTTACCACTTACAATATCACTGTTCCAAGCTTGGACAGATTCACTCCCGATAGACGCTATGAACGACCAGACTTATAACACTTCAGACCGTTCAATCCACGAGCATTCAGACGAAAATCACGATGGTCGTGTTCTTGAAGACGGTTCCAGCCAGGGCACTAGCCGTCACCGGTATGGCGAAGTACGACGCCAGTATACGAGGAACAATTTTGTCTCGTCCCACGAGCGGCGCATTTTACCTGCTCATCGTGATCAAAGGACCTTGAACGCTGCCACCGGAAATGTTGTGGGAATTGGGCCAAATGTAGCGAGGGCTACTTGGAACGCTGATGCTATTCGCAGCTGGGCTGAAGGCAGCCGTTGAATTTATATTAATCGATATTCGCACTGGTTACGACTACGAATGAAAGTAACTATTCAAGATCATGGTATCCAGAATCGCGCATGATACAAGTCGATACCTGGCTCTAAGATGCGTGCAGTTGGTGTGTGGGCGTTGAAGCTTGGTGAACGCCAAACTCTCGAGCGGGGACCTCATCCACCGAAGCTTGGCGGCCTGGGACCTGGGCCGAAGACACTGATCCTGGATAGGGGACGGCTTCCGGATTAGATCTTAGCCCTCGAGCTTATGAGGATATTGCTATTCGTCGCCGTGGCCGTAAATCATTTCCAGGTAAATATTGTATGACTTTAAGACAAAGGCTGACTCCTGATACGATGTACAAGGTACAGTGTATATTTATGAGCTTTCCTTGTTATCATCGCTTTGTGGAAACAGAAGGCTCCAGACATCTTGAAGATTGTCCTCTGTCTTCATCCCAGAGTTGACATGAGAGATAGCAAGCTTGGCATCTTTCATCAGCCATAGTAATCGGGAAACTTGAAACACATACGTCTAATACTTTGGTAGCACTAGGATCTTTCACGTTTCGCTTCTGATTTATCAACTTCTCCACAATTTCCTCAAGTGTCGCTCTATAACCTCCAGGCTCCGTACACAAATGGGTGTCCAGAAGCGCACTTCCCCCCATCAGGAGCTCAATGTATACCCCCACTACCAAAACTTGCAATTTCTCTGAACCATCGTGTGGACATTTAATGCTTCAAAGGGCCTTTAAAATTTGTCTCCACCTCTGCCTAGGCCATGTTGGAGTCCTAAACCACATATAAGGGCATTGAGGAGATGTCCGTTTTTGGGGCCGTAGGTCGTAACCTCGGGTTCCCGAGCGCGATAGAAAAATATTTCTGACAATTCGTCAAAGAGAATATATGATAGTCTGTCAAAGTAGGAAGGCACGTCGGGGGCCGGTTTTTGACGAAGTTTGAGAAAAATAGAAGCGATAGCTTGGGCATTGGGCGGATTTTCATCGATTTCGTCGGCGTAAGCGAACACTACCGCGGGGTGAGTAGTTAGCGAGGTCGTCATTGAGAAGCTGGAGAAGAGCGGAGACTGGGTCTGTAGCTCTAAAGGCTTGTCTAAATAATAATTCGGTTGCGGACTCGGACATGATACGGGAGTTGGATGTAATGTTTGAAGCATTGGTGGGCTCTGTTAAGCGCAGAGCAAAAAAATGAACATATTTGTGGTTGTGCGCGTTCAGGCTTGGGAAGTGTGAGCCACAGAGCGATTTTGCACTAAATCACTGTACGTCGCTGCCTTGAGTCCAAGGGATTAAGGGCGTTGTCTAACAACTTAAGTGGATAACTTCTTCCAGGTGCACTGACTGGGGCTTCGCCATTCATAAACTATGATGTGTCAGCGATTTCAAAATTGACTCGAAAAGTTCAGACCGACATCGATTTTTATCGAAAAGGTCCTACGCGGGTTATAGTCCAGATTTAATTTTACAACTATGTATGACTAGCAACCTGTATCACTATAGGAATTAGTTGGCAATAACTCAAGGACTTCCACACAAGAAGAAATTCCGCATGCGATCAGAATTTGAAGATCTTAGCCCACATTGAGGCCATTAGGCGGATTAGAGAGACATGACGGGATCGAGCAACCACGAAGCAAGGATAGCGGAATTCTTCAGTGTTGCGCTTTGTTCGGGATCGGGAAAACGGTATCTAGATTCCCTCCAGTGGTGATGGAAGCCAAGTGATATCAGCGGCTCCGAACGAGGTATGGTTCTTTGTTTTCATTTCCTTTCGTTACGTGGATAGGAAGGTAAACGCTCGTCCGGTTATTTCGGGTGGGGTGATTTGAGTATCTCAGCGAAAAGTTCTTAAAAAAGTGATAATATTAAAACTGTCAGAAATGCAATTGGTTGTCAATCGCCCAACCTAACATGCGTAACTCATTCGTTCTTCTTCACATTGCTCTGATCTTTCACAGTCACTTGGTCAACCGATCGTCCCAGGTCTTGCACGACGGACTGTGAAAGACCGTGACAGCTAAAGAACTCAAGCGTTCTAAGCGGGCATCCATGCGTTCTGCGAATCTTGATCGTGGCAAAGATCGACTCCATCCATCTGCCACCAAAATGCCACCACAAGTCGTACGGCTTGCTAAACGATAGCGTCTCGAGGCGTGGAAGGTACATCGATCCCGTGGCGTTGTCTCTAAACTGCAACACCTCGAACAGTTGGTCGATATCGTTAAACGCGATAGCCAACGACCGAAGGCAGTCGAGATCTCGAAATAAATTTTCGAGTGATTTGACTGTGATGTCGAGCAAAACTCCTGTGTTGAGCTCAAGATGCGAAATTGTAGTTAGGTCGAGGATGTGGCTGAGGGAAGTGCAAACATAGCTGCTTAACGGCGACGCGGAGCTAAGAGATAGTAGAAATGCGGATGGATCATCGCACCAGGTTGATGAACTTGGGCGGATGAAGTAGGCGCCGTGGCGAGATAGGCGAATAGAAGATACGTCGATAGATTTGCCGCGATGGTGGCTGAGAAGCGATGTGGCCTTGTACGGCACGGATGAATCTGAAGCGTATGGGAGACCCTCGGGGAAAAGAGAGTGTAGGTCCTCTGAGAGTGAGAGGTAGAGCTGTAGTCGAGTTTTCGGACTGAGGAGGACTGATGAGAGGATGCTGCGTGAAACAGCTGGCTTCGAGGAGATAGTAAATTCCTTCAAATGCAGTAAGACAATTGGCGGTCGTTCGACAACTTTAACGGAAGGTGGAACAAAGCACTCGAGCCTGACATACTCTAGTTGGGGTGATGCTTCTAATATGTCATGTAACTGGGATATCGACGGACAGGCTGCGGTGTTGTACCCTCGGAGGGAAAAGTGGGTGAGATTGCTGCATTCTTCCCACCGTATGGCTACTCCCTCAAGAGAGAGTCGTCGTAACGAAGGAAGTGATAGGTCTAGGTATATCGTGGATGACATGGGGGTTATTTTGAGAGAGAGGTTGCGGAGCATGGGCAGATATCGCCCTATGCTGGAGAAGAGGTGGGCCATGTCATTAGGGAAGAGAAAGACGTCAATGGATTCAAGGCGGCGGGAATGAAGCGTAAGAGTGTTGGGAGTGAGTTTCAGAGGGGACGAGGAAGTGATGAATAGAGGTGCTCCCTTGGATCGGAAGAGAAATTCATCTGCTAGGCGAGAGTCGCCGAGGTCGATATGTTGCCAGAGTCTCGCTGAGCTGAATGCCAAATGACGCCATGCCCCGCAGACTTGTGTCCAGGAGAGACGGTGTTTGGGCTTCTGGTATCCATAAAGCCATGAAATGCAGAGAGTAAACACTTCTTCGAGGACTTCTGGTGGTAGCTGGAACACTGGGACCAATTCGTTGAGTTTGCTGCGTATATTCAATACAGCCGTTATAAGTTGGGATTCTTCTTTCTCCAGCAACTCTCGGCGTAACATGACTTGTTGACACATATCACCGATATTTCTTGTGGGGTTTATCAGACTTTTGCCTTGAGGTTGTGCAGGGAGATAACTACATACCGGTGTTGCGATAAACCCATTGACGAGAGTGTGCGAAGAATAATCTCGCGTGCAACATGCTAGCGATTTATATATGGTTACCAAGAGATCCACCATCATGGCTGACAGAATGCGGGACGTGCCACGATTCTCTAATGATAGGGTGGTTCACTTGATGACCAAAGCAGGCTGCTTCGATGTCTTCTGCTCAAGGCACCCATCCGGTACGAAGACTGCCAAAAATAAGGTTGAGGACTCAGTGGCATGCACCGCTTGTCCTGACTTCCTGTAAGTCCCTGATGAAGCAGTTCTTCTCCAGACGCCTCTGTTGAAGAAGTTAATATAAGACGTTTGATACAAAATGAGACCTGCTGTTCATTGGATCTGTTGGAAGCTTCATTCTAACAAACTACGAGGGTTAAACCCTCCGTTCCACGATCCTGTAAGTCACCTGTCTGGTTGCTCCGATAAAGAGCACAGATAACGCCAAAGTAGAGTAGATGCTCGTCATTGAAGTCAAAATGAAGTTGCCTTCCAGATTCAGAAACAGACATTCACAATCTAGTCGCCGAGTATAGTCCTGGATCAGTGACGACGCAATCCGACATGTCGCAACTTCGAAGACTCGGAAGAGAAATCACAATATTGCAAGCAGGTCTGGTTTTCGCATTTCCAGAACAGTATTTGGTGCCGCCTCGCAAGTTTTCAAATCGTGTGAGGCGTTACAGAGAAAGAGGGAGGCTTTCTGAATAACTGACGTAATTTAGCAAATTTGAGCGGCGATTACACGCTCGCGCAGCCGCAGTCGGCGTAAACATGCCATTAGCAGTCTTTATCACCAACCACCATGTCGCAATGGGGGCAAGGGCAGCCAGGGTATCAGTACCCTATGCAGACAGGCTTTCAAGGTGGTAATCCACAATTTCAACAAAATCCTCAATTCCAACCTCAAAATCCTCAATTTCAACAACCGAATCAACAGTTCCAACCGCAGGGTGGATTGGGGATGCCCAATGGTGGCGGCATGGTACCACAGCCAACAGGATTTCCTGGGCAACGTATGGGTGGCATGATGCAACCCCAACAAACTGGATTTCCTGGCGGTCAAATGCAGCCCCAGCAAACGGGTTTTCCAGGTGGCGGGTTCCAGCAGCAGCCTCGTATGGCACCCCCTGTTCCTCCCATGCCGCCGGTTCCGTCACAATTTCAGCAGAATCGGCCTAGCTTTTTGAATGCCCCGCCACCTCAGCAACCTAATAGGATGATGAACGCTTCTCCAGGCTTCGGTGGCGGGGGAGTGCTTCCCCAAGCTACTGGATTCGGTGGCCCCGCTGGCGGTCTTGTCCCACAAATGACAGGCTTCGTTGATCCTCGTCTGATGATGATGTCGCAGACATTTATGCCGACGAACTCGTCGGCTCCTTTCAATGCCCAAGGATTGCCGCAGTTGCAGACCCAGAACTTGGTACAATCGTTCCAGCAACATAATCAAGCTCAACGGGGCTCGACGACGCAACAGATGTCCTGGGCTTTGACAAAGAATGAGAAGAAGAACTACGATAACATCTTCCGGCAATGGGTTCAAGGTCAGCCCTTTATGGACGGAAAGACTGCTATCAGCGTTTTTAGTGCCAGCGGTCTTCAACAAGATGATCTGGCTCGTATCTGGTAAGTCATACCTGTCATCATTTTTTGTAGTGCGCTAAGTTATGATCCATAGGACCCTGGCGGACGTTGAGGACCGAGGCAAACTAAATCTCGCCGAGTTCCACGTTGCAATGGCTTTGATTTATCGAAGTAAGCATGTGCAATGCCAATATTTCTACCTCTCAACTCAACTTTGGTTAGAACTCAACGGGATGCCACTTCCTGATCAACTACCCCAGGAGCTAATTCCACCCTCTCGGCGCGACCTTGATGACTCTGTCGACCGAGTAAAGGACCTTTTGCACAAAGAAAGCCGCGCTCATACTCCGTCGACCGACCCTGTGTCATATCTCAAGAATCGTTCATTCAACGGTGCATCCCCCTCTTTCGACACTAATCGCGACGCGACTATTTATAAACACAGTGATACCGAAAATTCCAGCGTTTACAAACCTCGGTCGAGGCATGTTGATCGCGATACTATTCGCTCACGCCAGGATGATAATAGCCCGACTGCCGACATTCAGGCTATGAAGCATGCTCTGGCTAACACATCCCATATGCTCGACAAAGCTGCGGAGCTGGATACTCAGAAGTCTCGAGAGGACGAGGAACTCGACCGAGAGATGGATGATCTGAAATATCGCGTCAAACGAGTTCAAGAGGACCTTGACTATCATGCTCGCCGTCCAAAAACTGCTTCCGGAGAAGAGGAGAAGCGACGGCTTGAGCGCGAGATGTTAAGTATGATGCACGAGAGGATACCTGAGGTGGAAAGGAAAATCAAGGAACGAGAAGAAAGAAAGGAACGAGAGAAAAGACAGTGGGCACGTGACCGAGATCGGGCAAATGACCGGTTTGGAAGATACGACAGAGGAGGGGATGACTATCGACGAGACGACCGTGATCGGCCTTATTCTCGAGGCGCTTATGACGACCGAGACGGAGGGGACTTTAGATCTGCTTCAAGGGGAGACTATCGAGATAGATACGACGATCGAGACAGAGAAAGACCATATTCTCGTGGCGCGTACGATGATCGAGACCGAGACCGAGACAGGGATAGAGACAGGGATCGTCGAGACTACGACCGTCCTCCTTCGCCGCCAGCATCACGCACGGCACCCCCTCCGCCACCAGAAGCACCTGCCAGTGCCATTCGAGATCCGCCAGCTCCTCCGCCACCGAAAGCTGCACCATCTCCATCCGTCAGTAGTATGACTCCGGAACAGCGCAAGGCCTACCTTCAAGAACAAGCTAGGCTTCGCGTACAAGCCCGTATGAATGCTCTGGGCGTTACAACACCTTCGTCCAGTTCGCCTGCCATTGATACGAGTGTGGAAGATAGACTTGCGCAAGAAAGGAAGGAAGCTGAAGAGAAAGCTAAGGCCGCTGAGAAGCAAGCTGAGGAGAGGGAGAGGGCGAGGAAAGAGAGGCTGGACAATGAGAAGGCCTTAAAAGAGGGTAGGACAACCCCAGCGGCACCTGCAACTCCTTCAGCTGTTGTTCCAGCAGCCCCTACGCCAAAGCCAACTCCTCCGGTGGCGCCGACACCTAAAGCAGCACCTCCTGTGCCTAAACCTCGTGGATCTGCACCTCCTCCACCCAAACCTCGAGCTGCTGTACGTGCGCCTCCAGTTGTTGTTGCGCGTGCTCCTCCCGTTGCCGCTGCTGTTGCTCCTCCACCTGCACCTGCACCGGCGCCAGAACCTGAAGTTGATCCTGAAGAGGAAGCTTTCCGTGCCAGAGAAGCAACCCTTCGTAAGGCTCGCGAAGAACGCGAAAAAGCGAGATTGGACAGGGAGAGAAAGCTTCGTGAGCTCGAGGAGGCTGAGGCTGCTGCTGAACGAGAGGAAGAGGAGAGATATCAGCAAAGGTTGCGAACTCTGAAATCGAAGTCTCCAAAACCGCCTAGTCCTCCACCAGCTCCAAGTCCGCCAGTTCAGACACCAGCACAAGCAGCGGTGCCGCCGCCACCGATCGCCCCTCCTACGCCTCCGGTACCAGGTCCTGCAAGCGCCCTGTTGGAGAAGTCCACAAATCCGTTCAGTAAGTTTATGAAGGAAGGTGGTGCTGCTAGCCCATCTGCTTCGACGCCCTCCGGTACTTCAAGCGCTAACCCTTGGGCTAAACCACAAACCACACCATTGGTTCCACCCCAACCAACTCGAAGCCCTGCACCACCTTCATCTATCTCAGCTAAGAGCAGCTACCAAACAGCGCCTTCGTCGAGTAATGATGATTGGTCCGACCTTGAAATAAATCAGGACGACGACGACAGTAGCGATGATGAGATTACTGCAAACAGGTCTGCAAGAGATAAGATCGCTCAGGCCGTGTTTGGTAATATGGTTCCAAGACCTCAGTCTGCTGCTGCTTCTTCGCCCGCTACGCCTGCACCAGGAGCATCTTCGGGTGTAACAGCTCCTCCACCTCCACCCCCACCTCCTGCGCCACCAGGTCCAATCAACTCTGGGGCATCTGTTGCACCTCCTCCGCCTCCACCACCACCAGGGCCGATACCTACATCTACCATAGCTCCAGCCACTTCTGGTGATCGAAATGCTCTGTTTGCTGCCATCCAGGGTGGCAGGCCCCTTCGTAAAACCAAGACCGTTGACAAGAGCGGCCCTCAACTTTCGGGCAAAGTCATTGGAGATGTCGCACCCCCAGCACATATTGACACTGCTGTTCGTGAGCGTTCTCCACCTAGAGCTCCGTCGCCACCTGTGGAAACATCGACACTGGAGGCTCCATCGATGAATGCAGGGTCCTCAAAATCGGACAATAGGCAGTCCGTTGGTTGGTTCGCGGATAAGGCTGCTGATCTAGGGGAGTCGCCCGTCATGGTTGATAGAATGCCTTCGACTCTTGAAGAAGATGAAGATGAGCCACAGGCAGCTCCGATCCCTGATATTATGGTGGACGAGCATGTTGAACCAGTTTCTGATCTTATGGCTGACATTGATAAATCCGTTGGTAAGTGTTCTTGCTATTACCAATCCCTACATCCTGGCTAATACTTTCTCTAGAGCATAGAGTTAGGTCTTTATATCCCTTCGAGGGCGATGGTCCCGATGACTTGAGTTCGTGTTTTTTTTCGTCTAAAAAGTAGGCTTTTGCATTCTGAGATTTGGTAATAGCCTTCGGTGAGAATTTGATGATCATCGCCAATCCATCGAAGAGTGGCGGCGACTGGTGGTTTGGGAAGACTATTAATACAGGCAAATCTGGCCTATTCCCTAAGACCTATGTTGAAGTTGTTACTCCCAGTACGTTCATTCCAAATATTAACTTATTTTTCACTAATGAAAGCCACCTTCTTGTAGAGCAGGCTAAGGCTATTTACACATACACTGGCGACAATCCCGACGAATTGCCTTTCAATGAAGGTGACATGCTAGATATCGTAGATACCACGGAAGATGAGTGGTGGAAGGCCGAACAAAGAGGCGTGGTTTTCATCGTTCCAGCCGGCTACCTGGAGCTTGTCGAGGGTTAGTGTCGCTTCTGCCTTGCCTTGAGTGCCTTGTTTACCTTTCGTGGATGATTAGGCTAAAGTTGTCTCTTTCTGCTCTATTTCGCATGTACCTCTCCCAAATTTACGTCAAACTACATTGGAAAATTAATGGCTACTTTCACGAACCTGCATCCTCGTGGCATCACGCATGCCGTCTGATCAACGCACTGACAATTGTTTCTTTCTTTCTCTCACCTTACATCATCTCACAATATATTCAGAGTCCGTAACTGGGGTAGGCCTCCAGGAAGAAGTAGCATCCCATGCGGATTCGACTCCGATGCACTCTTCAGATGCCAACCATCAGCCTTCTGTAACGGTAATAGAGCGTCCATATGAGTTTCATGAGGACGACCCACAAAGATTCGAGGAAGATGATTCAGATGATTCAGACGATTCAACTTCATCTTCGGATTATCACTCCTTTGACGATCTCGACGACGAGGACGCCTCCGAGGAGAAAGCTCGCCGGGAACGAGAGAGGCAACTCGTTCTGGAGGCAGCTGGCCTTATCGTGAAGCAGGATGTTGGTCCGCCTCCAGTTCGGCCTAAACGGCGACCAGCTCCTGCAGCCCCACTCCTACAGCGTCCTACTGGTCCGAGACGCATAATGTCGATGAATAAAAACCTTCCGCCTGTACCTTCAGTTTTGGAACCTGAAATTGAAGAAGCGCCACCATCACCGGAGCCAGAGCTCACTCACGAAGCTCGCCTAGATGATGCTTTTGCAAGATACGAATCCTTCAAGAGCGTCCAGTCCAACTTGAACAGGCTGTCTGTCGTATCAACGAATTCCAGTGTCGATGCTTCTGCTTCTTCGCCCACCTCTTCTGTTATGACCATACCTACCTCGATATCGTCTACGACTCCAAGCCAGGCCACTCACACAAGTAAACCCGAAGCCGATACAGGGGGCCGCTACACTCAGTTTCTACACTTCTTGAGAAGCAAAACGCCAGATCCAGATCAACCCCGAAGACGGAGGAGCGCGAGTACACTCAAAATATCTGCGCCCATGATGATGCAGGCGCATTCGACCGCATCTTCTGCTGGCCAGCCGGGTAGTCCAACGATAGCAGGTCATTCAAACGTACCAGACGCGACTGCAAGGTCAAACAGTCCATCATTCGGCACGTCGTGGGCCAGCTTGGTTGACAAGAGGGCGCTGGAAGGGATTCCACCAGGGGAGAGGAAAAGGCAAGAGGCTATATTCGAGCTAATTAACACGGAGATAGCGTATGTGAGAG
Source organism: Crepidotus variabilis (assembly GCA_015657495.1). NCBI lineage: Eukaryota > Fungi > Basidiomycota > Agaricomycetes > Agaricales > Crepidotaceae > Crepidotus > Crepidotus variabilis. The sequence goes on along the minus strand of MU157854.1, from coordinate 102,487 downwards.
ATGTCCAGCTCATCGTTGAGGTCAGTCTAAATTTCGACCAATTGTGGTCGCTCCTGATTGTTGAGCCGTATAGGTTTTTTATTCAAGCATGCTGCCTCTACTGTCAATCAAAGAGACGACAGTGGTTTTTGCAAACATCGAGGATATTCTTCTGGTTAACACGGTCAGTTGTAAATTCTTTGGATGGGATACATTCACTAACACTATCTAGGGCTTTGTTAGTTCCCTGGAGGAGAGACAAAAAGACTGTCGGCTGTATGTCGACAAAATTGGCGACATTCTGCTGTCTCATGTCCCTAATATGGGCGTATACATGGTATCGCCAGGTTTTCTGTTAATTGTTGTCTATTATCAACATGGGCATTAGGAATACTGCGTCAATCAAGCTACAGCCATCAAGGTACTTCACTCGCTAAGAGATAGCAATCCGGAATTGGCTTCTCATCTTCAGGTTTGCGAGCACTTACATTCACTTTTTTACCTCGTTAAACCAACATTTTAGCGAGTTCGTGATGAAAATCCAGCCGCTCGAAACCTAGATCTATCTAGTTATTTACTCGCGCCAAGTGCGTTCATTTTTCCCCCTTTACCCGCCGTTGCTCACGGCGAGCTTTCCCAGTGCAACGAATAACAAGGTATCCTTTGCTCATCAAACAGATACTCCATTACACCGAGGTTGGAGAAGAACGTGATGCAAATCTCTCGGCTCATGATATGGCGGAGAAGCTGCTTGAAAACATCAATGAAGCAATCAGAGACCAGGAGAATCAAGCAACTCTCAGGACCTTATCTCAAAATCTCTGGATTGGTCAAGGGTAGAGCCGTTAAGATATAACTTTCCTTCTCAAAGATACTGACGTGTGTTCAAAGCCGTTTAGATCTAACTGCTCCTACCCGGAATATGGGCCCACGTAAATTGATAAAGCAAGGAACCCTCTACAAGACGAAGAGCGGCCGGAAGTTAAATGCCTTCTTGTGTAACGACACTCTTGTGCTGACGGACGAGATGGCCAAGAATCTGTATCGCATGGTATGATCTCGCGTGAATTAGACTGAATTATTTGTTCACGCCATTCTGGCTTTCAGCCAATCCCACTGCAACATGCGCAAGTCTCACAATCAGGTTCTGATACATTCCAGATATCTCAGCCATACCCTCGGGGTGGCGAAAAGATAGTTCTCCGAGCACAAAGCCTAAAAGAATGCCAATGTCAGCGGTCCCATTCCATGCAGTTTTGTATGGAATACTCAATTGTTCTTTTGATCTAGTATGGGTTCAAGGCATCAGTCAAGCTGTTAAGAGGGCCCGACACGCAGAAGAACGTGCTGCTCGGAAGTCCGCTCGCCACTAATGGAATCATAAAACACACTCGTTTTCGAGCATGGACGTTTCCCTTTCGAACATTTGGAACCACCGTAGACATAGCGCTTCTAGTATATACGTCGTCTAGTTAGAGACCTCTCTCATTCCTTTATAAATATTCTTCCAGACGTTAGCTGAACCCACGAAGTTCGTTCGTTCGTTCCTTTCGGTATCCGGCAAAGTTGAAGCCGACTGTTCGGTAATGACGATATACCGCTCTCCGTGGCCGCATCAGTTTGATCGTGACCCATGGCTTCACAATTTCTCTTTTCTTCTTCCACAAACTGCTCGCTATCTTGACTACAAATTCTTTGTCATGTCTAACGGTGCGCTCGCTTCTCCAAAATCTTCCTGATTATCGATATTCATTTCTGTAGACCTCCGGTTGAGCTCTCTGTTTGCCGTGGATGGTAAAGTCGGTATGTGCCTGCTGAGACCAAAAGAAGCTGTTCTGTTCATGATTGTTCTTTGGTTCCCTGTATCAAGTCCTTGTCACTGGTGGTGGATCTGGTATTGGGAAGATGATAGCAACCGGATTCGCCCAAAACGGTGCCAAGGTCTATATCGCGGCACGGAAAGAGAACCAACTGAGGGAGGTGAGTAATACCCGAAAGAAGTAAAGAAGAACGTTTTTTACATACCTACCTCTTCTCTAGGCCGTTGCAGACATCAACAAAGTTGCCACTGGTCCGAAGGCTGACTACATTGTTGGCAATGTTGCGGTCAGTTTGTCAAAGAGACTCCCTTGCACTGTACGAAGAATTCATTCTTGCTAGTCAAAAGCTGGTTGCAACGCCCTCATAGCTGAGTTCCGTAACCGCGAGGATAGACTTCATGTTCTTGTGAACAACTCTGGAATTACATGGGGTGCTCCATACGATAATTTCCCTGAGGACAAAGGATGGGATAACGTATTCGCCGTCAATGTGAAAAGCATCTTTTACAGTAAGAACCTCCCTCTCGTGATTGGCATTATGCTGACATATCATTCTTTAGTGACCGCAGGGTCAGTTCTCTTTCGTTACAGTCTCTGCTCCTCGAGAACAAACTCTCATTCGTTCTCAGTTTGACCGACCTGCTTAAGAAAGACTCTACGAATTTGGACCCTGGTCGTGTCATCAACATCTCTTCGACAGCATCCGTTGACCCTGCGAGTGAGGGTCCTCTCAGTGCCGACGGCTCTGGTACATGGAGCTGTATGCTGTTCCTCTCAGTCTAGCTTAAACCAACTCTCACATGATTTCGTTTAGACCAGCCAAGTAAAGCAGCCGGTAAGTTTACAGGCTTGATTGAATCTCGGCTGTTCTGATGTCCTTCAAGTCAATCATCTTACTTCCTCCCTGGCGATGAAACTTGGTCCATCACATATCACGTCCGTCTTCATGCGCATTTTTCTCCGATAAATCCTAATTCTTTTTCGCCGTAGCGTTAATGCTATTATGCCAGGGTAAGCACTACGTCTTTTCTCCGAAATCGCAACCTCATCTGGTTTTTCAGTCTCTTTCCAAGTAAAATGACCGCGTATGGGATCAAATCAGCAGGTGAAGACGCTTTCAATTCTGGTCAGCCAACTGGTCGATTTGGCCACCCTTCGGACGCTGCTGGACTGGCATTGTTTCTCAGCTCTCCAGCGTCTGCGCACATTACAGGTACCCATATTCTACTAGACGGTGGAGCCCGATTTGCACATGGAGTCTACGCCGCTACTAAGCTCTAAACTTTCCGGAAAGTAGCCTTCGTCTCCACGTATGTCAAATCTATTTAAAGGTGGTCAGTCCTTGGAACAATATCAAACTTCCTACCTGTACAGGTCCTACAGGCCATTTTTAATGGAACAGTTCGTCAGGCAACATGTGCATGGCGTCATGATGCAAGCCATGATCCCCATGTTTGTGAATCCGTTATTTATCAAGCACCCCATATCTTGTCTATTCTCAGCATGACTCAGAAACATAGATCCAGAGTTATTACCCTTGTGCTAGTCTTCTTTTCCTAGCCAATCCCTATTTTCTTCTCAATACAACGGCTCTAATGAAACTCAGAATTGAAGTATAACGATACGATGGCTGAAGCTAAAGACTTAAATGCCACAAAACTCGACTCTCAATCTTGTCCGTTATGAAAACATTATTTCCCTCCGTTTCCTTCATCGCATTCTGTTACATCGTTTCTTGGAGCCAATACGCCTAAATTCCCCTCTCTTGTGGGGAATCCGCTCCAAGTTGACCCAGATAAACCGAGTCCCATAGAAGCCAAGCCATTAACGCGAACTTGTACCTGACCGCTATGCGGTCGAGGATAGGGGTTAATGTTTCCAGCGGCCATAGGCAGATTGTTGATATACGTCTGCATGGGTAAAGCTTTGTGCTGTTTTGCTACTGTTGATGTCTGTGAACATGTTAAGGAGGCCGTTCCAGGCGTATCCAGGGAGGTAGGTGTTGTACTCCCGCTTTTCGTTTGTGTGGTCGAAGCAGCCTGTCGATTTGACGGCACGACAGTGCCAAGATTGTCGGGAGTGGTAACTCCGAAGGTCTTCCATTTGTTTTCGCTGAAACGAATTGAATGCTCTAGAACGGCGTTGTAGATCTCTTGGCTGAATCCAATGCATTGGAGGCCCACACACTTGACCTTGAGTGCACCAGCAGCATAGAGCTGGGTCGTTTCGTAAGTGTTCTGGGGGGAAGAATTTTTTCGTCCTGCAATCGTCTCTTTAACAATCATCGATGTAGTCTACGCCAATTTAATTGACCGTCTGGAAACTTTAGCTGAGTAGCGTACCTCAGGCGCAAGTTGCTCCCATTCCTTCAACGACAGTTCGTCCAGCAGCAGCTCTTTGTACAATCCGGCGTAGTACCAGACGCCGTCCTTGTTGAAAAAGCATTCTAAAGTAATGTGAGCAACTCAAGGTGTTCATGCAAAACCCCTTGAAAAACCACCTGTAGCCTTCGTGATGCGATCAAGCGCATCATTAGCCCGCCATTGGTGGGCGGTGGCGATCCTCGAATTGGTGGTACATTTAAACATTGGAACGTACATAAATCCATGCTCTTCACGATCTGGACAACAGTACGTAGTGGAGCTGTGCAGGATCTTGTACTCCGGAAGACTATCAACAGTATGGTATGGTCATGACAAATGGACCCCCGTATTCTTGTTAAACTCACATCGCTTTTACACCCTAGATATTCCGGGTCAGCAATATCCTCGAAATTACCGACCATTAAACATCCTTACTGCCGGTAACGAGCTCAGGAACTCTTGGAAAGTGAAAGGCGGAGGAATTACAATAGCTGTTAAGGTACAGTCCGGCGGATTCTCTGGAAGAGGTATGGAGAGTAAAAGGGAGTTTCTCGCGTTGAGTGATTCGGAGGAGTTGTCGGTTACAAGCGGAATATACTTGAAAGTAAATGATTAAGTAAATAATTATACCAGCGCGAGCAAGGCATTCACCTCGAAATCCTCCGTTACGTGGGTGGTTGTTCCTCCTTCCGCAACAGCATTTTCGTCTGTCTTTGCGTCTTCGCATCCCGTCTAAAGAAGGCATAAGCCAAGGAGTACCTTACGATATATTGTAATTTTGCCTGCCTTCTTGACATTTGCCTCATAGCATGGTGGCGGGTCACTTGGAGGAAGAGTTCGAAGTTGTCCCAGAGTCAGAGCTAAATCCCTGTGGGCAGTCTCCAAGGTGGCTATATGCGCCTTCAATCGTTCGATTTCGACCACTAACTGTGCCGAACGACTGATGTGCTCCGTGGATCCCCCATTACTTTCAATTTCTTTTTGTATTTGTTCTATCGTTTCATTTTTCTGCAGAATCGACAAGTAGGATTCGGAGAGTCGCTGAAGAGCGACATCGCGTGCTCGAGAAATTTCCTGGACACGAAGGCGTTCTATCTGAACCTCTATGGCAAGCTCTGCAGTCCTGAATGGGCTCTAATACAACGTCAATCCTTAGGGCTGGATATGTGTTAGTGCTTTACTCACAGAAAGCTGCAGCATGTCCAACTCGCTCGTTAAGCGAGCAATTTCTGTTGTGGCGAAGGACACTGTTGCATTTTTGAGCAACTCGCCGTCGGCATTATCTTCAATGGACTCAACCATACTCAGAGGCTTGGCCTGTAGCGGGTAGATACGTTCAGAACAGCTCATCAATGATCTCAATTGAGAGCATCCATGAGATCAAACAGGGGTAAACAGGGACTCACTCAGGTTTGAAATCTCAAATTTCCCGTCGCAGTTTCCCTTCTTGATGAAGTAATTGCACAAGATGTTAAGCGGATTACAATGTGTATCAGTAGTAGGACTCTATGGCAAAGTGGTCATCCTCTTCTGGAACATAAAATGGTGGAAAGTCCATATCTTCTGGCCAAAACAGCTCTGCGACCGCCGAAAAATCCTCTTCGACCTCTTCGAGCCTTGTGCACTCTTTTATCACCTCAACTTGATCTGGCCATTCGGCCTTCCAATACGTAGTCAGCTCGTTGTGAAGCCTCCAGCACAGTGCTCCCTTAGTGCGTGTCCTGGAAAAATTAACATAGGCTTCTGTGTCCGTGAAACCTTCGATATTGCAGGTCAAAGTTTTGAGACGAGGCCACACCTTAAATTGGCTGAGATGATTGGTGATCGTGGCCAGGAATGACATGTCAATCAAATCGTGCGTGATGAAGGCTTCTGTAATGGAACTTGTCATTTTCACAAGGTACTTGGCCACTTCTTCCTCCGCCGTCGTTTCCAATAACCAAAGCTTGCTGAGAGCCGGAAAGGAGTATGGTTTCTGGGCTTCGATCACTGCTGGAGCAGATGAAAGAAAGTCGCAGCCATAGATGACAAGAGTATGCAGCTTAGGAGCTCTTATGCGTTGAAGAATTCCCCAGAAATCGCTGATTTCGCAAATACGGAAGCGCTTTAGCCGAGGCATTTCGAAGTTGGGGAGAGAGTCGTCTGGCGGATAGAACATCTCGCCCACGAGGGAGACATCAAGTAGAGAAGGTAAAGAAAGAAGCTCTATGAGTGTTGTGCATTCGAGAATATGGAGCATGCTCATGTCTCCTTTCTCGATCCGGAGTGTGGTAAGGTTTGTTAAGGGTGGCATGGTCAACCCAATAGAGCTATCCAGAAGGACGAAAGTCAGCTTCGGGGCGCCTCCTTTGAATATGGTGGTTTCCAAAGAAGTGACGGGGCGTTCGTCGTCATGATCTTCACAGCTGGCATCGATGTAGAGCGAGAAATATTGTAGCATCGGAGCTTTCGCGTCAACAAGCAGCCTCAGCTGCGTGAGGAGTTCGTTGTCGCTTTCTGAAAACACAGTAACATGCTCCCAGCGATTGACGAAGTTGATAGCCCGTTGAAAGAGGGGATGATGGTCGATTTTGGCGTTCTCGTCTCGGAACTCAAACCACAGGTGAAGTGGTTGTGTCCCCGAGCGCTCCATGTATGCGTCGAAACGATCTACCTGGGACCGTGTACTCTCCGGGCCATTATACCAGAAACAGCACCAGAGCTTTTGGTAGCCGAGGGAGATGGTCCGCCATTTTCTGCATACATGGGATACTACCACCTCAACCAAAGGATCTGCATCTTCTTCACTCGAAGTGTCCGAATCCGAGTCCTCCTCATCTACAACACGCTCTAAGAGAGCATATGTAAAAATGAGGCAGGTGACCTCGATCGGAAGGTTAAGCAAAGTGCATCGTTTATTGAAGATCGTGCCATATTCCGATTGAACTTCGATGAGGTGAACGTTGATGGCTGACAGCTGCTGTTCGAGCTCTTGTCGGCGAGATTCGAGATTTTCCTTTTCACGTAGCAGATGGGTGACTCTCATTTCTTCCTCCTTGCTCAAATCTTTCGAAGTCGTAGCTTTTGGGCCGGATAGATTCGTTTCTGGCAAGATTGTCGTTCTGTGATAGAAAATATTAGCGATTGCAAGAGCTTCCGAAGCTAGGTCAACATACATTACCATTTCCAAAATCAACTTTATCAAGTCACAAAAATTTTCCCCAAGATATTTTTCGCTGTTTAAAGAGTCGACGTAAACCGACGAAATGTGGTCGAGAAGGTGGTGGACCGAGGACAACGTCAACACGCCGACTTGAACTTCCACGCCCCCAGCAGGTCAATTAGGGGCTTTTTGATGAAATTTTTGATTTCAGTCGGGAGCAATATGAGAGGCGTGTAGAAAAATTTGCAAGTACTACGAGGAAGCTATAACAAAAACCTAATTGCAACCATCCATTATCACTTCTAATTCAGGATCAACGACATTATGGGCAACATCTCCCGAAAAACCTCCTAAATAATCAAGTGTTTTGACAAAGAGAGCGTCGAACTGATCAAGTAAACCCAGGTTTTCTAGCATAGCCGATACGTCGTCTGTATCATCCTTCGTAAAAGAATTACCGCTGCGTTTCTCTCGTGACAGCCACTCTTCTAAAGTTGACCCTCCAGCGAATAATAGACTTCGTAGTCTGGTGAGATCGGTTTGACTGGGAGGAGATGATCTAAACGGTTTCGAAAGGAAATCATCTTCTCCTTCAGATTCCGTGAGATCGAGGTCGATTGGGAACTCAAGATCGACACCCTCAGCCAACTCGGGATCCCACACTTTCCCTTGTAGAACTGCAAGCCAAGCTTGATCTAGATCGTCCAGAAAGTCGAGGAGATCTCGTAGAGTCAAATGAACAGGGGAAGAAAGCGTTCCTATTTTATATCCTGGGATAGAGGAGAGGATCTCACTGGTGAGACGAAGTAGATATGCGATTCGAAGTCCCGTCGAAGGATCAAGTGGAGGAATCTGCAGTATCAATGCCAGAACTGTTCTATTCACATCGAGATATTCCGGTAATGTTTGAAGAGTAGAGGATAGCTCAGTACTATTACGCAGATGTGGCCGCCATATCAGCCTTCGACTCGGTTGTTCAAACGAAATGCAGAGTCCTTTCTTACCGTTTCTTGAAGTTCCTCGTAATCTCCAACAACTTTTCGTCCAGGTAGTTAACTAATCTTCGTTCCTGTTTCGAAGACAATGAACGCCGAGGTTGTTTGAGCTGTGTCATTTCATGAAGATATGCATGGAGAGAAAATGAATCAGCCTGTTGCCGAAGCGGCCGGCATTTTCCTTACGTTAGATATCTATCGTTCTCCAGAATCTCCACTGCGATGTACAACGCCTATATGTACTCGAACAAGAATATTTGACCCCAAATATCAGTTCAAGTGCAGCCATTATAACCAGTTAGAAACTTCTGGCTCTTTTTTGCTGGGCCCAAACAGAAATTCTTGAAAAGTATCTGCAACGGTGTCTTTGGGGGGTTTTGATGTGAGTATTTTCTTCCTTCAGGAACGCCGTACTAAACCGACGTCGGTATTTTAGTATCAACGCGCTTCTTCCAGTCCATGTTTATCAGCGACGATCTTACAATGTATTTGAGAGCTCTGCGTTTTCACGGTCCAACTTGCTGAAGATGCCTCTGGGTTTTAACTGGTCTCTGAGTACCAAATCCAAGCTCAGTTTCATGAGGACCGTTGACCTCCTCCGTGCCAGCGCATCCACTTAGAACTCGTCTCCCTGATAGACAGCTATTTGACACCTCCACCCGAACATATTGAATCTTTATCTCCTCCAAAGTATTGCCCGCTATTCCCGCGACCGTCGTTGGTGCCTGCACTATTATTGCTTTGATCATTTGGCACATCGTTCCCGCACGCGTTTGGAAGGTGATGGTGAATCCTCCGGAAGCCATTGGGCTGTTATAACTTCGTCAAAGAAGGATTGAACCCATTCTTCCTTTGTCCTCTTGGCCTGTCGCTCTTTACTTTCCTCCTGACTCTCTTTCCTCGTCTCTCGTTTGGTGTTTGAAGATGGCGCTTACGGGTGTCATCACGATCCTGTTGGCTTCTCTAAGCTTGGTGTGTCCTTTTCCGAGATCTCTATTCCGCCGCTGCTGACTGTCGTTCCCCAGGGAATAAAAGCCCAATCCGTTCCAACTCGCTTACCAGGAAACTGGAGCCATGTTGGCTGCTACACGTAAGTATACCAGCAGCCTCGCTGTTTTGATTGCTAAACCGTCCATTTAGGGATATATCAACTTCCAGAACACTTGCTGCAACCTATTTTGTATCAGAGAACATGACTGTGGAAAGCTGCATGAGCTTCTGCTCGGCCGCAAACTATATTTACGCTGGTGTAGAGTTCGGCAGTAAGTCGTCCCGCCATATTCATTGCTCTGTACTCTGAAACCAGTGCTCGTAGAAGTGAGCTTCTTTCTTTCTTACTATATCCAACACCCGAATTTGACCGAGTAACTTCAATGTCCAGGAGTGTTGTAAGTCAACCTTTGTGCAGTTGCAAGCTTGATGGTACGCTAATTGTGATCTTTTAGACTGTGATTCAACTATCCAGATTCCGAGCCAGCCAGCACCTTTGGGCGATTGCTACATGCCATGCAATGGCAACGCTACCGAAACCTGTGGCGGCCCTGTGCGGTTGAACGTCTTCAACAGCAATGAGCCACCTCCGGTTATTGTTCCCAGTATAACCTCGTCTCATGACGCGGGTCTTTGGACTTATCAAGGATGTTTCACGTACGCTGCTTCTCATAATCTTCAGCGTGGTTGGTATCTAACACTTCTCGTGTGGTTTGAAAGTGACACCGTCAACGCCAGGACGCTGGGGACTGGTATCAACATTCCAGGGGGCACGACGGCTGAATCTTGCACCGCTGCATGTCAGGCGGCAGGCGGTTATCTTAATGCCGGTCTCGAAAATGGACACGAATGCTGTGAGCACCCTCGTTCATTTCGCTCATGGTCTCGAACGCGCTCTGATCACATCCATGCGATATCTTGCTCACAGGGTGCGATAACTCGATTCATGCTCCCACCCAACGGACTTCCGACGCAGATTGCCGAATGGTGTGTCTTGCCACGCACCGAGAGTATTGTGGCAACCAGAATAGGTTGGCTATCTATCAGTACTCTGCTTCAGGAGAACCTCCTGGTCCTCAAGCGTGTTTGCAGACTTCGTTGTCGAACTTTACTTTACAAGCACAGTTCAAGAACCCACCTATCAATGGGCCGTTGAGTGTTCCAATCAAGGTTGTTGTTGTGGAACTGGTGAAGAATGTGCTATGGACAGTGCTTTCTGCATGTCCGCTTTGTTGCTCTGAGTGGCCTGCTCTCAGTATGCAAAACTCGATTATCAAGCCGCACTCTGTGGCCATTCCTACGCAGGAGATGGCCGCGACGTACACAAATGACGGAGAATCTCCGGGGTTTGTAGCGTCGATACCCGCTTTTCCTGGGTTTCAGTCTTATTGCACGATGGTGAGCATAATTTCTTCGATCTCTTCTCATGCTCTTGTCTCCTTTCTGCTATTGCCGACCACGAGTGTCACCTTTGCTCATTACGTTTCAAAATCCTCCTTCACTCCTTTAGACTGACAGCGCTGCGCCGCCCGGAAGTCCGCCCATCTTGGCATTCGATGGAAAACCCGATGCATTTTCTCTGTGCACCAATACAAGTGCAAATGCGAGGCTAGACGTGGTCTTTTCTCCCGTCACCGGACACCCTCATTATCTTTTGGATGATTGTCAGCCAATCAATATTCAGGTCATCACTGGTAGTGGATAATGTATAAACCGAGGGTTTGTATTGAACAGGTTATCGTGCAGTTTTGTTTTTCGTCTACTTTGTGGTCGCAATTGATCCTCGATCGACCTCCAAGGCTGCAGTTGGAATTCTTCACACAGGCTTAGCCTTTGTCTGAGTTGACCGGCTACTAGTACCACTGGTGCAACATCTGCGGGTACAAGAGCAGTGCCCCGCATTGTCCCTGACATGAGTATATTCCACAGAAGGTACCTTTGAATTTCACTAATGACATATGAGAATTGAGTGCTGCTGCGAACATTAGTTCTCCCAGCGCTCTGCAGATACAGCTCGAACTTTGATTGAGGCCTCCATCTACTTCTGCTTTGGCAAACAATTCTGACAAAATCTGAAGAGGTGTTGCCTCGGTCCACATTCTCTCGTCGCATAATCGCCGCAAAAAGTAGTTTGTCGAGATCTCTACATACACACATGATGGCGATGAGTGACTATGGCTAAATCTGGTTCCATCCGCTACGGTGACTGTATGAGTAAATATGCGGCCTTCCAGGTTTCTCCTTATTTTCATCCGGTCTCGTATATTTTCGGGAGAAATCCACAAGCAAGCTTTGAGATCCACTTAGCGCCACTGAGATCTGGCGTTATATCTGAGCTGGCCCTGCCCTTGGCAAAGGATAAAAACTCCCAAACCTTCAGAGACGGCATTGACCCCTGACCTTCCCATACCTTCCGCTGATCGTCGCCTTCCAGAGAGGACAAGTTCCGTAATGGCTATGAACAAGTGAGTAGCTCAGCCATCATGGCAGCAGTTGATTCATTGTTGACGTGAACGACCATCATCGCTCTCCGCCCACTTTAATTCCCGCTTTCGCCGACCTTTCACTGCTCGATGAACAGCACCAAACCAATCAATAAGACTTTGGCTCATCAAGATAGCTTGCCTAAGCTACCGATTCCACCTCTTGAGGACACATGTAATCGATATCTACGAGCACTTGCTGCTCTCCAAGATGAAAAAGAGCATGAGGCGACCAAGGCTGTTGTTCAGGAATTCCTCAAAGATGAAGGTCCAAAACTTCACGAGATGCTGAAAGAATACGCAGAGGATAAAGCCAGGTACGCCGCTCTCTTGAAAGTCACTGGAAGCCTTTCTGATATTGTGATTTAGCTACATCGAGGAATTCTGGTATGTGCACCTGGTATCTCCACTTTTAAAAGCTTATCTCAAACCTACTACTCCTAGGTACGAATCATACCTCTCACATAGCGACCCAGTTGTCCTGGCTCTTAATCCGTTTTTCGTCCTTGAGTGCGTTTCTTGTATTTGACGTCATCTACGACCTATACTTATGTCTTACTCCAGGAACGACCCAACACCTGACAGAGGCTCCCAACTACCTCGCGCCGCGTCTCTGATCGTCTCATCGCTGGGTTTCATCCATGATCTAAGAGCGGGCATTCTCGAACCAGACAGCGTCCGTGGTGTGCCCCTGGACATGGACCAATACTCTCGGCTATTTGGAAGCGCTAGAGTTCCAACAGAGGTTCGTCTGATCTTCGAATGTATATGTGATCCATGATAGGCAACATGACTTACCATTTCCACTCCCAACAGCGTGGATGTCGGATGGAAGCTCATGCTGAGTCCAGACATATTACCGTTCTTCGGAGAGGTCAATTCTGTATGTTGCTTCACAACTGTGTGAGAGTTTTGTCTAATTCTAACCTCTCTCTAAGATTGGTTTGATGTACTCGACGAATCAAATCTTCCTCTTCTAACTGAGAGAGAAGTCGCCAGGAATCTCCAAGCCATCATTAGTGATGCTGACAAGATTGATCAAGCAGAGGTGGGTCATTGAATAGCTGAGGCTTCTTGCCTATCGGGTTCATCCGACGTAACATCTAACTTGATCCGCCCAATTACTAGGCTGCACGAGGGTCAATTGGTGTTTTATCCACAGAAAACCGCAAGATTTGGTCTGGCCTTCGGGAGATGTTGTCAAATGATAAGAATAACAGCGCTTGTCTTGAGATTATCGACAATGCCCTCTTCATCATATGCCTGGATGACACGACTCCAAAAGATCTGGCCGATCTCTGCAATAACTTCCTATGCGGCACGTACAACCTCAAGGGTGGTGAACAAGTCGGAACGTGTACGAATCGGTGGTATGACAAGGTATGATCTGGCTTCACTTTCTCTTTTCACTCCCCTCAGACGAGTCGCTCCTCAGCTTCAAATAATCGTATGCGAAGATGGCTCTGCCGGAATTAACTTTGAGCACACTGGAGTCGATGGCCACACAGTCCTTCGATTCGCAGCAGACATCTTCACCGAAGGTCTTATGCTCCTTGCTCGATCTATCAACCCAAGCGCTCCGACTCTCTTCCATGCCAAACTCTCGCCTAGAGCCAGATCCTTCAAGCCGGCTCGAGGACAACCTAGTACGTAAATTTTTCCCCACAATTGCTCAACCGTCTTTACTAAATCCGTATTTGGTGATTAGAGCCAGCCAAATCAGAACGTATCGATACTACTCCCAAGAAGCTTGAATGGAATCTTACTCCGGAACTTCGTGCTGGTGTACGCTTTGCAGAGACAAGAATAAGCGATCTCATTTGCCAGAATGACTGTCAAGCACTCGAATTCAAAGGTTACGGGAAGAACTTCATTACGAGTCACGGATTCAGTCCTGATGCCTTTGTGCAAATGGCATTCCAAGCTGCGTATTTTGGACTTTACGGTACGTGCGAGGCTTTGGGATCGTGAAAATGGCACTAACAAGGGATTCTCTTATTAGGTCGCAATGAATGTGTCTACGAGCCGGCTATGACCAAGTCGTACTTGCACGGAAGGACTGAGGCTATCCGGTCTGTTCAACCTGAGAGTGTCAACTTCATCAAGGTGAGTTGCGCACGCTTTACATCCAGCAGAGAATACATATTGATCTCTCTCCGCAGACATTCTATTCAGAATGCACACCTTCTCAGAAAGTCAACGCTCTCAAGCGAGCTTGCGAGAGACACAGCAAGCTAACCAAGGAATGTAGTCAGGGTTTGGGCCAAGATCGTCATCTCTATGCCCTGTACTGCCTTGTGCAAAGACAACTCCAGCACTACGAGCCCCGTCACAACGGCTTCGGCTCTTCATCTCCTCCCCCAATCAAGCATAAGTTCTCGAGGATGCCTGAGATCTTCACGGACCAAGGTTGGGCAACCCTCGGAACTTCAATACTTTCGACGTCGAATTGCGGGAACCCTGCCTTGAGGTTGTTTGGTTTCGGCCCTGTAGCTGCGGATGGATATGGGCTTGGGTATATTATCAAAGAAGACGGAATCTCGATGTAAGCATCCCTTTGGAAAGTAAATTTTTCTGCTGATGCGAATGTCTTTTCATCCCAGTTGTGCATCCTCGAAACATCTTCAAACACGTCGATTCTTGGACACTTTGAACGGATACTTGTACGACATGCAAAGAATGCTCATTCAGCTGCACCGGTCAGCCAATGAACGTCCTGCGCCGTTTGTTGATCATCATGGCATTCTGAGAGACTCGAAGACCGGTCGTCCCATCAATGGTGCCGCATCAGACTCGGAGGGTGAAGACGAGGAGGTGCCTCTGCGTAAGTCTCTTGGTTTTGCATTCTGCTGTTTTTGTGCTATTGCTTGATCATTCCTGACAATAAACCCATATGTAGCTGGATATTCGTTTTTTGATAGCGGAGAAGTCGCTCTTCTTGGCCGGAAAAAGAAATCGCCGTTCTCCAACGTTGGTAAGTGGACATCACGATTTACTCGGAATATTGAAGCTGATGGCAAGAGCAGGCAAAGTCATTCCTCTTGCAGAATATTAAACGTTGTTTTCTTTACGGTTGTAATAGCTTTTATGAAACGAGAAATGTGAAGCTTTCTGTGGGATAGCTTTGTTGTATATATGATTGTTACTGTATTTTGTCAAATTACTACATTTTTATTGGATGTCACTTGAAGCCATGTTTCGAAGATGGTAACTTACACTTCTGTTGACATTCGCTTAAATATTTCTTTCGATGCGCTACGCACGAATGACAGTCTTCATCGACAACTCCCTCTCCTCCCGTACCTACACTATAACCGTCCAAGCAAAGGGGGGAAAAAAAAACTGGCGGGCTTCCTCTCAACTTAACTGCCAAGGACCAGCCAAGCGGTCTCTCAGTGTTCTCACTTGGAACTGTCTGAAGCATCGGCTCAACTACGCCTTCGGAGTATGCATACTTAACCGACTGTTCTAAAGCCCAGGTGTCCCGTCCACCACTGTTGGAAATCATATCTCCTGTCGGATAAGGACTACCTCGCTTCTTTATGCGAGGTTTTTCGTATTCCGGCGCTTATTTATCCTTAGTTTCCCACTCCGAGCGTTAGCCTCTGTTTGATCTGAAGGATAATTCATATCTCGTATCTATGGGTTCTGAATTCTAATATTTTTTTAATCATGATCACATTAGTTACAGTATTGAAGACATGTGCATGAAGATCGGAACGATATTGTGGTGGTTCTCAGAGCACTACAGTTATCACTCTCTAGTAACTGCGTGATGACGTTAATCAAGCGTGTTTAGGTTACACTATCTACGCCATTTCATTACGACGCTTCGCCTTGTTTATAGCCGCAGCTCTAATAGACCTACATATATATGGCTATTCGCCTCAGGAGATCATGTGCATTCTCTTCGAGCACTTTTAAGGCACTTTACTTAGCATGCTGTCAGTCATGATTCAGGACCACGTAAGCAGCCGAAAGGTTCATCTTCAATGAGCCACAATATTGGAAGGTTTGTTTTTGCATTTATCTTACTTATTCGCTGGTCAATATAAATTACGCCAACTGCCATCTTTTTGACTGTTGATGATTGATGATCGATGACCCTTGATGCGGTTTGTATAACTTTGTAAATCATATTTTGTTCATGAGCTCATGAAGAGTGCAAATAGGACGCGAATGCGTGGATGCAGACAGATAAAAACTCATGAGGACCCACAAAAGATAATGACGCCGAAACCGGTATCGAAGGAAACTCATCTGCGGCAAACAAGCGCTGACATGGATCAAACGCGTGGAACTCTATCTTGACGACAGCTATAAAAAGACAAGCAACGGTACCACCTTATCTTTTCCCTTGCCGCTGACTACCTGATTAGCATTTGACGGGCATTTGGACCCTTACCTTGGTTTGATTTCAACGATCATCTCTTTCTTCCTCCTTTCCTCATCCTCGACTCTCCCCTCAATTTCCTTGTCCTTGTTTCGAACTGTTGGGCGTGGTCCGTCGTCACTCTTTACCACATTCATTTGAACGAAGAAATCCAAAATGTTCAACACCGCCGCAATCGCACTCAGCGCCTCGTTTTTGGTGGGTGTAGCTAAGGCGCATCTTGCACCTTGGGCACCAGGAATGTACTGTAGTCTGGTATGTATTAGTTATTTTCTGGTGAAGTACATTTATAACCGTTGTCTTTTCATTGGGTAGGGCAACACCGGAACTCCAGATTTGAACTCTTATGCTATCGTCAAACCTTTGTACCAACTGCCTTTCGACCAATGGTGGAGTGAGTCATTTTGAAGGGTTTTTTTCTAATGATATGAGCTAAACTTTCATTCTACAGTGCACCATACCGACAATGTAAGGGTTACTGGTTGTGCTACTTTTTTCCAGTTACTTACTTGAGTGTGTCAGTGTGATGCTTTCCCTCCCCCGGATGGAGAATTCCTTGAACTGTTGGTTTTCAACAATTTATCCCCTTCCCAAGTTCTAACGTTCTTTAAAGTCCTGCAGGCGGCAGCTTCACAGTCGAGATAGCTTCCAACCGTGCGAAGACCACTCTTTCTTACGGCAACCGAGATACGTCGGAATGGCCTGACGGTGCCCAGTACCCTGAGGACTACGTGAGTTTATCACCTCGTTGATAGTGACAGCTTCACTTCTTAACGTCGAATTTTCTTCTCTCAACTTTCTCAGAATGTTCCTTCTTGCATCACCAGCCCGAACAGTAAGTTTTTCGAGTTTCCCAAGGCTGAGATTGATGTGCTCATTATTCACCCAGTGCACACCCAGAATCAGGCTAACGCCGCCGGAACTGCCTTCGCTATCGCTTACAAGGTGAATTTATTCCTTTTGGTACCAACTTTTTCTCACTTCAACCACGCAGTCCGACATCAAAGCTGTAACCCCTGGCGACCTGACTGTTTTCTCAATTGTTGAACAGTGTGTTTTCATTTATCTCATGAGCGCTCAACTGTCTCAAACGGTCCCACCTTTGTTAGCACACCTTGGAAACGAGTAACCAGCTATGACGTCCCAGCCGCATTACCTGCTTGCCCAGACGGTGGCTGCATCTGTGCAGTAAGTTGAACCATATTATACACCTGCGAGTCACTACTCAACAAGAGTGCTGTTGTAGTGGGGATGGGTTCCCAACGGCTGCGGTCAACCCAACATGTACATGGTTCCCTTCAAATGCAAAGTCACAGGTGCCACTTCAACCACTCCTGTCGCCGCTCCCAAGCCACCTGTCTGGTGTGAAAACCAGCCAGATCAATGCACACCTGGGGCTAAGCAAATGATCTTTTGGAACCAGGCTGATGGCAATAACATTGTCACTGATGGTTTGGATGCATCTGGTCAACCCAAATCCCCTGGGTACAACATGAAACTTGGCTTTACTGCCGGTGAGTCAATATTCGAATGGAACAGTGCAGTTGATTTGGTTGCTCTATACTTATATATGTTGGTTTTTATAGGCCCTCAGAATAACATCTTCGTTGGAGGTCCCTCTGCTGCTCCAGCTCCAGCTCCAGCTCCAGCTCCAGCTCCAGCTCCAGCTCCAGCTCCAGCTCCAGCTCCAGCTCCTGCCCCCCCAACCCAGAATACCAATGCTGGAAATGGGAACACCAACACTGGTAATGGAAACACTGGTGCTGGAAGCGGAAACGCCAACCCTGGCACTCCCGCTGGCGGTAACACAGGCACTGGGAACACTGATGCAGGAGGTTCAAGTCCCAGCTCGCCTCCAGCTGGGCCGAACTCAACCCCTGCTGGCGCCAACTCGGCCCCTGCTGGTACCAACCCCACTCCCGCTGGGACCGGCTCGACCAGCTCGACAAGCGACTCAGGCTCATCTAGCGCTCCCCTTCCCTCGACTACGAAGCAGAGCACTGCGAAGTCCTGCAAGAAGCGTTCTGCTAGACGTGCTCTTCGAGCGCAAGCCAAGAGGTCCCTCAGCGGTGCTGCATCGCATCACCACAGGCGCCAAGCCAACCATGTCTTCTAAGTGTGTATGAGTCTGTCTTTTCCAGTCCACGACTATTCGACCATTCCTTTCGCCTCAAGTCTTGTTAGAGCCATTTCGATCTTGGAAGTTACATCAAGGTTACCACCTAGACATATACCCCACCCACCCTCAATCCTGCTTGATGCAGGTTATATTCTTGCCAAATGCTTTTGCGGTTGTCAGCTCCCCGCTCACCATATCTTCATCTCTCCTCAGATCCGTCCCAATATCCTCTCCTCATACCTTCGACTTTCTCGTGTTGTTTTTTTTGATCACCCCGACTTATTTCTGTTGTGTGTTCATCTTAATATTGATACCACACCATCCTAACCAACCATCACCCAAAGGCTTAAATTCTGTACTTTACCGGCTAGCCCAACTTTCTTTCGACCGCGGTTCATGACTCACGATTCGTCTGTGATGATAAGGTGCAGTATTACCTCTCCTCGTACTATATCCCACCCAGTCAAGGAACCAGGTTGACCGGTTTGCTTGCTTTTTTGCCTTCTAGTGTTCAGCATACCCTCTCGCTCTCGTTTTAGTAGACATCCGTGATGTTTTTATGTGATGATACATTCTGAACCTCAGTGCTTATAGTTACCCAAAATCAGTAGATAGCCAGCGAGACTGCTTCTGCCATGTATTCTACGGTATAACTTGGCTTTTATTTACGCAACAATGCTCTTCTTAGTTTCTCTGAGTACCTACTTCTAGTGTGAGTGTGGTTATGGGGTGGAGTTCGTGTGATGCAATCTGGTCTTGAAACGTCAGAAGCTGGAGACGCGGATGCGGTAGTCATGAATTCTCAACGACGGAGGCATGTGCGTCCAGAAAATGTTGATTGCAGAAGCGGCACCAGATTTCCAAATAACATGCTCAGGAGATAAAGAGATGGGGGTTCATTATCATTAGATACGATACATGGAAGTCTATAAGGCTTATCATCGTCATAACAGAAGAGAGGGGTATGGTAAACGAAGATCAGCGGTCAAGGTGAGAGGGAAGTGGGTGCGTGTTGACAAAGCTACAATCCAGTAAGTGATCGATTTAAATACCGCTGGAGATTTTAAAAGCATGAATAGTGGGCCTTGTGTCGTGACAATCAGGTCTAGAGGTTGGGGCGGAAAGACTACACGTATTGAGCAAACATAGGAATCAAAGTCTGAGCCAGAGTATAACTGAACACCAGCTTGGGTCCAACGACGAGAATCTATCAAATAACGGATTAATACTTATAGTGATACTCAAGAAAGGACACATACCTTGGGGGTTAAGCCCTTGAAGAAGGCAGTTGGGCCTTCCTGCTTGATCAGGTCCTTGATAACGGTGACACCATGCACTTTCTTATCAAAGTTGGCATTTTGAATACGCGTCTTGACAGTGTCGAGGGGTGCCGCAACCGTGATGGAAGCTACGGCACCTGCAATAGAAGCGACGAAGTTTTGTGTCCAGGTAGCTTTCGAATAATCAGTTACGCCGAGCACATATTCTTTTGTGACCGCTGAAGCACCGAAGAGCTGTCAGAGGCAAGATTGGTGGGCTCAGAATAAAGGGCTGAAGAGGACAAAAGCTCCTTACAGCAAAGCTTCCTGGAGCGTTACGAGCCATTGTCCACCCCCAACCACGATAGAGGGTTGTGCCTTCTTCCATGAAGATTCGAATGGCGCCACGACCACGGAAAGCTTCAGGATTTACTTGACGCTTGATTTTGAGTGCGTCGAGGGGAAGCAGCACCTTTGAAGAAGTTTTAAATATAGCCGTGAGTAGCGTATTTTAAATTACGCACGACTTCGCCAATGCCAGTTAAACTAAAAACAGGGGGTGAATTCGTATTAGCAGATCGATCCGGAGAAATGTCGATGAGAAGCTTCACCTTCCCGCAGTAGCTTGCATCATCATCTTTCCTTTGCGTTCTCCGAAGGTATTTGTGAAGTGTGATTTGTAGTGTTTGTTGATAAGGTCATTGAACCATGGTTGGCCACCAAACTTGTACACCCTCTGCGCAACTTTGTAGCCAGCCGCATAGCCCAGACCAGGGAAAAGAGACATTATTCGGCGTCCAAGAGGTGCTGTTGCGGCATCTCGGAAGATAATTGGGGACAGCGTCGAAAAAGAGACCTAACGACTGGTATTAGCGAGTTGTCCCATCGATTAAAGTACAACGTTCTACCTTGCTTTTGTTGCTCATCAGCCGTTTTGCTACTGTGTCCACAGGGTGGAATAAGAGAAGCTCAGCAATGCCTAAGAACGCAGGCTCAGTAAAACATCCAGGGAAATCCTTGAACGTTTATTCTGACCTGAAGTTCCCGAACCTAAAATCCGGGCAGTGCCCGAGTCCTTTCCGCCAGCTGAGTGAGGAGGTGACATGATAGGAAGAGTTGAAGAGATAAATTAAGAGTCAACCTAAGTGTACGATATTTGAACCCCAAAGACGTTTGGCTGTGGTTGGTGTAAAGGAAGTGCTTCAAGCTTCTGTGCAAACGCGAACAGCCGACACACACGCGAAAATTTGACGCGTTTGCCAAACATGTGCAATATTGTCGGGACTTTGATCCGTTGCTAGCTCCGGTCTTTCCAGCCAGTTCGGCTTGTTCCGAACCCACTGCTACACGAACTTGCTGGCGCTTCGTTTGTCGCTGAACGTTGAACATTCATGGCCTCTGGAAAATATCACAAAGGTAAGAAAAATTCAAGTAAATACTTGTTCGATTGTGTTTTCAATGAGGGTCTTTCTCAGCGCTAAAAAATGAAGCATCAACATCTTCGTTAGTCCAAGAGGAGCTGCTGAAGCAAAACGTTGTGAGTATTATTATTTCGGCTCAGCTGGGACATTGCCCATTGTACTCACCAAGGAACTACAGTCAACATATCCCCGACCATTTCCATTGGACTCTCCACACAAAGCACCTCTCGCGAGACAAATTCGGATTCAAAAGTTCGAGCAAGACGCGCTGCGTGATCGAATCAGAAGAATTGATTCCCGCATTGCTCTCAACCAGATGACACGGGCAAAACTTGGTAGTCCTGTTTCTCCTCTCATTGCGCTCGCAGATGAAGTCATTCGCGCTGTGTTTGTCTTCATCTGCTATGATGCCAAAGCAGCGAGCCATTCGCCAATTTTTCTTTCACATATTTTCCGTCACTGGCGCACCATTGCGTTAGACTGTCCAGACATATGGTCGGTAATACGGGTTAAGGGCTTGCATTCCGCTCAGCTGCTTCAACTCTACTTGGGGAGATCTCGTCATAGACCTCTACAAGGGTCTATTGACCTCGTGACAGAGAGCTCAACGAACATGGCCAAGCTCACGCTCATTATCCTTCGTTCATCTGTCGCGCGGTTTCGCCATCTCTACATCAAATTCCCCGACAACGGGTTTGTACAGAGCCTCCTGGAACCACTACGAAGTTTGAAGTCATCGAGATTACAGACTCTGGAGATCTACTCCGATGATATAAAGGACCCATCAGAGGAAAAGTCGGCCTCTTTCGATTCCCGTTGCCTCCACCCAAAATCTTTACTCATCGATACCTTGGCAATGCTCGTTTTTTGCCCAAATATCGCCACCTTGGTCCACTTACAAATCGAAGGGGGCTCTACTTGCGCCATGCTTTCATATCCTGACCTCTTTGGGATACTATCTCGAAGTGGTCAGAATTTGACTTGCCTTTCGATTGGCTCTGAGATCCTTGAACAATTCTCTAGCCTTCAATCTGAGATGGTCGGTCTTGTGGCACAATATTCGAGTGGAATACAACTCCCGAACCTGACGCATCTTCGCTGTGCCGACTCAACCTTTACCCCGATCATTCCGTGGTTTATGACTGCCCCCAAGTTGGAAGTTCTAATTCTCAAGGAGATACCCGTGGCCAAGATATCAGTTCCCTCGATGTCGATAATATCACCCGCTTTGCATACGCTGGCACTCATCAACTGCCCCACTAACTCCAAATCGCATGGAATTGTTCGTTTCGCCGAAGATACGGAAAACATTCAACATCTTTATATTTTACACTCCTCCCTAGATAAAAGCGCATTTGATGAGATGCTTTATCAACTCCCAGAGCAGGCTCTGTGGCCACGACTACGGACTTTGACGGTCGACCTGACCAAATTCCGCGAATACCCGCGACAGGTTAACTCGCTTGAAACATTGCTGGAAATGCGGTTACGCACGCAGCGAGCATCCAGACCTATCTTACGCGTTTTTGATCAGGATGTGGAACTATGGCAAACTGCGAATAGCGCTTCATGGGAAGAGATTGAATCAATTACGGGAGTCGAGGTTTTCACAGAGGAGCGGCGGTCATGCGCTATACCCTGGCCTCCAAGAGATGATAGAGTTTTTATTTCTCCCACTTCGGAAGCCGAATTCCAGATTTAATTCATTTAGAACAAGTTACTCTTGTGTATCCTACCCTACCATAAAAATATTACAGGGGTCTTATTCTGCGAGTTTTGTTGGTCTGTCAAGATGGTCGAAGGAAGTCCAGCATATCTGCTCGGGAAATTTTATCTCTTCTCTGGCTATTAATGAGAAGAACTGGGCGCCTCTTTTCCTACTTGAGAAAACTGCCTTCAGTCGCGGAGGTTTGCCAAACTTGTGCACTCATCGGGATTTTGATCCGTTGTCGGTGGTGACAGACTCCTCGTTCCGTTCGAACTCTTCCTTGAAACGTCCATGTCCTCTCCAGAACTCCAAGGAGCCAAGAAAGGCGCAACTTCTTTTTCATCTTCAAAAAGTGGTCTCAATGAAAGGTCCACTGCTTTCCATAAGTCGGAGTTGGCAGCTCAAAAAAATCTAGCGCCAATATTTCCTGCTGCAGGTTCGCAAACCGTGGTGAGTGCTTATTTCGTTCAAGTTTCATTATTTAAGTCTCGTTGAATCTATCAATATTTACAGCCGAAGTACCCTCGTCCATTTCCCATGGATATCTCAACACCTCCTACTGAAATCCAGAAAGTGCGTGTCTTTCAGTGAACCGCCAGCGTATGTGATAATCCAATAATTATACAGCCCAACAACTTTAGTAAATCGCCGCTCCCCCCCTTGAATATCTCGCAAAAAGTACCAATACTTCCTTCGGAACGAAAAATTCGTATGCAAGAGTTCGAGCAAGACGCGCTTCGAGATCGCATCGACAAAATTAGTACCCGGATCGCTCTCGACAAGAGAGCACGTGCAGACTTTACAATCCCTGTCTCGCCTCTCATTGCGCTTCCAGATGAAGCCATACGTGGTGTACTCATCTTCGTCTGCCATGATACCCCGGTCGCGAAGCACGCTCCAATCCTCCTGTGTCGCGTGTGCCGTCGCTGGCGTACCATCGCACTGAGCTGCCCAGCTCTATGGTCGGTAATCAGAGTCAGCGGTCGGCACTCGGCTCAACTACTCGAACTTTTTCTGAAGAGATCTCGTCATTTAACCTTGAAAGGGTTCCTCGACCTCGTCACAGGGAGTTCCAGCCACCTTGCCACGGCAACAATAAGAGCTCTCCTCCCTTCAATAGCACGTTTCAGCCAACTACATCTTAAATTTCCAGACAATGGTGTTGAACGCCAATTTATCAAAGCATTGCAAGGTTTGGAATTGCCGGCGTTACAAACTCTCGAACTTTGCTCTGACGATATAGAAGACCCATGGGAAGATGAAGAGGACCAATTATTAAATCCGCTCATCTTGCGTCATCTCGTCCCAAGTTCACTTCGTATCGATACTCGGTCTCTCATTGTTCTTCAGCCAAATATTTCTTCCCTGCATACCTTGCAGATTGAAGGAGGCTCCAACTACTCCCGACTTTCATTTTCTCGACTGATAGCGATGACCCATCTGTTGACTCGCCTTTCCATTGGTTCAGGAGTTTTGAAAGACATTTCCGAGGTCCTCGTTGAGATGCTGGGTGTAATGAAGCAGTATAAAGGCCCATATCTCCCCAATCTCACGCACTTCCGCTGCGCAGATCCAAGGCTCGCACCAACCATTGATTGGTTTGCTTCTGGCCCCCGTCTAGAAGTTTTAGTACTCAAAGAGATCCCTCTCGCAGAGATTCATGCTTTTCATAGCGAACCAGCTTCAACGTCGATGAGGATCTTACCTACCTTACATACGCTCGCGCTCATCAACTGTCCATCCAACACAAAGCCACATGGCGCCATCCAATTCGCTCGAGACACACGGGATATACAACACCTTTACATCCTTCACTCCGCTCCTTATAAAAGTGCATTTGACGAGATGGCCTACCAGCTTCCAGAGCACGTTCTCTGGCCCGAAATCCACACATTTACATGCGACTTCCCAAAACTCCGCCAAAACCCCCACCAGTTTCGGTCACTTGAGACATGGACGGAACAGCTTAAGGAGTGTCGACCTCTGTTGAGAGTTTTCGAGAACGATGTTCTGCTATGGCAATCCGCCAACAAGAAGTCATGGGATGCGATCAATTCATCTTGGACACTCGAAGTTGTTCCAGAGTACCGCCGATCATGCAGCATACCGTGGCCTCCGAGAGATGATGGAGTTTTTGATTTCTCCTCTTCTGAAGTCGAGTTTTATATATGATTAGTTTATGATAATATATCAACTGCTTCAACCATACTTACCGCCTTCTTATAATATAGAAAAAGAAAGTAAAGTCGAGGCCTACTTCCTCCAGGCACTGGTCTTGGTCCTGATAGGCCCAAATGACATGTCAAGCCCCTGTCCATCCACAGACGAAGTGACAACGCGTGACTGAAGCAACTTTTCCCTCAACACCAAGGATGCTTTCGACTTTCCGCCAGCGCACTTGCTGGTCGCTTCCTCGATACTTGCCACGTTATGCGCGTCCTATAACGACTGAGTTCAATCCACAGCGAGCTGAGGCTCTGGATATCCTGGGTCTCGGGGAAGACTTAGGACCATCGACAACGGCTGCCACGGAAGCCGTTCCACGACCATCAGTTGACCTGGACAACATGCACCACCATATTCCTCCTGCACAGTCGCCATTACTGCAGTTCATGACCACCATGCTCATGAGGGACGGCAAATACGCAAAGGCCGCAAAGACCACTTCAAAAATGCTTCTGCACATTTACGCCTTGACGCGGAGTCCTCCGATGCCTATTGTGGAAAAGGCCATTGAAATTCTGTCTCCGGCCGTCCGTAGTCGAAGAATGAAAGCTGGAGGAGGAAAAACGGTCTATGTTCCTCAAGCTTTGAACGAACGGCAGCGCACGAGACGTGGAATTAAATGGTTGATCGATGAAGTGGACAAACCGGGAAAGCCAGGCGGAACTCTAGCGGAGAGAATGGCGAGGCAAGTTCTTGCGACCGTCAATGGCCACGACGGAACTCATAGGCTTAAGGAGGACGTCCATAAACTGGCTATGGTTAATAGGTTCGTGATTTGGCCCCAGTATGACATCTCTCGTCTAACCGTGATTGTTTCCAGGGGTGTACTACCGAAGCGATAGTTTGTTTTGGTTATTCACTAGACCTCTAATTTACTTTGTTGCATACCTGCAAATACGCTACGCTTCCGAAGCAATGCTGTCCGTACAGTTAAATTCAAAAATTGCACCCTAAACTTGTATTTTCCCAAGCACGGCGAGTGATGGTTTATGGAATTCGTTGCATCACAAAATACTTTAACACTTGTCTTATCAGGCAGCTCAGTCATAATGAATAGTAAGAATTCTACCCGCGGCAATACACTCTGGAGGCGGCTCAGTTCATAGTGCCATCCTTGATCCGTCTGTATCACAGTGAAGGACGCGTTCTAGGTCGCTCAACGGAGAAATTGTGGGTGTTCAATATGTATCAGAAGGTGACAGCTTCGAGAAAACACAGTACGTCTTTCACAATCAACCTGATAAACCTGGTCATGACTGAACCTTATCCAGAGCGTTCACCTGCCGTCTAGCGGCGTGCGTCGTGCACGAAAACGTTCCTCGAGAACACGCCGCGGGTTAGACTCTGCGTTTGAGATCGATGAATATGAGGTTAACCCCCCATAGCTCGCTGCGCAGAGCTTTCCAACCTCATGGTACTCGTTTGGTGCCAACGAGGCTACTTAGCCTGCTCCATTTGTTGTGGCAATCGCACCTACTCAAACCCTGCTACTCTCTACCGGCTTCCAACCTACCAACCAATACACTAACAACACCCTCATTCACCGTCATCTACGGATAAATCAGCAAAATGGCAGCTGTTGACATTTCAAAACTTCGAGTCGATGACATTGTTGTGGCGTAAGTTCCAAAAACTTGGATTTGTGGTGATCTTCGCTGATATTGACGGATTACAGCGTCATGGGTCCCACTGGATGTGGGAAGAGCAATGTACGAGGACACTGAATGATCGACGCCATTGCGGTACTGACCTGATATCAGCTCATAGATACACTTACACCATTACCGCGAGCACAGAAACGAGCGAGTGACGGCTTGGCCTCCTACACCAAGGACGTACGCGCAGTCCGGGTTCTCCACCATGTCGAGTACGGCGACCGTTTGGTCCTTGTCGACACGCCCGGGTTTAATGACACAGAACGAAGTGATATGGAGATTCTCGAGATCATCGGAGACTGGCTCCGAAAAACGCAAGTAGCCTAATCAAGCGCATTTCTTACCGTTTACTCAAACTGTTTTACATTACAGATACAGGGGTGCTATCAAACTAGCAGGCATTATCTACCTGCACCGAATTACGGATAACCGCATGGCTGGCTCTCCAATGCGAAATCTTCGCATGTTTGGCGAGCTCTGCGGTGACCGCGCAGCGCACAAGGTCGTCCTTGTCACAACGATGTGGGACAAAATCGAACAAAGTCCCGGCGAAAAACGTGAAAGCGAACTCGAATATCGATATTTTAAAGAACTCCTCCGAAGAGGCGCTCTCCTCATGCGATTCAACAACACTTATCGCGCGGCCTGGGATATCATTGAAGCTATAATTGCCGAGAATGAGAAGGAAGCAGTTCTAATACAGGAAGAGCTCGTTGAGTTGGGTCATAGATTGAACGAGACGAGTGCAGGGAAGGCGCTTTACAACCAGCTGCAGAACCTTCTGTCGGAACAGAAGAGAGTGGTGGTTGAGCTGACTCAACTGGCGAAGATTCAAAACAACAAAAAGCTGGCATCGGAAATGCATCTCGAATATAAGAGGATTCAAAAAGAGTTCGAGAGTTCTTTTGGTGCGATCTCGAAGCTGAAGATCTCACTGGGGAGACGGCTAGTGCTGCTTCTTGGGAAAAAGTCTCGTGCTGTAAGTCAACCTCTTCTGAGTCTTGCTTAAGTTTATTCACTAAAAGTTCAACTCTCGTTCCAGCGGTCTCTCAGTTTGGTTCATGAATCGTCAGGTCATGTAGCATCTCCAGCTTATTTGTAGATTGTATAGCATCAGTATCTATGGAATTATATGTACCATATGACTTTCATTTTCCTAAAGTTCGAGTGACTTGGGCAAAGTGCGGGTAACACCACGTGATGTTACAACGCCGCCACTTTGGGGCTGCTCAAGTCACACCTGGGGCGCTTCCATAACTCTTCCAACGACCAGCATGTTGCTCGGGCTCCCAGTGACTCTGCAGAGTTTAATTTCAACGTTTCTGTGGAATACGGCTCCCGATAAGCCTCAAACTGCAGCCATTACATTCCAGCTCAGACACCACCACGGGATATCCAACAACTCACGGATCCTTTTCTCGGATTTCCAAAGAGACACTTCGTTTTTGGGATATGATTCAGAGTTCATAATTCAGACAAGTAGAGGCAGTGTAGCGCGACCAAAGACTTTGGAAGCCTTCACTGGTTCAAGACGCTCTCGAATTATGGGACTTGCACCAGTAGTGGCATGGGATGACTGGGAGGTTCCGATCCCTGATGTTACGAAACGGAGCACACTCTATCAGCTCGCAAAGATGGCTGGAAATTCATATTTCCCCGACCTGAACTCTTCCGGATGGTACGATGTCTCGGAAGGGTGGAAATCGAATCCCCACGGCTGGTTGCCTGAAGACGATGGCCTTCGAGGGCATATATTCGTATCTAATGATAATACCAGCGTGGTTATTTCTATCAAAGGGACTTCTGCGACATGGCCAGTAGGAGAGGGTGGTCCAACCGCGCCAAGAGATAAGCTAAACGACAATATGTTGTTCTCTTGTTGCTGCGGGAGGGTTGGCCCGACGTGGTCGCCTGTCTGTGGTTGCTACAGTGGCGGTTATAAATGCGATGAGAATTGCATTGACGAGGCCCTCAAAGATGATGGGCTATTTTATCCCCTTGGGCTGGTGAGACAAAATTTTCGAGTTCCAGGAAGATTTGCCTGACTTGACCCACTAGAATCTCTACAATAACGTCTCGTACCTTTATCCCAATGCCAATATCTGGATAACTGGTCACTCTTTGGGAGGTGGGCTTGCCTCTCTTATGGGCACTACCTTCGGTGCACCTGTTGTTGCTTTTGAAGCCCCAGCGGAAAGGAGAGCGTGGCAAAGACTGCATCTACCCATTCCTGTAAGCCTGAATTCATAGCAACCTATCAAGCTACTCACAGAATTCCAGCCATCCACGAAACATATCACTCATGTTTATAATACCGCCGACGTATGTGCTTCGCCAATAGCATGCTCGGACCGCATATCCTAACAACCCGACTCACCCTGTAGCCTATTCCACAAGGCACTTGCACTGGTATCGCGTCCATCTGTGCAATTGGCGGGTTCGCTCTGGAGACTAAATGTCACATCGGTCAAGTTATACTTTACGATACCGTCAGCAAACTTGGTTGGTCTGTGGATGCTCGTAGCCATCCTATTAAAGTTGTCATCGACCGACTGTTATCAGAGAATGCCGACTGGAAGCCCGAGTTTAATTCAGAATCTGAGGATGGGAAAGAAGCTCGTAGACAACACGGCTGGGGGTGGATACCTTGGCCTGGTAAGAAACATGAAGATGATCCGAAAGAAGAACCTGGAACATTGAGAGAAGTCCCTCGAGCACGACCTGCGGTTGAGGTCGAGGGTGAGGATGGGGTGTGTACGGTACGTTTGTTACATTCCCCCAGTTTATGAAAAATGTTCTCATTACTGGATGAAATTCTTACAGGACTGCTTCAACTGGGAATATGGAAGCTTTCAGAACCTGTCAGTGGCGGTTAGGCCGACAGGATGCGGCATGGCTTCAGGTGGTCTATAAGTCGATGGGAGATTCTGATTATCTTTATGACATTAGCATCGAGGCATCCTTAGAAGCTTTGCCTTTAATTACACTTAGAGCTTGTATTATAGCTATCATATATATCGATAACTTGAACGTTTTCTCCCTTCAATCTCGGAGAGTCGCCAACATCTCCTCCCCCCTTACTGCGACGTTCAACTTATAAACTGAGCCTCATTGAAATTTGTGGAGCAGTTCTCGTCTACAGTGGACCTGAAAGATATTATACTGCATGTGCACGAACTAAATTTGTACACTTGCGACTCGGTGTGACTGAAAACCGACTGCATCGGGAGTTGCTCGGGCTGTGCAACACAAATGATCGCGTAACAGCAGCGAGATAAATAGAGTCAAGCAACGTTTGCATGTTCCTTGCCCGGAGCCCATTACACACGTCCAAGGTAAATGTTCTGCAAAGTTATCTAGGATGGATTTTTGTTGATCAGAGTGATTTCGTAGGTCTTAGGCAGGTCCTAAATCACCTTCGTAACGGATATTATCTATCCCGACGCAAATAAATTTCGGATTTTACCAATGCAATTTTCAATAAAAGTCGTCTTGTCTTTGGTCTTCTTAACTGGTGTCCTTGCTGCCCCTGTAGTGAGTAGTTTCCTTCTAACATTGTCTCAACCCAGAGCTTATTTTTCCTGCCGGAATACAGCCCCGGCCTTCTTCCGCTGATGGTTCTGGACTGGTCGAACTTGCTACCAGAGCTCCGGTATGGATGAACATCGAGAAGCACAGCATCGATGAATCTAGTGACAACGCCCACAAGCAGCACATTATGGGCCATGATGAATGGCTTCATCCTCGGTCCTTTGACGATGAAGAGGAACTCGTTACCCGTGGTACAGACGATGTTGTCGAACTGAGCGCAAGGGAACCTATCCACTGGATGAACATTGAACGCCATGAGCTTCGTGAAGAGAATTTAACCAAGCGCAAGCAGCATATCATGAACATCGCTGGACATGACGAATGGTTGCGCGAGATTGATGAGTCAGAGGAGATTGGCGGACTACACAGGCGAGATGAAGATATTCAGGTGAGCTCTCTGGAAAATATTACACGATAAACTGTGAAAAATTAATATGCTTCATAGTCGAGAGCGCTCAATCAGCATCACTGGCGAGTGGGGGTCGAGGTACACGACAACTTCCGGTTTGATCTTAAACCCCAGACACATCCTACTTTGTGAACCTGATTTGTGTTCAGTATTACAATGACAAGCGTTTTTCTGTTATCTGTGTTTTGAATCCAATTTAGGATGTTGATGAGAGTGTAGTTTCGCTGCATCTGTGCCTGAGCACCCTTCACGACGAAGATGTTTAGAGTCTGAGTGATTACCTACCTCTCACCGCCATGATAACTACAGGTCAAAGCTTTTCTATTTTGGTCAAAAAGCATTGCCCAAAAACTGAGTTTATAGAGGAATCATTCTATTGACACATATACGACATCTAATTGTATTCGGGCACAATAAGTAGATTATTATCTACAATATCGATTGAATGTAGTAACTCATCTGGTTCTGCATAAAGAAAAGTCCAATGTAATGCCTCCACAAGCAAAGCAGAGCGAGAACTTATACCTCAAAGCCATAGAAAACATCCAACGCCATGGATAGAAGCCCTTGGCTCTCAAGATTATTCTGGGGCCAACGCCGTGGAAGGGTACGTTCTCTATCCCATAGTGGCTCAACGAATTTAAATGGCGCTTCTCATTGGCTTCTTGCCACGCGTAATATAGTTCGAGGGGCACCCGGAGCGTTGAGTTCGTCAAAGTAGGTTCAATTAGTTTGACTAAAAAGCACGAGCTACGAGATCTAGTGCTGGTGGTGCTGCACTGTGCAGGAGCATGGTGACAATCATGCATGGTGATGATTCAACTGGTCAACACGATCGCATTCTAAACATTCGTGAAGCTCGGAATCAAGCTGCAGCAATTGCATTAGACTTTCACAAAGTGGGTCCCATGCCCGATAAGTCTAGCTGAGCAAGCTAGAAGAAGTGAAGCAAGGACTAGTATAGTCTTCCGTAGCCAGACAAACGATATCCGGGACTTGAGTTGATGTGAGAACGACCCCCTATGTAAGCAAGAACCAAAGTAGCAGAGATGCCAGGCATCCATCTATAAGCCAGTTTTTCGGGTGGTGGAGCCTGGAGGTCGAAGCAAAGCCGGATCCGGGATTACGGAAGTAGGTCCAACCAGACAACCGTGAGACATTTTTCTTCATGATAACCCGCAGTCCTTGAAAGAATGAAGTTTTCAACATGATTTGTTGCAAAATTCTAGGCCGGATTTTGCGTGGCCAAAAGAGATGACTAAGATTTGGCTCCTGCGTAATCACTCAACAGAATAAAGCTAGTCCTCCGAGAACCAATGGTCATTTAGGGTGAAAGGCATCAGATTCAATTCAAGGGAAGAGTGTATTCATAGTATTTTGTGTGGTACACATTTTTCAAACGTTGTAATCATAATGATTTCCTAAACATTGCATTCCGTGATCCAACTCCCACAAGCCTCACAATCCAATGAGCGATCTATGCTTTGACAAGATTCACAAGTAATGGAAGTTTTGGATCAGCTTCACCGCGAACTGTGGGTGATACAATAGAGTTCATATCCCACATAATCTCTTGCGTTGATGGAGAGAACTTGAACCTGTCGACCAACATTGCTAAGACCACCTCTACAACAAATGGTCAGACTTAACTGTGCACGGCGCGCTAGAAAAAGAGAGTAATTACTCATTTCCAGTTGTGCGAACTGTAATCCGCTGTAAATATTTTCAGCAGAGTAAATCGTAGGGACACGTAGAAATGTTACTGACATACAAGCCCTTGCACCACCAAGAAATGTTAATCTTGATCTTAGTCGTAAGCCGAAAAGGAATTGAAATAAAGATATATTATTGGTGTGACTGACTGGTTTGCGTAAATCCCTGGTATACGCGCATTGGTCAAAGTATCAGGAAGTGGTTTCAACCATCGCTCGGGCTTCCATTCATGTGAATCCTCCCCCCAAAGCAATGGATCACGATTAATAGCCATAACTCCAATCATTATATCTGTTCCGCTAGGAATCGGGATCTTCGAAATGGCATTCCCGTCTAAACCCTGAATGGGGGTGCCAATAGGCAGGACTGTGTCATGACGGGCACTGTTCATGCGATGAGTTTGTCAACTAAATGATTAATGGTTAAAGTGCAGATAGTAGAGGGATACCCACGTCCTCAGTAAGACAGGCACAGGAGGATACCTAAAACATATTATCTCATTTCATCAAGCTGAGGTGGAATATGGTACGTACAATCGAAGGGTTTCCTTGCATAAAGCGTCAAGGTATGGTAGAGACATGAGGGTGTCGTAGGGTAGCTCCTTGATTGGACGTACTAAACGAACTTCATCTCGAAGTTTGTTTTGAGCATCCTGATTGTCTGAGAGCAGATGAAGCAGGCGAGCCAATGCGGTGGAAGTTGTGTCAGTTGCCGAGAAGCATAAAGTTCTGATAAAAAAAGTTGTGTTTTGGTACCTCAGGGCGCAGAAGCAACGTATGAGCAACGCACATGATTTGACCCTTGATTTCTGCCTCACAGAGCTTCTCTTCGTTGGCAGCTGATAAATTGTCTTTCACTACGCTGAAACATTAGTGCTTATGAGTAGACCTGTCAGAGTTTTCTTACTCAGAATGCCCAAGATATCTTTTCTAGCTTCCGAATGCGGTGATACAGTTTCTTCTTCATCAAGGGCCTTTCGCTTCGAATTATAGACTTGTTCAGCTGTTTCAGTGAACACATCAACGATATCTCTAAGCTGGTGCGCATTCTTCCAAGGAACCACATCCAGCACAAAGCGTCTGAATTTTGGAGTGGCGATATTGGAAATACGGGGTAGGAGGTAGTTCCTGTATATCATCAATGGCTGAATGACAGGCCTATTATCGAGGGTAAGTTCGGAAGAAAAGATGGCAATGCGAGAAGGATGAATGAACGCACGTCAATCGCTTCGAGGATATACAAAAAGGGTGTGAAGCACCGTCTTCAATAAGATCATCGAAAGAGTATCCCAATCCACATTGACCAACTAGTTCCAACGCCAATCGTGACATCCACGATAACATATCGACCTAATGAACAGCGTTGTTAAATTCTGATCGCCTCTCTCGATGCGTGAATTACATTCCTCTTTTACTCCGCCCTGGACACGCAAGGTTATAGCTGCGCACACCTAGACGTGAATTTGTGACATTGTAAACCTCATAAATATCAGTAGAGGAGCAAACCTTCTCGCAGATTTCAGTAAAGGTGGGATCTGAAAAGTTGAACTAGCACGTCAGCCTTCACCTAGGCAAACACGAGGAAGAGCTCACGCATCTGACGAATACTCGTGGTAGAAAATGCAGGATTGAGCATTTTCTTCTGTTTCTTATGTTCTTCACCTGTGTCGATGCCTTTAGTATCCTTTTGGAGTTGGAGGGAGGAAAAGAACTCACCAAGCGTGCTCAAAAGACCTCTCCCAAAGATAAGCAAGTTCCCACTGCAATGCACTCTCAGCCCAAAGATTTGTTTGCAAGTGACGCGCATCACTGACTCAATCCATCCCCGTGTTTCCTCATAGATATTCTGATCCTAAACAGCTGGAAGTCAGAGGGTTGGTCAGCCTCGGGAAGAGAATTTCTAACCTTCCCTAGGATATGTTGAAGTGCGACAGGATCTGAGATGTAGAGCTGCTGTTCCTATAGATAAAGTCCAAGTCAGAACGATGTCGCAGAGAGAGAGAGCGACCGCAGTCCCACCTTGAACAGAGCCTCTATTTTGACGATGCGCCCATCTATAGTAAGCTCCTTGATGAGAAGAAATATCTGGCAGCGTGCAGTAATCAGACTTACATCGCTTTGCGAGATCGTCATGAAAACTCCATGCGTTGGCATCGAAAAGCTGTGGGAGAACACCTAGAGGATAATAACGTCATTGAGCAGGTTCTGCAAAAATGGCAGTGAATACTAGGGGATGCTTACCGAACCAAGATTTCGATTGAGGTCCTGGAATATTAGCGATAGGGAAGTGTGAATTTGATATCCACAATCGGAGGACTTTCCATATGACAAAGGACAAAAGAGAAAGTGATAATATCTGGGTGATAAGCCCTACCATGTTGTAGTTGAGTGTCAGTTAGAAAGTTCTGTCACGGTATATATAAGTCGACCTTGAGGAAGCTTCAGCTCCACAGATAATGAATGGCTCGGCGTTTGAGGGCTCAGCGCTCAGCGTTTATCTCAGAGCGACCATATAGCTCGCGTACCGGGCAATAGAAGAGAAGGAGTCTACCAGCCCAGAATAAAGTTGATTTGCGCTTCTTAGTCTCAGCAGAACAGCCTCTGATGTTTCCGCCGTTAAAGTGAACAGTATCCAGCTTGCTGTTCCGGTAAAAATAGAAGTGTACAGCTGGAAGTGCTGAACTACGGAACTTTAGGTTGGGGAAGTCGAGGAAACATGCCGGACCTTTCACTGGCGGAGGATAAGGAGTTTTGAGTAATTACAATGAGCTGGCTGAGCTTTAGAGATTTTTGCATGTATAATAGCACCGAAAAAGTCCCATAGTGCTCTATCACAAATTCGTTGTGTAAATCAAGCAGGTTAGACTTGAAAAGCAAGAATACTGGCAACCAGTGTGACAATCACGTAACGTAACGCGTGGGTAATCCAACAACAACTTCCAGCTTCCAACTCGAAGCATTCGACCACTGGCATGTCGAAACCAATTCCTCCAGAACTTGTTGACCTTATCTTTGGTTTTATTCCACTACATACAAAGTGGGAGACTACTACTCTGAATAGCACACTCTTTGTTTGCTCCCTGGTGTCTCGGTTGTTCTGCAGCGCGTCACGACGTCGGCTCTTCTCAACGGTATTTATTGGTGCAGCATCCACCGTCCCAAGGACTTCCGCCAAATTCAAACCTTTAATCAAACTCCTTGAAGAGCATCCGGAAGTTTTACTCTCCACCCATGCTGTCCAAATCAATCTGACCCGTGGCAAAAGCAGAAAATGGGCTTCCTTGAACGACACGGTGTTGGGACGTATCCTCACATTAATAAAGACGCGCCAACGGAAGCTCGATGTTCTCAGAATTGAGTGCAGCCGACTCCCAGATTTCGATCAAGCCTTCGGTCGACGCACCAAGCAGGCTATCATGGACCTTCTTCCAGAAATTCACTCCCTCACGTTGAATGACATGGCTGTACCAGCGACCATCATGGAAAAACTTCCTCCACTCCAATCTTTTCATGCTCGGAATCTCTGGCTGGCTTCTCGAGTGAGCGTGTCTCAAGCGCCTCCACCTGCATTCACAGACACTTCAGACGTTTCGATTGATGTTCACTCTCTGTGGGAGATTCACCAATTCTACCAACGATCCCGGCAGCCGCCACCTGCCTATGTCAATCTTATGGTCGATGCTCTTCCAGTGTATCGATTTCATTATACCCCTTAATGACATACTGAGTGGCAGTGTACGGAGCTTGCGAAGTTTGACTATGTGAGATCGTCTTAGGGATTCTTGACATTTGTTATCTAACTGAATGCCGCTTGTAGCCAAAAAGATGATCTCACGGACACAATCCGCATTCTGGTCGAATTCCACAGATTCAAGAATCTGACCACTATCCGACTCAATCACAACAACTTCATTCTTGCTTCAGATTGCGATGTTCTCTGCCTGTTGAAGACATGGCTTGAATTTGGCACAATGCTTCTCGGCACTGCTTCGTCTCCTTCAAGTCTTACGAATATCAACATTGAAATTAACTACTTCAACATAGCTCGTGGGTTGGGAGACTTCAACAAGACGACCGAGATCCTTGCTTTTATGCAACACATTGATGAGTTCCATCCGACCAAGCTGGTCAACCGTCATCCAAACCTCGAGTCAATCCAAGTGAAAGTTGCATCTCCCGTTTTGAATCAAGCTGAAAGCCAATATGTGTCTGGTTTCAGGAACATGATCGAGCGATGTATCCAGAAATTACTCCCAATTGCACTCCCTATTCCTACCCCCAATTTTGGCAAGGTGATCGCTTATTATATACCACTTGACCGACTGTAATACATGACAGGCTAATATATACTCCTAATTGTATTTCACAGTTGTCTGGATATTTTCCTGGCGATTGGGCAAGGAATTCAAACGAGTAGCTAAGGTTATGAATTATTGTGACCAGGAAGAAACCGTGACAAGTTGACCTTTCCCTCTCACTATCACGTCGAATATCGACAATCCGGGGTCAATACGCTAACCCCCGACGATCAACAATGACTCATGACTGTCGATTAAGGCATTACTGCATTGCTCTCTGAAACCACATAGGGTCTAAGGCAACATCAGGCCAAGTCTGGACACTCGATGTGAGAGTCAGGCGATTCAAGTTGGGGATGTCGCTGACGATCAGTCATGTTTCGAACTGAAAACATTCCCCACAACCATGTCTTCAACTGAAAAGGGGGCTCCGAGACTTCTCAATGGTACATAAATTGCCAGAAGTCTTTGTTCAAATCGCTACCCTTTTCATTACCTCTTCTTCCTGCAATGACCAAGTTCTCGAGCTCTAGCCTCGGACGTGGCTTCAGAAAATCAGCGTCGATCGCTGACATTGCTTCATCTTACTCTATCTCTGAGTCTGAATCTCAAGAAAACGCTAGTTCGTTTTCGTCTTCTCCTCCTCCATCCCCGCGTCTCCCTCCATCGCCATTCCGCTCTCCGCCAACCCTACATGTTCTACCGGGACCTTCACCCTTGGCCACCATACCACCTATAATTGCTGCCTCATCTACACCTTCTATTACTGCCTCCCCGAAACCCAGCCGTTCCAAGCGTTTTCGCTTCTTCAGTCTCTCAAAACGGCATCTACGCACGCTAGACGTATGGGAAGCTGAAGACCTATCCATGCAAGAAGCTGGCGACGGTTCAACTCCTCCTCCAAACACTCCTCAACCTGACGCCGATGCCA
Source organism: Crepidotus variabilis (assembly GCA_015657495.1). Classification (NCBI taxonomy): domain Eukaryota; kingdom Fungi; phylum Basidiomycota; class Agaricomycetes; order Agaricales; family Crepidotaceae; genus Crepidotus; species Crepidotus variabilis. Next base: position 64,993 of record MU157854.1, on the reverse strand, counting down.
CTCCCAATTCTAATATGAAAACTAATTTCAAAGCTCACAAGCGCGGATTCTCGACCTCATCGGGATCGATGAAAATCCCAATGGCAGGTCTGTTCCGTCGAGCAACTGCAACAGGGCATGATCGTAGCCGTAGCCGTAAGTCTGGTCGTGCTGGCGTCAAAAGCCCAGGGACACCCACCCCTCGTATTCCCACTCCATCTCCACGAACGGGACCGAGACGGCGGTACACCCTACACGGTTTCGGGCGTTCACCATCTGACTATGATGGAATGGGGTTTGAGTCAAAGTCAGACCAATTTGACGATGATGGGGTTAATGGTTCCTCTCAACCTGTCAAGATAGAACAAACAGTCTCACATATTCGACCGTCTCGACATCCCAGGTTCGCCAAAGTGATGAGCCCGGTCGTGGCTGCGCTAAACGGAAGAATCAATGATCAAGTCTTACCAGGAGATTACTATGACTGTGAAGGCTATACGACGACAACTACATACGACCTCATCGACCCCTACGACCCAATCCTAACTAGTGTACAGGCCAACAATCTCGCACTTCATCTCGTTGAAAACTCGCATTCGTCAGCAGGCAGTAGCGTTATTCTTCTACTTCCACCTCGATTCTCTGGAAGTGGTTCAACGTCGACATCGAGCTCTGGATCCGGACTTCCAACACCTCCTATAATCCTCTCAGCACCTACACCGCCGCCCGCACTCCGCATCACAACCTCTGAAAGCTACATCATCCGCTCTGGTGAGAAATCGGCCCCTTCATCGAGTCGCAGGATCGATGGGACGATATTCACAAATCCCTTCGATTCCTCTTCGCCTCCCTCGGGCCTCAAACAAACTCGCGGTGACTTATTCGCAATCGCGCATACGCTCCAATACGCAGCCCGGCAAGTTGAATCTGATCCTACGTTCAACCAACGTACGCTGTTCAAATCGACAGCTCCTCTCGTGGCGTTTTTGTATACCTTGGCGGCGGGTGTGTTGGTACCGAGGTATATGTACACTTCGAGTGCTTCTCCGGCCGTCGATTCTTCTTTCAATCACAATCACAACCTCTCGACGCCGCACACGTACTCCTCTCTAACGCTCATATCCTTATCCACACTCGGCTTAGGCCTTATCCTTCTCCTGACTCGGCTCATCGTATGGGCTATAAGCCGCATCGGGCAGTCATTTTGCGGGATGGACGTCAACCAGGCATTGAAGACTGGAGAGTGTGTGGATGCGGAGGGGGGGAAGGTCTCGCAGGCGGATATGTTGGTTGGGGGGATCTTGGGGATGTGAGTGGGTGGATACGCGGTGAAGAGGGAGGGAGAAGCGGTTGAGAGCTAGACTCTTTTACTCTGGAGGTTGCGTGTTCTGCCTGGGATTTTACGGAACGAGGGCTGCCCAGCGGGCTCGTTCGTTGTTGAAAGACCGAACTTGGGAGACAACACATTCGAACAACTAGGACTTTAATTATCGTAATTACGAGTATTTTATGTAAACTAGTGGATAGTACTCCAGTCAATAAAACGGTCGAATTCAGTTCGCCATGGCTACTTGTACCGCTGAAGTGCACATAAGGGTTTCTCGATACCATTGTCGGCATTCGAAGTCTTTCACAGCCGCATTTATTCTTGTCGGTTAGGAAGAATCGTCTCAGTGATCTATTTTCAACCATTCGCTGCGTGATTAAGATTCTCCTTACAACAGATCGATTGGATTATTACCCTACCAGGAATTAGTTGGCTTCCTCGACTTCACTCATTTTAATCTTCATTTCCTGTGCAATACTCCTCGTTCTCTCGCTTGCCTCCTCACTCAACGCTATCGCATCTAATTGTTCCCCATCGAGAACCCTCCTTTACCTTTTCAGTGCTTCCCACCGACCATATCAGGACGCAAGGCATTCTCTCCGTTTTCTGTTGAATGCTGATAAAATATCTTAGCGCATCGAGTTATCCCTATTTCTGCTGGAAGAATTCTTACGTCAAAATGGACACCGATGTTGGTGAATTGGGGGTAGTCGTAGTTGGGGTCCTCCTCGAGAACATATCGCAGTCGCCAAACTCCGAGATGCGAGAGGTCACGGACGCGAGCTAAGGTCAACTGCGTAGCAAAGCCTTGAAAGTTGTACTAAGCGGGTGTGTTCTTAGGGAAGTGCAGTCTGTGAACGAGGAGAGTACTTGGTAGTTGCATTTCAACCGACGTTTCGATTGATGAAGTCTTGATGCGCCATTGGCTCAATTTAAACCAAACAATGCGTACATATCGCGAGATATAAACAAAAAGCTTCTGATCGTTTACTTTACTGTACATATTCATTTCATCTTCCTACTAATTACTTACTGAATTTATCTGCTGGGCTAGTTGACAGCCGCCGCCTTTTCGAATGCGGCGTCAGGAGTGGCCTTGGCCGCGGTGATTTTCGTGTAGTCAATCACCTCGGATTCGTAGTCCGCAGATCCCGGTACCATAGTAGGATCCTTCCACTTAAAATCGTTGGTGTATGTAGTGGACGCCTCGGTTCGGCCTGTGAGGTTTATGACGTGCGCCTTGCTCACATCAACAGATACCATTGTTGAAGTTACAACGTTCTGTTGGAACCACAAACAGACTTGGGTGATGGGGGTGAGCCGGGCGGTACCAGGGACGAACTGGGAGCTAATATAAACTAAATGCCAGCTCAGCTTCTTTATTACGATGTACAGTACTGAAAGGCTTACTAGGGGCATCAGGCTTATCCTTAGACCCAGGTCCGGTGGGTCCTTGCTGAAGAGAAACGACGGCAGCAGCCTGGATATCGTTCAAAAAAGCAAATCCGCCTGGAGGAGCTTTGTCGGTAGTGACAACTTTACTGTCGGACCAGCTCTTGAGGACATATCCCTGCCCAAATTCAATTGGACGAATAATCGCGTCGCCTTGGCCGGTGGCTGACATCGCCAAGATTTTAAGGTCAGAAAAAATACTGGGGGCAGACCATTGTACTCACTCTGGCCTACTTTGAATGTTTGCTTCGTCCCATAGATAGAGTACTTGGTGGTAAATTTGATAGTGTTTTTGGGAGTAACCTCTAATCCTCCATTTAGTAAGAAAAAGTGATTTGATTGGAGGACTTTACCAGCCGCTAATGCCACGACATTGTAGTCTGGCTCGCCAGTTGCCCCGCTCACGGCCTGGGACATGCAAAGGAAGTAGTGCTGCTCCTCAAGCGCTACCAGAGCTTTTGGCTCTGTGTGTGAGTAAGTATGAGGCACCTCTAAGATTAGTGAGCTCTACTTACCAACATGAATGACGATTGTATACTCAGGCATACTTGTAGTTGAAGTTTGAAAGGCCTGAAGATGTTGGTGTTATTGAGATGTATTTGAAACAAGGAATGAGGTCTACTGTTGAAATGGCCAGCATTTTATACCAAGCTTCTGAACCTATGACGCCGGTCGTCATACCCTAGATTTTAGAAGCCTAACCTAGAGAATATCCCCAATTTTTCTTGAGGAATAATTACCAGAGAATGTACAACAGTAATGAGCTCATCGATCCACTATATGACAGCTTTGACAATTGAAACATAAGGCGGACCATATTTGACATAGCTTTATCTTCAAAAGCGGAGTACTTGTATCCAAATTGCTCCTCGACCAGAGTGCCACAAAAAACACGGTTGCCGAATGACCAATAACGTTCTAAACAGAATCAAACATGCCAATAGCCCTGAGCTTTCTGCAAGAATATATAGCTTTACAGATGTCTCTTAACTGAAGTCATTCTCAAGAAAATCATCGACGAATAGACTCGGAAGTTGAAATTGTGACTTGCTGCCCAAGTCTTAAGATGATATCAGCGCACCCACCACATGTCAGTGATATTTCCATTCAAAAAAGAAGAGGTTCCAGACAGTTAGAATAAGCCTTAATTGACAGTTGAAATGTTTTGGCAGTTTTTCCTGGGTCGTTGTAGGCTTGGTGGGTCTGATCTGTTTACATCAAAGCGAACTGATGCTGTGATTGCCGTCAAACTGCCGAACCCTGATTGCAAGTATTTAGGTAGCATCCACTTGGACTGTTCGCGGTGCGATAAATTGCTACTCACTGACTTCAGTTTGAATTTGTAGCTTGTATGGACTTACCATGAATCCAAGCGTATATCTAAAGGTTTCTAGCTGATCAGATCGGTGTGAGCAACCGCATTTGGCGGCGCTCCTCTAAATGGATGTAATTTTCTTTTACAAGCCCCATATGTCATGTTTTCTCACTAGAAGCCTGAACGTTGTGAGCCAGAGGATAGCTCTCGGCGGTTGAATAGATTCTCGGGGTATACCCCAAAACATAAGAATAGCCTAGCATGTCATTGTTACTCCATTTTTGTGAATCACTGAAAAATCTGGCAGACTGACTGGAACTAGTGGCTACAATTGTTTCAATAGATCGGACAATAATCTTCATCTCTCAATGTCATGATTTGTGACAAATGCGCGGTACTTTGACTAGTAATTGACACGCTTGGAGTCTTGTAGAATGGCTACCCAGCTGAACCACACGCTTGACACAGCACTGACAGCAAGCATCGAAACTTCAGGATCACATTGACATTGAGCGGTAGTCAGCTGCTCCTCAATGCGCGAAAGAGTGACTTAAAAGCTGACGTATTATAACCTCCAGCTTGAAGTTCCATTTGTCTTCCCGAGGCGGCCTGAATCTAATGGCCGAGGTACCTGTAAGATTTGGCGCCAGCAGGTCTAGGATGAGACGATCATGTAACTCCATAATTAAATCTGGAAGAGACCCTGCGGAAGCAGGTCACCGAGACTTCAATTCACGCCAGTACATCAGTGTCAACCTTCCCAGAAATAAGCGGTGCATGGCGTTTCGCCAGACGTACCTTTGTGGGTGTGTATTTCGCCCCGAAGCGTTTTTGAACTCGGACGCCCTTGCCACTTCGATAGCAATTTTTCTAAGAGCGGAGGAATTTGATGTAATGTTTGGCAACTAGGAAATTACTCGAACACAGTTCACATCATTGCAATAGCAATAACATGGATTACTCGAAACATCGTCGCCATAAACTTGTAAATAAGGACCAGTCCTATACGACGTTACTGTAGTTTGATCAGTGGGTGGTTAAAGATTAAGCTATTCTACACTAACGAAGTAAACTACTCTATTCTAGATATACACGAATAATACTCTAGATATGTTCTAAGGTCATGATTGTATCTTGACTACCCAGTCACTCTGGCATACCGCACCTTTGCGTTCACATCCACCCATTTATCTACGGACGGCTCATATACCGACTCATCTTCATGGACACCCGCCGACTGACTCTCTAGATTGCTCGCCTCTTGTTTCGCCACCAAATTACTCCTCTTCATCCCTCTAGCTTCCGTCCTCGTCAGATACTGCAACTTTCTGTTCGCTCCAGGTCCGACCTTCGCTGTCGCTGTCGTTGTCGTTTCATCTACAACACCCTTCTCACCGTCCAATGCGCTAGCCCGAGGATTGGAGATTCTCGCCCTTGAGTCACCCTCACTACTCTTCTCTAAACACCAATTCAAAACCTTCTCAACCCTCTCCTTAACTCTCCCCACCTCTTCAAAATCCGCATACACAATCGGATGTCTGAACGACATCCAGAGATAGAATACAATGATTTTGTGGAATGTTTCGAGTGCGGAGAGTGTGTTTTGAATTGTGCGTTTTGAGAATTTGGATTTGGAGATGGGAGAAAGGGAAGATGAAGATTGAGATTGCGCTTCGCGTTCCACCAAGCCCTCAATACTCTCCAACACACCCATATACCCTCCTTTCCCTACTCCACCATCACTTCCCTTAACAACATCCTCCCACTGAACCCTCATAGCCTTCTCATGTCCACCCAACATCCCCCTAACCACGTCTACACACTCCCGATCTCTCCACGGCACAGGCGCATTGATGAGTAATGCTTTATCCGATAAACTCATCTCGGACCAGCGGGTATCAATGTATGATGTTACTGCGTAGGATTCGGCCGTTGAACGGTATAGGGTACCCAAAGGGAAACGACCAATGTAGGCGGGGAGAGAGAGGATCGTGGATATTGAGGGTGAGGGTGCGGAAGGTGAAGAGGGGGTGAGGTATTTAGAGGAGGAGGAGGAGGATGGCGAAGAGGCAGGAGATGGGATAGCGTTTGCAATTCGTAGGATATCAGGAGGCCGTAGCGAGATCGTCGCATAGGGCAGAGGAGTGTATGGTTGAGCGACGCATGATCTGAGGTACTCCAGATCTTTAGGATACAGCGTCGTCGCCCCGCCACCGGCATCTTCAGAGGAAGACCCATGTAATCCAAAGCGTCCTGCTCGACCTGCAATTTGTTTGGTCGATGATACAGGCAGAGGTCGCATAGTTTTGGTTTCTGAATCTATTTTGGAGAGTGTTTCAAATATGACTCGTTTTATTTTTCTGGGTTCATGTATTAGTTTATGAACGAAAAAGAAAACAACGCAAACATACAAATTCAACCCCATCCCAATGGCATCACTCCCAATAAGCACATCATACCCCGACTCTGGATCATTAAACAGCGCCGCCTGCTCACTCCTCACTTCAGGCGGCAACCTCCCATAAACAACCGCACACCTCATCCCCGTCTGCTCCTCGACAAGTTTCTTCATCCTGAAGATATTACTCCTACTAAACGTCACAATACAATCCCCCTTCTGCACCTTACTCAAATCACCCTCCAAACTCTCTTCTTCCACACGCAAAGGCGTGAGTCGTTCATAGTGATGCACTACCACTTCGTCACCTGTATGTTTGAGGAGCTGTTTGACGATCGGCACGGCTGTTTCTTCACCGCATAGATGAATCTCCCGAGCATCTATTCCGAGGACTGCACCGACCCATGCGCTTCCTCGGTTTTCATCTGCTATCATTTGAATTTCGTCGACGACAGCTACATCCACGAATCTCCCATGATTCAGCATCTCGATCGTGCAGCTCAACAGGTTCACGTCTGCGCCCATGAGTTTTTGGTCTTCGCCCGTTATCATATTACACAACCTCTTATACCGCTCGTCTCCTTTGATAGACCCTGACAAAGCTGGTTTTCCATCGATTCGTTTCGGGAGGTCCACGCCTAATGGGACGATTTGGCCGGTATTAAGACGTTCCCAGACTTCATGTGCGAGTAACCGAAGTGGGCCGGCGTATACACCACTCGGAGCAGCTGCAAGAGCGCGTAAAGCATGATGTGTCTTGCCACTATTCGTAGGTCCGACGTGCATAATGATCTTTCGATGCTTCATCCTAGCTTGTGGATAATCGTCCGCAGGGAACGATTTATCAGTCGCTCGTACAAGAGTTTTGATCACTTCTAGAGTTTGTCCTGGGATACTGTTTTCCAAGAGAAAGGCTTGTGACGAACGGTGCGCAGCCCACCAGAAGAATACAGACGTGTATATCATAGAATGGTATCCTGGGTCTGAGCGCGGTAGTGTGAACCGGACAAGTTGGTAGAATTGAGTATTTCGTGGTGTTGAGAGGTCTCCTGCTTTAACAGCTTCTACAAACAGTCTAAGAAGCTTCACAACATGAGAATGCGGTAGCCCGAATTGTTGAAGGCGAGTGAGAGTGGATTGGTGTGCAGACCAAGGGAGGACTTGGGATTCAAAGTAGGGGATTATTTCAGATTCTGTAGTGGGGTGAGGTATTGTGGGAACCGGGTGCGTAGGGTGCTGCTGCTGGTGCTGTCGGTACTGCGAAGGATGGTTCGAACGACGAGGAAGGTGGGGAGTATATTTTGAAGAGGTATTGTGAGGGCCGAACGTGCTGTATTTTTGGGAGATGTGAAGCCATTGTGTGAGCGTCGGGAGGCGGGGCCGGGAGTTGGATGCTACGGTTCGGAGCATGGCGCCAGCGTCGGAGACAACGGCGACGACGAGGGAATGTGAGTGGACACCGTGGACAACGACGACGAAAATGTCCTCCGGACCCGAAGGCGCGTTATTTGGCAGTGTTAGACGTGGCCTTTGAAGCCCCTAAATCTACGAGCATGCATTTCCTCTTTCACTCATTGCATCAAGACCTGAGGTGTTTCATCCTTTCTCCCTTGCATATAATTTCATAGCTCATCTTCTCCAAGACACTTTTTCAATAACTACTCATAAACTCATTCGACAACTCTCTGTCAGTGGGCTTTTGATTGGTTTGAGAGCCGCGGCAATAGGGGGCAACACGTGAGGACGACGAGCGAAAAGGAGGCACAGAAACTTTCTTGACTCATTACCTCCACACTTTCAAGACAACTGAGCAATAATCCCCTTTGTTTCTCTGCTTGTTTTCTGCTGTGTGGTTTTGGCCAGCTGCCTGATGGTGACACTCGAGATGAAACAAAAACTCCGAACACGACATGAAGGTGGCAAGAACGAAAAAACTAGGAATTACCATGCTACCAACTATAGGGAAGCCTTGAATGAGAAGAATCGATGGCTGTCGCTTCCCACAGAGCTCACAATAGCTATCTTCCTCCTCTGCGACGCGGTAAACTCAACTTGGCATGAGTGGTCTCTCGGTCCAGGTGTCGACGATATCTCACATTTTTCATTGCCAATCGAATTCATCTTATCGAGCATCTGTAGGCGTTGGCGCTATCTCAGTTTAGACCTTCCAGCCCTTTGGAAACGGTTCGTATACATCCGATTACCATCCGGTTTCAACTTTGGCGATTTTCCACCCGAAAAGCTTAGCATCTACGAGGAGCGGTCGGGTGGTCAACTAGAGGACATCTACTTGGACATCTTCAATGCAGACTACAAGAACGAGTTTGCCAAGTTTATTGACGATATTTTTCTGCGACACAGCCAAACCCTTCGGCGCTTCTCTCTCATCAGCAAAGGTGCCTTCGAGATCTCATTCCATCTCCTGGACCTCTTCCCAGATGCTTCGGTGCCAAATCTCGAGTATTTTGCTGCTTTCGCTTTCTTGAAAAATGGCTTTATACCTCCTGAGATGGGAGGTGTAAAGCCCGAGTTATTTATGAATGGAGCGCCAAGTACTTATGTTGCGATGGCATCGTCGCCGGGCATGGTTTTCCGCCCACAGCAAACATTTCCACACTGCAGATAGAAGATCATGGAAATTACCAGTGCTTCATGCCCCTTGAAGTACTGCGATCATTACTTTCCTTGCCTTTGCTGGAGAACCTTTCCCTACTCATCCCAATGCTGGACTGGCCGACATTGAACACCCCAAACTTCCCAATATCGATGCTCTGCCTCAAGAATATACGCCTCGGCAATAAACATGCCGAATTCGAGCGTCTTCTGCCACTCTTGAGAGCTCCGGCGCTCGAGTACGCTACACTGAAGGACTTCTCCGCAAGGGCTCTCCACAAGCTCCAGGAGTTATGTCTCGAGTCACGGAATGACTTCCCAAATGTCCACGACCTCATTCTCATCAACTGCGGGACCTCTACCAACGTCCAACGTTCAACATACAAAACCCTATTTCCTTTCGTGCAGACATTGACTTTCAGGGGTGCCCTTAACTCAATGCAATTGTTCGTGTTGTGGACTTCTCTTCGACGAGCGACGATCCACTGCAGCAAGAATTACAAACTAAGTTTAATCAAACGATCCGAATCTACCCCCGACTCGGAGTCGACGACCTTGACGCTTCCGGTGCCGCTTGAGTCTTTTTTCCGCATGGGAAGAAGTGGATGCACATCAGCCATCTATATCAGTTGAGCCGCTAGGAGTTGGGGAACATGTCCTGCCGTGCCGTTGGCCTCAGAATGATTTTGGCCAAGAATCTCGAGGCAAAGCATTTGACGGATTCTATAGTATTGAAGAGTAGATAGTTACTCCGTTTCACGTTAGAAAGTGTATTATAGCGAATCATAATTCACTGAACTTCCTGAACGTTGAGGATGAGAGGTTCAGTGCACACGACGGAAACCAGTAATCAAGATGTATGTATCTTATAATCTGCTCAAGGGTCCCAGAGCTACGAATACAATTCAGGGTCAAGATAACAAGATCATTGGTCGCGAAGAATACGACTTCCTCGAAGCGTTTCTGTCTGTAATATCGGAGTCGTTGGCGACAAGATTATTTAGCGATCAAATTGACCAATTCCAAAAGGCTCTAAGAACAAACGTATAATAAATAAAAATACTTTTCAGCACTTATAATCCCTGGGTCGATGAGCATACAGTAGCTTCGACGCGACGTGTTGATAGGGGCTACACGCCAGAGAATGCCCAAAACGATTGGTGAATTTTATGTTAGAATTACTAGGTACAGGTTAGGTAACGCGACCTAAGTGCAACGTCAACCTGAGGTGCTTATGAGAGACTCAGAAACCTCAAGAGAGGGAGAGAGAAGATAATGTATAAAAAGGTAAAGAATACATGTCTTAAGTACTTCTGCAGTAGTGACTAGAGCATGATAAATAAAAGGGCTGTAACTTGGAAACATAAGCTTAGTAAATAATTAACTAAGCAGAGAGATCAGACCGAGGCTATCAAGCAGGAAACGGTGAATAAATACGCGTCGAGTATCGGAAAACGGTAGACAGGGGGGATGATAACCGAAATAGGAAACGAGATAATTTTAGGTCGCGCGGACCGTAAATCGAAATTCCAACATTTTAACCTTACTTGATAAACCGAATAGATACTGGCGATTATCACCTTGGGCGTCTGTGTACAAGAAACCAGCTTGGTTATACTCAGAATCTATAAAGCCAGAAAGGTTTTCGACTGTGTACAGAACGCCCCCGTGATCGGACTTTTCTTTGTTTGGCAGCTGCATTACTGAGATTGAATCGCGTCTTTGTCGCGTCTTTTGACTTGCAACCATAAGGATCTGGAGCTAACCGTCTTAGTACGTCCCTTTTTTTTTTTGGCTACACGACTTTGGATCGCCGATAAGTCGTATAACTGCCTGATAGTAGCATTCGAGATGACACGAAAATTCGTGGCACAGTATAAAAGTAGCAAGAACGAAGAAACTACCATCTCTCGGAGGGAAGGCCTGAATGAGAAGAAGGACCGTTGGCTGTCGCTTCCCACAGAGCTCACAATTGCCATATTCCTCATTTGCCACGCGATGGATTCAACTACACACGACATGCACCCTTCCCGAAGTCATTCACAATTACCAATTGAATTTATCTTATCGAGTACGTGTAGGCGTTGGCGCGATCTTGCCTTGTATCTGCCCGGTCTCTGGAAGAGGTTCAAATTCAACATAGCTGGCGATGTCGGTTACGCTCCAATCTTGGATCCGAAGGAGCTTCACATTTACGAAGAGCGTTCAGGCGGTCAACTGGAGGACGTCTGTATAGACATCGTTGAAACAGACTACCAAGAGGAGTATATCGAGTTTGTAAACGAGATTTTTGAAAAGCACAGCCAATCTCTTCGTCATTTCACTCTCATCGGAAAGGGTGGTTTCTCAATCTCATCGCATTTCTCCTACCTCTTCCCGAATAAGTCGGTGCCCAATCTCGAGTACTTGACTCTCCTTTCTTCCCTGAAAGGTGACATCACGGACTATGACCATGTAATCGAGAATATTGAGCCCTTACTGTTTCAGAACGGAGCGCCAAAATCGCAGTATCTCCGTTGCGATGGCGTTGTCGCCGGGTATGGATTTCCTCCTACAACAAACCTTTCCATACTACAGATAGAGGACAACGGATATTTATACTGCGTCATGTCCATTGAAGCTTTGCGACCATTACTTTTGTTGCCTTTGCTGGAGAACCTTTCCCTCTTCATCCCGCATCTGATGTTGGAATGGCCAACACGGAATACCCCTAACTTCCCTATTTCGATGCTCCGCCTCAAGAATATACGCCTATGCAATAAACATGCCAAGTTCGAACATCTTCTACCACTCCTCAAAGCTCCATGTCTCGAATATGTTACTTTGAAAAGCTTTTCCGCAGGCACGCTCAGCAAACTCCAAAAGTTACGCTCCGAGTCGCCGAATAGCTTCCCAAATGTCCACGATCTCATTCTCATAAACTGTAAGACCTCGACTACTCCCCAATGTTCAACATACAAAAGCCTATTTCCTTCTGTACGGTTGTTAACCGTCTGGCCTGCCCTTGGCTCAGTGCAATTATTCACGATGTGGAATTCTCTTCAACGAGCGACGTTCAATTGTAACAAGGACTTGAGGCCAAGTTTAATCAAACGACCCAAACCCACCTCGACAATCTTGACGCTTCGGGTACCACTCGAATGCCTTGACGCATGGCAGAAAACGAATGAAAAAGAGCCGTCCGTATTTTTTGAGCCTCCGACTCAGCTGAATGACGAGGAATCTTTCCTCCCTCGCCATTGGCCTCAGAATGGTCTCGAAACTGGAGGTTTCCGAGTCATGCCGTATGAAAATTCTTTTAACTGTAGCTGTGCTGTTTCGCTTAAAGCCCGATTAAAGACATGCTTACGCCCATTGCAATTCATTGGACATTTTAAACGACCACGACTACTTACCAGGGTCAAGCATAGATTATTCACGTAGACTGAAATTCCTACATACATTTTACTCCCTGGTATTAGTAACTCTGTGATTTTAGAGTTATTCGTTAAAGCCCAGATACCTCAAGAACGATACGAGCAGAGAGGCGTTTCACGGGGGATACCATATATTAGAAGATCTCGGTATTTGCCCCTGCTCACTGACGACTCGGTCAGGGTAGGCATACCCATGGCATGATGATGCTGAGCGCTGAGCAAGGTGTCCGTTTCATCAGTCTATGATTTGGCTGAGATTGAATATCCTGTCCAGGTCGTGTCTTTTGTTCATCGCTACATCATAGCTTACAACCAAACCCCTCCATATAAAGACGACGTGGTAGGCCCTTTCTTTCCCAGTCCACTATTTCCAAATTGACAAAAAGCCGTCCAATTATTCAATAGCACCATTCAAGATGAAACAAGAGCCTGGTGAGAAACACGGAGATGGCCAAGACATGGACAATCCCCTTTCGAATGAGGATAACCGATGGCTTTCACTTCCTCTAGAGCTCACTACCGCTATCTTCCTCGTCTGCCACGCGACGGATTCAACCGTGCGCGACCTGCTTGAAGGTGTCAACTCTTCCCAAACTCGATTACCGACCGAATTCGTCCTGTCAAGCATCTGTAGGGATTGGCGCAGTCTCGCCTTAGACATGCCAGATCTCTGGAAGCGATTTATCTATACCCCCAGTGGTAGAGTCGACTGTCCTCCGGAAAAACTCGAACTTTACGAGGGGCGGTCTGGAGGCCAACTGGAGGACATCTATCTCAACTTTCTCAGTGGAAGTTCCGAGGATGACTTTTACGGGTTCCTCAACGATCTTCTTCAACAACATAACCAATCCCTTCGCCGCTTTGTTTTAATCGGCGAGGGTGGCCTCGAGATGGGATCAATTCTTACCGAAGTCTTCAAAGACGCGTCAATGCCCAATTTGGAGTACTATGCGGTTGTCTCGGACATGGTGCTCGACGTCGCAGCAGATCTCGTAGAGATTGAGTTTCTCAACACCTTTCAGTTTACGAACGGTGCGCCAAAATTAAAATATCTCTATTGCAACGGTGTTATGGCTGCCTGGGGGCTTCCGCCTACGAACAAGCTCACAACATTACGGATAGAAGGCGGGGAACCCCAATGCACTTTCTCCCTCGATGTACTTCATGAAGTGTTTTCTTTCCCGTTGCTGGAGAACATTTCCCTGTCTATTCCAGAGATAGTACAATATACCCCGGAAGACAACCCAAATTCTCCAATCACGGCGCGCCGCCTCAGAAATCTACGCCTCTGCAATACCGACCTAGACGACGACCTTGAACCCGGCTTCACCCAGTTTCGGTTCGAAGATCTGCTACTGGTTCTTCGAGCTCCTGCGCTCGAGTACGTCACGCTCAAAAATTTCTCCGCAGTTGCGCTTAACAAACTCCAAGCATCATCGAAGAGTTTCCCCACAGTTCACGACCTCATCCTCATCAATTGCGACACCTCAAACCCTTCACATTGCTTGGTCTTTAAGACTCTTTTCCCTTCTGTCCAATCATTGACCGTCTGGGGCAACTCTGGCACAATGCAACTATTCGCAATGTGGCCTTCCCTGAAACGAGTGACCGTCGATGACGTTTTCAGCCCGGGTATAGTCTCGTGGCCGGAGCCTACGTCGAACCGGACGCTTCGTGTGCCACGTAGGACGTATACCCCATGGAAAGAAGCAAATGAACAAAGACATCTTGAAATGATCGAGCCGATGGAGATTGAAGAACACGTCCTTCCGCGCCATTGGCCTCAAAATGACCTTGAGAGCCTGGGATTTCTACCCATGACGTTGGACTGTTTCTACCACATTGAATAGTTGGTAGTCACACTTTCCCCGTCCAAGAACATATTGGAAACTTACTTCTGCACATTTGATTTGTCTTTCTGATAACCTGACACAATGTTCACCTTCCAGACTCAATTGACATTTTATAGGTTGTTATTGCTGTGTCACTGAGTACCAGTTGTTTTCGTGATCAGCGTGTCAATACTTATTTCACTGGCATATCTGACTCCATTTCATTTCGCCATTTGTCTTTTGGATCCTAACGCTCCTGTCGTCTCAGAAGGAGATTGTATGGGATATGAACGTTACGAACTCTATCGTGCTTTCTACAATCCGTGGTGGACCTATTCAAGACTGCCATGACGTTCCTCAATGAACGCTAATGCATCTCAGGGTACGCGTTATTCTGTTTTCCCTATTTATAATTGTTAGCGTTGATTTCAGGCTTGCGACTAGTACTGCTATAGCGCTATACGTAAGCAAAAGTCATAACAACCGAACAATTCGATCGCTGCGCGTGTTTTGCTTCTCAAAATCGACTGTTCCTGCATTCACTCCGTTCCCGATCCTAAATGAGGGCATGTTCGTGCTGAAAGTTTACCGTATGTCATAGCTACTGCCAAACTCAAGGATTACCCCATCAATGTACCCCCGTTGTCTCGTCGCTTTCTTCGAGATTATACCCCGAATTCTCCAATAGCAACTTAACGACGCCCCAGCCAGCATCTGCATCATCTTTCTTCTGTAACACCACCGGATCCGGACCTTTGTATCTCCCTTCTTTCCATGCTTCTTCCACTAATGCATCCTGTCCTGGTACGGCGAGATTCCAACGCGTCTTCACCATGATGTACGGAATGTCTTTGATTTCATCCCCTCCCCACTGTTGGAGCTTTCCCAGTGTCTCTTGTGGTCGAAATCGGTTTGTTGTGGTGCCCATTTGATGGACGTATATGAGGCCATTTATTTTCATCTTAGATTTGCGAGATTTACTTTTCATTAAACACCAAATTATGCAGCCGGGCGGTTGCTTTAGGTGGGTTTCCAATCGTTGAGATAAACTTTCACTCACGACTGAAGCCAATCCTGCAGGACCATTTCGCTGTCCTCGTCTGGGTGTGGCGGCGTATCGACGAGGACAATTCTTGGTTTGACTTTTTCGCACAGAATTGTCCCCATGTTGCGTGTGCCTTTTGAGAGGCCCCGATCCACTTTCAGCAACTCGGATTTCGAGACTGTGTTGACAAACTACATTCTGTCAATAAGTTTCGCGGTAAAATCAGGGCCATTCGGCCAACAAATTACGAACGGTTGTTTTCCCTGACCCAGCACGGCCTACCACACTACGGAGATGGGTGTAAGTTTGACCATTTTGGCAAAGTTATGGAAATGCCCACAGTATGACAAAGTCATTTTCTCGAATATCTCCCCAGTCTAGCATCTGACTTTGTCCCTGAGGCAATCCTGAGGTTCCAGATACGTATTTTGCAATAACTCCCTTGATAACTTTTCGCCATTGAAGCTTTTCGGGAGACATCGAGCTGAGAGAGCAGTGTGGTCGATATTGATTGAACCTCTGAGCACAACTACTATTGCGTTGGCTGTGGGCTGCTATGAAGCTCAAGACCTCAAGCTGCGGGTACTGCGAAGATGAACTTTAAATTCAAGCGGCGAGTGATCTTACAAGAGTAGGTCACATCGTGTAGGGGTGCTGGTTGCGTATCACCTCCAAACCAGTGTGTGCCTTTCATTCTGGGCAAACAAAAATAGCACGTTTTGATTGATCTATACGCTGTTTGTCCGGGTCTTACAGCCGTTTGCATATCGATAGTCGGATTCGGATTTTGCAGCACTCAGGATTTTTGTTTACAAAATATGTCAAAGTGGGGCGTATAAACAGAAAAGTGAGAGAAACTAAACCATTTTCGGAAAGATTACCTCCTAATGCGGGTGCCCCACAAAGATCTGTCAAGAATTTTGTTTATAAGCTCCAAATTCACAAACAAGTTTTCTAAGCTTCAAAAAATCGAAATCCGACTATCGATTTGCAAAGGGCTGTAACATAACAGAAGACAAATAGTTCACGACGTCTGTCTGTTTGATACGCCGTTAAGAGACAGGTAAATAGCCGATATAAACAGTTCGGTCCTGAGATGTCATTTACTTTTACTCGACGACAGATCATACATACTCGGCCCTAAGATCTGGTTGATCTGTCAACGGAACTGTACAGACGGATTGTTCACGATTGAGGAGTTACACTTACTACACTTGCTCGTTTAATCGATAGTGAATTTCAAAAGAGTGAGCTGTGAAATGAGTAGTTTGCTTGCTGCTAACAATGCTAGGTTGTCGTGGTGGCGTTATGAAGAGAGACTCATGTTGATCCATCGCGAAGAGCAGAAGCATCTGACGACCCAAAATAGTAATAAATTCTATTTTGAGATTGACGCGTGTCATTCAGAGTACTTGTTGCGTTTGGGGGAAGATCCTCTGATATCGGCCTCAGTGTTGAGTGCCTCATTGAGACATGTGCTCTTGCGTGCGTTTTATTGAACCCCCTCTGGATACAGTCCATCGTCTGGTCCCTGGAGCTCGAGAGCGGATCAAAGTTAAAGAGTAGAGCTATGCAGCTTCATATCGGTCAAACACCGTCGGGGCGTTTGGATGGCTCGGCCTGATAGTCTAGTTCTCAAGTGGACTCTGACTGGTACGATACTCGATTGAGCTAGACGAACACAGCTCTAGGGATATTCTTGACCCTCTAGCTGTCAGGTGATGGTATCTGGTCCCGGCCCCCCTTGATGGGCGCTGATTTGGGATGATTGTTCAAAGCGCCGTAGTTTATCCAGCTAGGGTTTGTTACATGTATCAAGTTCCAGAACCTCCGTTTGCAAAATTCCAAAATGGCGCGATGGTGTTCGAGCGATATATATGCGCTTAAGCTTGTATGTATCGTCATTCCACAATACCTTATCGCTGCTTCAATAACCTGATCTCAGGACGACTGAACAAGTAGATGCGACTTCACTTAACTTCACACGAATTGTGGGACTGTATCGTCTACAACTCGGGCGGTCAAGTGGTCTACAAGATTCTACAACGATCACAAATTTCCACGATTTGGCGGGCCCTTCCAAATCTTCAACCAACATCCGAAGAGACGCTCTGGACCGAACGACACTTCCCTAGTCTAGAAGATCATCAAGAGGTCGTCCACCGCCCTACTAGCTTCTTCCAAGAGTCTCGCAGACAATCAAGCGAATGCAGTGACCCTCCTTTCAACTGGGGTAAACCTGGATCTCCGAGCCCAGATCGATCGAGTGGGAAGGCGTTCGTTGACTTCGCAAAAGTCGCTGAAATCGAATTCCACACACTGCTAGCGACGAAGATAAGATTTATGGGGGAGGAGTGGACAAGCAAGGATTTTTTCAGAAAGGTTGAAACAGGTCAAAGCAAAACGTAAGTCTTTGGCGCACTGCGTTAGCCTGATCAATGTCCTAGCTCTTTGTCACTTATGCCATTCTCATACAGAGAAAGAGCTTTTACGGGATCGGACGGAAGGGAATATCTATGGACGATAGTGCCGCATGGTTGTGAGGTAAGCCGAACATTTCTTTAATATCAAGGAAAGCACTAACATCTGGCCCATCTAAAGCTTTATGTGATTGCAGATAGAAAGTCAATCCCAACTCTCGTTGCAAGACTCTACAACACCCCACCAGCGAGCGAGCGAACGATGGGACCACCTTCGCTCGACATCTTTCCTTCTGCAGAACATATGTCAGATCTCATCATCTCGACAGCAGTGTACATTGAAAGACTTCGAAGAAATGGTAGTTGATGTTTCAGCGAAAAAAGCGCTAGCTTGCTTATTATTTTGGTGTAATGGACCAAGCATATGTACCAGTATGAAGTATACCTACAAGGATCGATAGAATTAATGTACTGTATCATAGTAATGCCATGAAGAATCAAGGAACTCGCACTGACGAGACCAGGTATACTTTGATATTGCTTGGTTCAATCCTTACCTCGGTTTCAGCTGAAGAACTCGTAAAAGGTTGACTTGACGTGTTTCATCCGGGTTCGATGTTCGATAGCGTTTATTCCAACAATAACTTCCTAGTATGCATGGCGTGTAAGGGAAATATCAAGAAGCCAACTGAAGAACGCGAAACGAGATTTAAAGACCAAGAGTAGCTAACTCCTTACGGATCTCAGCCTCCCCATCGATCTTCCTGAGCTGTGTCGCCTCAAGCCTCTCGCCCCTCTTGGATTTATCCTTCAATTCTTCGATCGCTTTAAGCTATTGCATGACACAAATTAGAAACTTATGTTTAACGGGATCTTGTTCGAAATGCCACGAACCTTCTTGGTCAGATTCCTCGCCTTCTTAGCAATCGGATCCAAAGACCCATCGCCGCCGGGGGTAACAGGGGTCAACGGGGGTGCTTCAATCTCAATTGTCGGGGGAGGAGGTGGCATTGGAATACTGAGGATACCCCCGTTCGACCTCTTTTTCCCTTGTCCATCTTGCCTGCCATTTTGTCGTCCACCAGGGGTGTTGGCACCACTTCCGGGAGTTGTAGGACCATCCGGAACTCCCTCCTCCGCCGGAGTGGATGGTCCAGTTCCGGACCCTTCCTTCTTGCCTTTTTTTCGTTTGTTTCTGCTGTCAGGCGCTGGGCTAGGTGATCCCGAAGGAGGTGCCCCAGGGACGTGCCTGCGCCCGTTATGTTGATGATGACCATTGCCATTAGCCTGTCCATATCCTGGTGCGCCTGGAACAGGGCTACGGCTATACCGTGGAGGAGTGGAACTGCCACTCATAGTACCCGGTCCACCCTCATCCTCACGCTTGAATATCGAAGGAGTGGCAAGCCCGCGAGCACCAGGGGGACGATAAGCACCGGC
This sequence comes from Crepidotus variabilis, assembly GCA_015657495.1. Taxonomy (NCBI): domain Eukaryota; kingdom Fungi; phylum Basidiomycota; class Agaricomycetes; order Agaricales; family Crepidotaceae; genus Crepidotus; species Crepidotus variabilis. Next base: position 45,756 of record MU157854.1, on the reverse strand, counting down.
TGGCTTGAGAGCAGCAGGTTTCTGCTGAGCATGGAAAGACTTGACGCTATCGCATGGGGGTGGAGCGAATGGTATGGCTTGACCAAACTGTGGCACGTTCTCCACGGGAGTGGGACGCCAGCACGTATGATATAGTTCATCTATCATCTGAATATGCATGAGAGGTCCCGTGCAGTGCCAGACCTTGATACCATTATCAACACGGAGGCGAGGCGACAGCGTTGCGGTAAGAAGGAATCGGCCGTCCGGAGACCAATCACAAAACGATGTGTTTGGGGCGTCAATAGTGCACACTTTTGTTAAAGAGCGGCGATCAAAGATGTCGATCTTGCCGGCCAGATTCCCAAAGCCAGCAAGGGCAATGAGTCGACTTTGTGGGTTGAAAGAGATAAAGTTGTGCGGTGCCATGCCGAAATCATGCAGAGTGCGGACCCTCTGGTCGAAAATCATAGTTTTGGCCGGCATGTCTGAACAAGAATTGGTACGATGTTGAGCAAATAAAGAAATCAGACTCACATCCATAGACGACTCCGAATTCTTTAGAGTTTGGGCTCCAGGCAAAGTCATGGATAGGACCCTCCTTGTCCAAGGTAACTCGACAGTCAAAGTTACCCGCTGCACTCAGGAGATACATCCCTGTTTCCCCATAATAACTCTTGTTCGAGTTGTCTACCTCGGTCTGGGTAAGGAGTAGAACCTGGGTCCCGAGTGTATTCCATTTGATCTGAGCTCTGTCGGCCTTGAAGAACGTCTTCTGGCAAGTGGGCGGACTGCCGAGAGTGCTTAAGCCGTATATTTTGATGCTTGCGGGAGCGCCCTTTTTCTCAGCGACGAAAACAGCGACAGAAGGGTTCAAGCCGGGGCTGAGAGAGATTGACGTGGATCCCTCAACTTTGAGCTTGTCTGAAATTCCCTTGTTCCATTCCGAAGGACGATAGACTTGGATCTCGCTAGAGACCAGTCTGATGGCGTGCGACTCAGAGATGGTGTACTGCAAATCCCATCCGTCTTGTGATTTCTGGGTAAAGGAAATCAACTCTTCTCCGGTCGAAACGGAGAAGACTCGAAGATTTTTGTGTTGAGCCCCATCTTCGAGTTTAACTGCGGGAGTTTCAGAAAATGATTTCGAGCGAAAACAAGAACACTAACCAGGGCGTTCCCAAGTTGAAAGATATGTCCCGCGAGGCGAAAAGTTGATCTCGACGATGTTACTGAGCGGGAGTTCTTGGAGAACCTTAGCACCCTCTGCCTGGAAAATGCGAACCCTGAGAAGTGATTATCAGTGACATACACGAGGCCAGCACGCGCCAAAGATAAAATTTTGGTGTCATAACATACACGGTGGGCAGAACGTAGGCGTAGAGGCGTCCATCGAGGCTGTAGCTCTGGGTCTTGGCTGAAACTTCAGGTCCCTCGAAACCAGCGACTGGTGCATAGTCGGGGGTACCATTCACAAGACCGAGGGCCTTTTGGGCACGATCTGACGTAAACGAATCAGTAAAAAAGCACTCAGTAGGTTCGTGCTGGAGACATTATAACGAATTCAAGCAATGCAGGATTCAGAATCCCAATATCCGTTGCTGTGCTACACCGCACGTGTCTCGAAAACAACCAAAAAAACAACTGACATGAATATTGCTGCGAAATCTGTGCCATGTTCAAAAGTCGACAGATGGAAGCTCTTGGGTGCGGTCTCTGGGAGATGCCAAAGCAACTTAATGCTTCAAAGGGAGGGCAGGAAAGAGATGGAGGAGGTGAGGGAGCGGCTGTGATCCTGTCCAACGAATTCATACCAGATTTTTTGACATCAAAATGTTTAGGGCAGGTCTAAGGCACCAATTCCGCGACATGAAATTATCACAAATCCTCTCTTGACTTGAAAAAAAATCAACCTATGATCCTGAAAATGAGATGCTTTATGAGTTGATTAATAGATTCATTATAGAGATGGCAATACCAAGTTGTATTGGTTAGAACTCGCTTCTTTTGCTTACTCCTGTCGCTGTACTGATTCGTACTATGCAAGGGCTGCAGGCCTTGTGCAAATTATCTGACCTTTGCGAAGAGAAGTCAAACCAAGAGGGAGTCATTATGCCTTCTACAATTCTGACGGAGCGATTTCGTTCCCAATAGCCCCAGCCATCAACTCGGGTGGGCTTTCGAAGGTGTAGATCGTCATGATCATGGCCATATCAAATTGCGTCAGGAAATTCCATGTAACAAAGATGCTGTTCCTATGAAAATTCAACGCACCGAAAGTTCTTTTCTTTTCTCAACAAGTAAGCAGCACTCTTCAGCTTGATAAGGTTCTCAGCGTATAAAAGACGGTGCGGTATGCCAGAGTCGAGACAGATAGATTTGAAACATAATCCACTGATGTAAAGAAGTAGCACCAATATTTGAAAAGGTCACAGGAGAAATGTCGGAGGACTCTAATCTCGTCTCGTGGTGAGGTAGGTTGAAGTAACACTAGAGAATTTGATAATTGTAACGTTACTTACTAGTAGTAGTCGCCGATATTGGTACCTGTAGAATATCTCCTGAACACCTAGATCTGGGCTTGTTATCAGAGATAGATGTTACTTCTCAAAGATTCTCGGAGTCCGAATCCTGAGCACAAGCAGCGAACCCGTTTGTTTCTGTCCATCACGTCGATCAAGCGATGAGCGCCTCTGCGGTCGATTCCGAGTGGCAGTGTAACGCGCCTCTTGCGATTCGCCGTTCCCACCACCTCGAATTGTGTCTTCTTTCAAAGTCCATGAACTACGATCCTGGCTCAGTCTGCCAGAGTCTGACATTTATGACCTCCGCGGAGTCTTCTCGCTGGAATGCGCCACAGGATAAGGTTGCTACTTACCTCACATCTATCTCATCATGAGAACATTCTTCAACGCAATTTTATCACTGGTTCGCGCGCGTGGCATCGGTTTCGTCACACCTCAGCCAATATTGCGGCCCCGTTCAGAAATGTACGACAGCGCGGGTAACTAATTTGGTTTAACTACTGGCACCGCCAAACGTCTCTCCGATTTTATTTAAAGAGGTGTGCCTATCTGACAAGTGGTGGAAGGGCCCCAGTCGTGACTTCCATGAGCACTACGCTTCCGACAGGCGGCACTGTGAACATTGCGGCGATGTAAGTACTATTTGAAACGCAAAACATGGAGCTCATTCCATGTATAGTGCCGGACCTCCCGTATGTCACTACAGACCTCTTCGACTTCTCCAACCGATGTTTTATCCTTGATGTAGCTCCTAGCATGTACCCTCAATGCTGGACTTATGGGGGTTCTCTCCGTTCAGACTTGTTCGTTCGTTTCCTTCATCTCTCGTCGAAATTTGGGACTAAATGTATCCCTTAACAGTCATTTACTACCTGGCGTTCCCAGAGGATCCCTGGTATACCAAAACTGTGGCATATACAGTTTATTTCATCGAACTGGCTCAAATGATTTTGGTCATAATCTCGGCTTTCACCATGTTTGCCGACAACTTCCATAACGACTCCATATTCGATGAGATAGGGATCCTATGGCTCGTTCCTCCCTTAACTGCCATCGGTGTGTAATTTTTGAAGCGCTCATTTTTTTTCGGCATATACCAATCCCCATTCTCAGTAACCTTTATCGTCCAATGTTACTATGGCTTCCGCATTCGGGTTGTATCCCGTTCATTTAAGGTCGCGGGTGTCATTTTTGTAGTATGTCCTCCCTACCTTCTGCGAAGAGTACGGTGCTGACAGATGCTTCCTTTAGCTCTCGATCATACAACTTGCAGGAGGACTAGTTGTTGGGCACTATGCTAAACGAGAAGGGAAATATTCACTCCTTAACACCCCACGTATGCTTGTCGTTCAAGGGGTCAGCACTGGTGTACATTTGAGAATCTGCTATATATTCGGCTATACTTACGCTGCCTTCTCAGATATGGAATTTGGGAAGCACGGTCTGCGATCTGATCATTGCGGTATACATGATTTACTATGTGTGCTCCCTTCGCGTTCTTTCTTGGTGGAGTCACTAATCGTTTTCATAGCTTTCAAGGATTGACACAAGGATGCGACAAACAAAAGCAGTCTTACGAAAGATTATCCGCCTGACAATTGAAACTGGTGCCTTAACTAGTAAGCTTTGACCATCCTCCGACCAATGTTATCCTCATGTACCGTACACTCCAGCTGTTATCGCCCTCGTGACATTCGGTTTGGCCATGATCCCTGGAAATCCAATGTATTACCTTGTTCCAATGGGTATCATTGGTAAGGTGTATGCCAACTCACTCATGGTCTTGATCAACAGTCGAGGCGACTTCCATGGGTTTGACACCGATACAGACGACGTGGGTTCATGCATTACCCCCATAGACTTCGTACAGGAACATACCACAATGAGCCAAAACTTCAACACTGCGACGATTCTGGCTCTTCAGACGACCATGGGGCCACGGAGCATTTCTGAATGTTCGGAAACGGGGAACTCAAGTCCCATTACCGAGGAGGACAAGGAGAAAACGGCTGCACACTTTCGAGGCATAAAAAATAATCTACAACCGAGCATCAATACATAAATTGTAGGGTTGGAAAATGCAACTACTAGTTTGTGTACGAGTATTTCGGTGGCGGTTTCCTGCGAAAGCGGCAGGCACTCATTCGGATGCACGAAAAATGTTGATAAAAATCAAATTGAATATGCTGTTGTGGAAACGGAAACAAGCCAAGTATTCAATGCCAGAGGATGATGAATCAGGTTAGCTGGAACACAAAAGCTTTTTTTTTTTTTTTCGCGTACATAAATCCGTTCTCCTGATCCCGCTTTCGAGTTGTTTGGCCATGGGCTCCCGTGTCTAGCTGATAAACCAATGGTGGAAGGTTTGAAGAATCAGATCCTTGCAACATGTCTAGGCCGACTACTAAGGTTCACGAAATATCTTAATACGTAGGAATACCGACTCGATGATCAAATTTTAATAACTACAGCCGACGACAGATTGGTTTTACTCCACCTCCTCTATATAAACTGACATACAATGATATCCTCGTTCAAGTCTACGTTGATATCTGCCAGAGTCAGCCTCTGCTTAATGACATCATACGTCGTGTTGAATTCCTGCCCATTGAATTTCACTGTGCCACTCTCCGAGAGTACTATGCCGAGGATAGTAATATTTTGCAGCTTTGGTTGGATAACAAAGCTCCCAGTCGTTTTAATGGTAAGCTGTTTGTTTGTGGCAGTAAATTCGAGAGAGCGACTTGGCCCAGGAGGTTCGCTGATTCCGTCGTCGACGTACGCGATACCATTCGCAATGCCCTGAGAGTCAAGGGAAACTAGGAGAGAATATGACCCTTGGCGTGTCTCTTCAATGGTGTACGCAGGCTGTGAATGTAGTAGGATCGCAGATCCGTCGCGAATATGGACGTTTATGTGTCCGAGTGGAGCTGGTAGCTCAGCTTGGTGCCCTGGCGCTACCTTCAGAGGTTCGTGGGTGTACCAGTCGCGCCAAGTGACAGACCCACGCCCAGGGAAATGTCCTGTAGGCAGATAAGCAATTTGATCTTTAATTATTCAGTGCAGACCTTCTTACCTTTAACCGTTGTGGCTTGCGGATGCAAAACCGGAGTGACCAGAATGTCACGCCCAATCAAAAATTGCGAATCGACATCGAAAAGTTCAGGCTCGTTGGGGAAGTCGAAAAAGAGAGCCCGTAATGGAGGGGTTCCGGATAGCGAAGACAGTGCAAATTGAGAATACTAAAAAGACACGGATTGAACCTCGAAAGCGAGAAAGAAATGGCGAGTAGGTGCCATACCCAATATGGTAAGAGAGCGTAACGAATGGCGATTGCCTTTCGAGAAGCCTCGGCCACACTATCCCAGCGATAAGGCTCTTGGGGTATAGCACCTTTAATGTTGTGGTTCCGAAAGAAGGGCATGAATGCCGACAACTGCATCCATCGATTGCATAACTCTTCGTTGGTATTCCCAGCTACAATTGAAGTTGGTTCAAAGTAGAGTGTCGCGTACAACAATCTGGCTTACCAAATCCACAGGTGTCAGGGCCTACGAAAGGGATCTGGAAAATCTGAAATTGCAAAACGCCCTGGTTGATGATAAACCGTGGGTTCGGAAAAAGAAAAACTTCTTGCAGGGACGTACAGATATACTGTGGCGAAGATAAGACCACAAGCTGAAGTTGTCTCCCAGCTGCATATAATATTGTGAGTCAGAGTGATTTGCCATTTGATGTCTAAACTGACCCAGTGCCCAGTCCAGCGACCAGACGAAGGGAAAGTTGAACGACTTATGATAAATGGTCTTTTCCCCGAAATGATGCTCTGTAATGCTTTGTATGTCGCCTTCTCTTCCATCAAACCCCACAGGTTATGAGTATCAAGCTCGACTTGACCATCAACGTGAGTGGCATTAGTCGCAATTGTCAGAGTAGACAATCGTTCAAAAGCTATCGACATGAGAGATTAGCCATTACCAATTGGGTGAGCTGACTGAAGCAATACGCACGGTTATGAATCGAGTATGGCGGGGCATTCAGATTGATGCCTTTCTGTGTACCAGCTCCCAGATCACGTTTAGCCTGTGCGATCAAAGTATTAGATACGCCAACCTCAATTGCAACTAAAGTATTACGGAAGTGGTATTTAGACCATCATCCTGGGCCAGATGAGAGGCCCATGGGAGAAGTGCCTCGCGTGGATCTCCTTCCAGAGCAAATGAATCTGGAAGGTATGCAGCACGATCTTCATTAATCTCTAGGTCAGAGTGTGCGGTTTGGGAGGTCATAGGCAAAGCGAAGGGACTTTGTTCCTTCCCTTGAAGCCCTTCGAAATCATTGTCCAAGTCGAGATGGCAGGTCAATCTTCCACCGACGCTGAGGTTACCACTTGGCCCATGAATTGTTGAATTGTAACTAAAACATCCTTGGTTAGGAAGACGAAGGAGTCCGATAGCTCGCTTTACACACCACTCTGGATAATCTGCGCAAGAGGGCTAAATTTGAGATGCTTGGTCGATTTGAAGCAACCGGACCATGACGTACCCACGACCATATTGCCCGGATTACCTGGAAGGAAGAAAGGAGCGGTAGTGTTACTGAGGTCCACACCGGTGCCACTACGATAATGGACTTGAGTGTTAGAAGATGAAATTAACAGGGAAACGAACCAGGAGCCTTCACAGAACGAACTAGCCTCGTTCATATCAAGCCAAATTCCGGAAAATTTGACTCCAGATAGACTCCAGTTCTGAAGTGCTTCTGTCCACCAGTTTTGCGTATTGATGTGGAACCAATCCGGAAAGACCTAGAGACGTCGTTAGCTTGGTGACATCGATATGAATAAACAAGCGTCACTTGCCGTATAGCCTGGCCAGACCTGCCCGATGTATTCCGTACCATCTGGATTCTTGATAAAGACATCTCTGAAGCCTCTGTGAGTGAAAGGATGACACTAGCTGATTATACCCACTGCGCAGCACCATTTGTGTAAGGATGATACTAAAAAGTCAAATTCGATCAGCTTTGGCTTGACGGGTCACCAAAGCCACTGACCACATCTGTCGCATTAACTTGCTTTGGAATGCCAGCATCAACAATCGGGACATCTGGATAGCCGTGAGTGTTAGATAGATCCAAAAAATAATGAAAAAGTAGCACAATGTTGCTTATTCGCATTCTGTGGTGGTGATCAGTAGCCAATGCATAAGTCTTTAGCTTAGAACGTACCAGCTCTCGAATGAAGTCACGCACTTCCTCTGCAGGGAAGCTGATAGGATCGGTAGTAAAGTCTCGAACAGCATGATACAACTCAATGTCGTTCCACATCACTTGGCCACAGGTCAGCGAGTCTCGTCGCAGCCAAATATAGGTACTTACCCTCGAGCGGAATATTTGCCTTTCGCATCTGGATGACCTGTTCGCGGGTTTCTGCGATGTCTTTGTATCCCCATCTGCGATATAGTTGTCAGACGTATTGACCCAACAGGAGGTTATCCCCTACCTGCACAAGTGGAATCCGAAAGCCCAGATCGGTTGCCACAGGGGGAACCCGATCAGTTCTCCGTATTGCTCGATAACGGCCTGAGGTGAAGGACCGGCGAAGAAGTAGAAGTCCAAGACGCCACCAATCATTCGGTATTGGATGAGTGAATTGTCAGAAGATGGTGGTGTTTGAAGGAGAACATCACCCCCAGCGGCGCTGTGAGAAACAGAACTTCAGCACAGATAGCTATGACACATCAAAATCAACGAACCTCATCAAGAAAACTCCATGAGATTGCGACCTTCGCGTGTCTGGATCGAAGCGGTGTTCCATATAAACGGGATGACTTCCGTACCTTTTGTATAAACAATGTAAATTTCGTGAATTTTTGAGTTTTGTGATGCTCACAAATTTTCGTCCACAGGGTCAGGAGCGTCTCTGTTCCACATCGTCTGCACGGTTGAGTTCATGTTTCTTCGAAACCCAGAGCTGGCGACTACTTCTCCCAGCCCGTAGATGTTAGTGTCTTTCGGAAGGGTGGATGTCAACTGACGAAGAGAATGTCAAAATATCATCAATTTCAAATACGTGATACGTACCTGGAGATACTGTTTCTTGAACACGAACGTTTGGCAATCCAGATTGGTAGCGTTTTTCAAAACATAATCTGCGTTCACAGTGGAAGAGGAAGAGCATGTTGACGATTTGGATCGCGTGTCAAACAGAGGTGCAGCATGCGGTTGAGACCTTCGAGTGACCCAGAAGGCGAATGGGGACGGCTCATAATTGAAAACAAGGTCAGATGACTTTTTGGAGCCACCTTGAGGTCCTGGACGGTCTACGATGCTCGCAGGGATTCTGTATTGTTCACTCGCAGTATCGAAAATGTTAACATGAAGGCTGGCGGTGGAGAGTCAGCAGCACTCGAGCGACAGAACGATATCTGTACCAAGTAGTCGTCTCGAAGGTAACTTCCACTGTTAAGTCTGTAATATCCTCCCCATAGATGTTACATGGCTTGTTCGCAAGGGAAAGTTTTGCCGATAGACTCGCGTCATCTTCTCGAATCGTATGCAAAGTATAACCTAGGAGAACCTCAGTTCAGCTGTGACGAATATTTCAGTCCACTTACCCCCACAGTTTGGAATGGCTCTCTTTTGTGCAACGCTATCTGGGTTGGTCTGAGAAGAAGAAAAGTCAATTGCGGTAACCTGAGTAATTTTGCTTGGAGATAGTAGTAAGCAGGTGAGAATGGTCAACCACAACGCTTGCAAGAAGTCAAGCATTGTGTGATTTGTCTTCGCGCAGCTAGCCGAAACAGAGGCGACTCAGAGTAAGTGAGGGACCGGAATCCACACCTTCAACACGATTAGTATTGTCCCACAACCGCCGCACCGCGGGAACTGTCTTGGCTACCAAACGAACCTCGCAGGCGAGATAACGAACATTAAGATTCCATGAGAGCTGTCGAAGCCAACTACAGTATGATTTAACTCGGATCAGAACTCGGCTTTTCCCGAGCGGCTCAGGCTAAGACTTGCTTGGGCACTTTCGGGCGAATATCTCTTGTCAAAGCCTGGTCTAAGCACTCTCAAGCCAACATGGCAGATATCGTTCTTGAAAGCAAAAATCACCATTCAAAGCTCTATTTCACCGACGGAAATCTTGTTATCTGCTGCAGAGACCCAGATTTTACACCGACATACTTCAAAGTTCATCAATCCGTACTCTCCACTCATGCTCACGTTATCAAGGATATAATTGGGCTCCCATCCACAGGGAAGAGCGCCGATTTCTACGATGGTGTGCCTTTCATTGAGTTCTCTGAAACGTCTGAAGATGTGGAGTCCTTCTTGAACTTCTATTATTACCCTTTGTACGTTCACTTGCCTATTCTCTCTCACTTCGCGTCTCAGGTAATTTTGCATTGTGTAGCAGCCCTGGCAACCTTCTTAGGGATGACAATTTGGTTATTGCTTCTCAAAATCTATGGTGTTCTAGAACTAGCGGAGAAGTTCGAGGTGGAAGACTTGAAAACGGCCATCTTGCAAAAGATTGAATTCACCGCACCAATTACTCCGCTCCATTTTTCTGACGCAGATAATAAAAAGCGCAAAGCTTGGGATCCAGCTGCTTTTATTCGGGTTGCCCGCAGGTTTCAACCTGCTATGATATCCCCAGCAGTGCTTTACGAGCTTTCTTCAAGAGAGCCGTGGATAATAATTCTTTTTAAGCTTTGGGCCGGAGGCTCAGAGCAGTACTATAACTGGGCATGGTGCTCGTTGGGCCTTCATTCATACAAAGGCTTGAGAGAGGCTTGAGAGTTATCGAAAGCAGTTTATTCACGGTTATCTTGAGGAGCTCCGCCTGTTGATGAACACTCCATGGTGCTCGACCGTGTGCAAAACCAATTTCACAGATTTTATATGGTCCGTGGTGAAAGATTCTTTTACTGATCTTGACGAGCTTGATCTTCCAAAAAAATTGGAGAAAATACCAAACTATTCAACTTGCTCAAGGTGCCGCCACTCACGAATGACAAGAGGTCTCGAGGTACCAAAGAAACTGTATTACAAACTTGGCGACTATTACACCAACGACTGAAGTAGAGTAAAAACAATACATAATCTGAAGCGAATAGCTTGATCTTGCCAAGAAATTATGTCTCCATGTAATTGTATCTAATATTGACTGCCTGGTCTGACAATTTTACCTTCATCATCTCGAACTTCCTCGAAAATTGATGAACTCGATGATTGAATCGAGGATTCCGTGTCTGAGGGCGGCGTCGAACTATTCGCAACAACTGCAACCTTGGAAGTGGTTGTGTCCACGTCCTCCAATCTCTTGTCCGGAATCTATCAAGAATATTTAGATCAGAGTGAGAAGAAAGCTTTGGTTAAATAGACCGACCGGTATTCTGGCAATGTAGGCCAAAAGAGAAGCAGACGCAGCAAGAATGAATACAGATTTTATACTTGATGCATAAGCGTCCCTCGCGAGTCGCTGGGTATCAGGTGGCAGGGTGGCAACTAATCGTGCGGAATGTCGTATTTTCTTGATTAGCTGAAGTAAAATCAATATTGCATCAGATTCCCGCTCTTCGATTACAAGCAAAGGCTTACATCTTCAGAGCCACTCGGCAAGCGCTTGTGAAGCTCGGTGTTGAGTCGAGATTGGAATAGAGCCGATGCCAAAGCCAGGCCACCAACTTGTCCTGGACGTTACGCTTTAGTTAATCAAATCATCAAGTTATTTGAAAAGGTATCGTACCAATACCGCGAAGCAGCTGGGCAAAGCCAGTCCCGACTGGCATCTGCGATTCGGGTAGACTAGAAACCAGTGCAACTGAGGGTCATCAGTTTTGTGTTATGAGTCTCATCTCTAAGCTCGAACTCACTGAAAACTGTCTGTAAAACGACCGCATTTCCGAAACCAAGCGGCATCTAGAAAGGCGTTTCGGTAATTAATCCTCTTATCATTGCAAAATCTTGAGTGATCAACTTACGATGCTAAGCCACAGATGAGCAGGGTTCGACGTTTCCTTCATCTGTGTCATCAATATCGCCGCACAGAACGGAAGGATACCAAAAGTCAAGTTCATCATCTTGTACCGCCCATATCGCTTCATCATCCATCCAGCGAAAAAAGACCCGCTTGAAATGCAGATACTATTTGGCAAAAGATGAAGTCCTAGGTCGATTTATTATTAACTTTCAAGGAACGAGGTGCTAAGAAGGTATCCCACCGGCGGTCGATGCCGAAGTCAACATGACAGTTTGAAACCAAGTTGGGAAGTAGTAGGTCACTGAAAGATTGCAGATTGCCACCAGGGCATTGCTGACTCCGACTAACACGGGAACCTTTTCGGTCATAAAACTGACAGGAAGTATCGGTTCGACTGCGATGTATATTTCGATCACGAGAAAGAGGATGAGGAAAATGACTGAGGAAATAAGGGTGAGAATAACTGTTGGTGTCGACCACTAATCGAAATTTGTTAGACTGTGACAATGATGAGTGGCGAGTTGATCACTCACGGAGAGGCCGTCGTGGTACTTTAAACTTAGAAATAACAGGATAGAACCCATCTACAAGAGACATAAGCTATCGAAGCCTCGACACAGAGAAGGACTCACTGTTCCAAGGAGACACAAGCTGCCACCGTAGTCAATCCGTTTCAAGATCTCTTTGGTGCTTCTCCCAGTTCCCTACGAAAGGAGCATTTAGGAGGGAGTAGGGTGACTTCGTAGTTGTGCACCCACTGGCATAGCGTAAGACAGATTGAAGGTCGTCAAAAAGTATGCAATTAGAAAGAAGGGTATCTGGATGAGAAATGCCCATCGCCATCCGAGCCTGTTGCATTTAGTTTCGTCCAACCTCGAAAGACTTCACGTCTTACCAGTCGGTGATAGCACCGCCGATTGGACCTCCAAGGCCCATACCGAGCTGTCAGAGGACATCAGCAACCAAGTAAAGCAGTGAAAAGATGAAGGTACTCCATAGAAGATGCCACCTATGCTTTGAATAAAGCTCCGAGACTTCTTGGCGTTAATGAATGTGGCCACCCGGTGCAAGAATTAGCTTACCCTCATGGTATACATATCGCTTGTGATGATGCTAGACAGAATGAATTCAGGCTTTCGATCGCGTCATGATCGGCAAGTAGTCTTACGAGGCAATTGTGAATATCCCACCGCCACCCATGCCACTGATAAACCGAGCCGCAATTAGCATACCCATGTTTCTTGAGAGGCCACATGCAAGGATACCCAATGCAGCGAATATCAGTGCAGATTGGTTGGCACCGTTTCGACCGAGGACGGTTGAGAGCCGGCCATAGAGCGGTGTGAATGTGCATGTCGCTAGAAGGTAACTAGAGAAAAGCGATAAGATCAGAGGCGTCATACGAGGGAAAGTTAAAGAGACTTACGCGGTACCGACCCACGATGCTTCGTTGGATCTTTTGAAATCAGAAGATATTTCTGACAGCACTGCAAAGGTGTTAAAGGGTGTGGTAGTGTCGTATGGTGGAACTTACTCGTTGGCACCAGGGTCACTGCGAGGTAGAGTATCAGCGATTATTCAAAAGCTAATGATTATAACCCACAGTTGAGAGCCTGCTTTGTAAATCAGTAATCTATCTATGGAATCACTTTATTGAGATACATACCGATAGAAATTGGGCGAGCCAAATGCCAGCAAGAATCCCATGTCTTGCTCTAGCTGAGATCTCTTGAGGGCCCAAAGGAGGGATAATTGACTGCGTTGGCGACTTCATGTCGAGGCCGTATTTGGGCGGCCATCTTCTGGCCAGAGAAGATAGTAGAGTCATCGAGGGGCTCGGAGGAGACGACTGAGACGAGAACTGAAGCAAGGGTTGTCTTTCTGGAGTGGTAAGGAAAGTCATGTTATAAGTCTTGATGGAAATCCGATTTGAGTAAAAAAGCAGAAGCCTCAGTGGCGGATGTACAGAAACGAGGACGGTTTTCGTCTTCTTATACCACTCCAACGAAGCTCAAAAATGGAATGGCCGACAATTGCCTGAGCCACCTGCAATTCGGGGACCTAGATTGCCAAGGCAGAGAAGGGGTGCGATATTGGAGAGGTGTTCATGGAGAAGTCAAACAAAGCGCCAAGGGTTACCGATCATGGCTTTCGTTCTGATGGGATACGTGCAGTTGGGACCGGAACTTGTGGCTACGCAGATGTAACCTGTAGTCCAGAGTTTTTGAAGGAAATAAAGCTAGCCATTGAGCTTAGATCATGAAAGACCTTGTGAGATCTGAATGTGTATCAATAAAGTCGATGTTCGCACATTGGTAGGAGAGCAGGAACATTCGGGACCGGTGAAGTCAAAAGATCTTTGGACATGTATACTGTAGTTGAGCAGTGCCAAGAAAGACTACACTGTCTGATAGTGCCAAGACTGAAGATGCCACCTCGACGTTGGAAGTAGCAACTAGCTTTCCAGAAGCCAAATCTGCGAGGCACATGGCAGAGAGATGATCCTTGATGGTGACGTCCGAGGCCACTTCTCTTACATATCAGCTATTCCGAGGGCTTTATGAGACCGCCAAGGATTCTGAATTACGCAGTATCCGTATGGAGGAGGATCTTGTTTAGAAAGGACGGATGATGGGGAGGAACTCTGATCGTAAATGCACAAAAGAGAGACGATGATGAATGGTGCACAGGATGTCTAGTCATATCAAGATACTGATGAAGAATTGTTGGCTGTTTGACTAGTTACAACAAAGTGCCAAGCAACTTTCTTGATAAACCGGCGAACTGTACTACAAGAGTAAAGTGAGGATTCACGCAAGGTACAAGGTTAGGTTCAAAATCGATTGCAGCCGAACTGTCTGTTGTGGGTAGTTGAAATCCCGCCGGTGGTCCTGAGCTCTCTGCAGTGCCTATACTGCAACTCGAGTTTTCTCAGGTGAGGTTCAAAGGTGCTACAACTTCAAGCACGCAGGCGCTGGCAGGAAATCTCGCTCACATGACATACGTGTGAAAGACGCGTGACAGCAATTCACGGTCGTTTATCCAACGCGGATTCGCGGAACTTGTTTCACCAGAACGATATCGTCGCCACGCTTTGCTGCTTTAACACCGGAGAAAGCTCATGGACTTATAAAGAAACCACAGGAGATATCAATTCAACATGCCAGGGTAAGCGTCACACCATGCGCGAGAACGAAGCTGACCTTTTTTCAGACGAAATGAGTTTACCAAGAGCGATCAGAACTTCCTAACCCAATACCTCGCCAAATATAACCCCTTACCTGCTGGCCGACTAGGAAACAATATTTACAAAAGATTGGTGGAAAACGTAAGCTTTTAGTGCTGCGTCCGCTTGTGGACAACTGATTGTGGTGTGTTCTTGATAGGAGGACAATAAATGGCCATTTGCAAAGCGTCACACTTGGAGCTCATGGCGAGACCACTATAAGCACAATCAAGACTTTTTCGACGAGAAAATAGAGATGATTCAGGAGCGAGTGTCTCTCTCGCAGAGACAGGAAGCGGAGGACAAGGTAATAGCGCTGTGTTTAATTGGGGGTCTTGTTAATAGACACACATGACAGATAGAGGGCAGCTCAAAGTCTACGCAACCTAAAGCCGAGGTTGAAAAACCCTCCAAGCCCGCCAAGCAGTCGATCGACAAACGCGTCTCAGACAAGGTTTCGCGTCTTCCTCATGAACCATGTTCAAAATCATTTACATGTTGCCATAGGGCGAAGGGACTTCCAAAGGCTCACAGTCCAACGGACTCCCCTCTATTCCGTCCAAACCTAAACTTAATCCGGCCGCCAAAGTCTCAACCCCCACTCGACCAAAACCTCGCTCTAAAGCTGCATCTGTCAAAGATCAACCTACCGCCGCCAAACCAATCGAAAATTCACGTTCAAACGCTAACGGTAACGCGTCGACAGACTCTGGATATGCATCAACTAGTAAGCTTCCACCAAAAGACCCTACAACTCCGAATGCATCCACCTCAACTGTAACAACGAATCAAGCGCCCCGCCCTCCATCGAAGGCCTCGAAATCTAACCCAACCAAAGAACAGAAACCTCCGTTGAAATCTGTTAGAGCAAACGGCTCTTTCACGGTCACATCTCGCCAAGCATCTGAGACAGCGCCAACTAGGTTGATCAAGGTCGATAAGAAGCGCGAAGAAGATGTGGTAGAAGATAGTCAAGCAGAGGACGACTCTGATTCAGACGATGATTCAGACGACGATAGTGACGATGAGGACGACTCGAATATCGAGCAGAGAGAACCGGTCGGAGAAGACTCTTACATACACGAACTCTTTGGCTCATTCGAGGAAGAAGACATCGAAGACGTACCATCCGAGTAAGCCGGCCTCTGTATGTCCTTTAGTTCGACTACTAACCGCATATATCAGACACCCAGTTTCCTCTGTACCGAGTTCTCCCCGTTACGAACCCATATACCCCAAGATCTCTGAATTGCCTGAACCTGCAGTTTTAGAGCCAAACATACTCGGCGCATTCGATCCGCCTCCCTCAACCAAGCCATCCCAAGCACCAACACCACCAAAATCTAATGGTGCCGGACCATCTTCTCCACTCGGACATACACCCAAAATCCCATCTCCATCCACCCCCATCTATCGATCCCCCCCAGTCAAAAAGCCTTTAAAGCGCAAACACGCGGAGGATGACGACCCATTCACCTCAGCCGCACCATCCCCTGCTTCTCCTGTTCCACCGAAACGCGATGCGAAATCAGCCAAGAAAAAGCGTCCGCCTACTCTCCACGAGGGCGCTTTTCGAAACACCTTTGTGCCAGGGCGATCTAGAATTGAGGATGAAGGCGATGTAGAAGAAGAAAATGAAAAGTCATGGCCTCCAAAACGCAGGAAAAAAGATGCCCAAGAGAAGGATGAAGATGTTCAGATGGCTGATGCGACGCAGGTAGCACGGCTTCCAGCTCCAGCTCCCGCAACGAAATCCACATCGAAGAAACTCGGATCGAACGATATGGCCCCGACATCTGCTCTGCCTACTCAGCGAGGTTCGATTTCCAAACGAAAACCTCTTGGCCCGCCTCCACCAGTTCCTCGACATACGCGTCCCATGCCGCGAAATCGCAATATCAACGCGGTTGCGTCCTCTTCGAAAGTGAAGTTGCCGCCTTCAAGTGCTATCCCTTCAGTGGACCATATTATTAGCGTCATTGCTTCGAATAAGGCTGTCAAATCTACGAGCAAGTCGAAGAAACTGCGAACAAATACAATAATCTCTCGAACGACGCCACCGCAGGCTTTGCCAGCTCTCAAGAAGCGGAAAATTGAGCATCAGCCTCAGCCACCACCGAATGAACCATCATCTCTACCGATTCCGGCGTGGCTTCCACAGCCGCAAGAACCCCAGATGCTGCCTGAGAAGACTTCAAAGCCCGTCGGCATGGATGTTTTCCTTGAACCTGACACTTTGTCAACGCAAAAAGGCAAATCGCGTACCACCAGCAGTGGAAGTAGCTATGGGTCCAAAGGAGCTGGGCCACATGTAGATTTGAGAGAAGAATTGATGAAACACCGAATGTCGTTATCGAAAAACTCAACTCCTTTGGAGACATCAATTTCAAGAGGAAGTTCTTTTGGCGGGTGTACTACTTCTGGATCCAAGCCGAGGGAGCCCCCGCCAATCCGTGAATCCGATCTTCAAGCATGGCGCCTATCAGCTGCAAAATCGATAATTCCTGTTGATAGACCAATTCTTTTAACGTCGACCTCTTTGTCAACAATCTCAGACTCCGATGCGCAATTGATCTCGGTGTTCAAAAAGGAAATTACAACATTGGCAAAGAACTACGGTTTTGCTCCGCATGTTGTTGGAACAATTTACTCGAAGTTAGGTGCGTTGGATAAAACGAAGGAAATTTTGAGGCAGATGAAAAATGATCTGGAGAATTATTTGCAAACATTGAAAGCTGGCAATGAGGCGGAGGCGGAACATGGTGAAGAGAGTGACGGTGTTCCCGAAGGTGTAATACCAGAGGAGACAAAGGAAGTGGAAGTAGTAAAGAAGAAGAAGACCAGGCTTTACGTTGGTAAAACACCTCCTCCGAGGCCTCGGGTTCGACCAGTCACAGTCGTTTCTCATCAGCGCATGGTTAGCAAGTCAAGGCCAAGCCTCAATTATAAGCCTCTTCCACCTGACGCGGACGACTTCCAAGACGAGTATTCGCCACCGGCTAAGACTCGGGCTGGGAGGTTCATGAAGTTGCAGAGGGAAGGGAGGGAGGAAGAAGCCAAGATGGCTTTAGCTACGAGTGGTGGAAGTTTGAGGAAGAGTAGAGCTTCGACTGTCGGTGTTTCGCGTCAGCCGCCCCCTTTGATAACCATGGACGAATCTGAAGCTTCGCCAACGCCCAGAAGGAGAGAGGAGAATGGCCATATGGATGTCGATGAATACGAGCAAGCGAACACTGCAAGAGATGACCATGCGGCTGAAGATGAAGATGGAGAGCCAGCCCCAAGTGAGGTTGACGAGGAGAGGTTGGAACTGGATGATTCACCAGAATCTCAGGTTCTTGAAGAACCTTCGTTTGAAGCAGATGTAAATGAAGTTGCCGACGAACTTATTGCCGAGAATCAAGACCTTGAAGATCCACCTCTCGCAAAAGTAGACGAAGATGACGATATGGATATCTATGCCTCTCCGAGTCCCAGGATATCTCTCGCTCGCCGACCTGTTTCTGAGCATTCAGATAATCAAGCTGCTACCGATCACGACCAAGCAGAGGTTCATCGTATGCCAAGCTCTTCCTCGTCACCAGTTCGACAACCTGTCCCTGAGCAACAAGCTAATCGTGAGGGTGTATTAGCCCAAGATTCGGACGGCGAGCAAGACGAAATGGATGACCCGCTCCATGAACAACCTTTTTCCAAAGAGGGCATCCTCGCATGGGTTGATCAGCAGGTCGAAGAAGCGCTTGTTATCCAAGAGTGGAGAAAAAACAAACTTGCGGAAATGGAGGCAGCGAAGGAACCTCAAGATTCTTCCTGGAATGGATATGGCAGCGACTGATTATTCCCCCATCCAATCGCCTAGGCTCATAGGTTTTGTCGGCTTTGTACCGCACATATATCATAGCATGCATGCAGTTCTTCCTGGATCATACCATTGGCGCAGTCTCGGCCTCTCTTGTCGGCATTTGCCAGATTGTCATTTGCTTTTTAGGTGCGCCTTCACGTGATGCGGCTGGGACGCTTTGACCTCATGATTCTGAGACATGTAACTTTCCTCTCATCCGCCATGTCGCTATCTGACAATAACGACTTCAAACTTCCCATTTACTACTTCCCAGATGGCAATATAGTCATACGCTGTCGATCCTTGGCTGATGACTCCCCCAGTACATCAGTTCATTTCCGAATATATCAAGGCCATTTATCGGCTCAGTCGAGCGTCTTCTCGGATATGTTAACCATACCCCAGGGGAATGCACCTGACACATATGAGGGACTTCCGGTCGTGGAGTTTCCGACATCTCCAGACACCATGGCTGATTTTCTAAGCTTTTTATACGATCCAGGGTGTGTCATGTTATATACAAGGGGCAATGACCTGCTTTACTTTAGGCGCGACGTTTTATCTGGGGGCGAAGCAGATCTGGCCTTCAAGCTACTCGAAGTGATTGTTTTAGCCGATATGCTTATGGTTGAACCTATTAAAAGGGCGATCATTGGCCGATTAAAGCAAGATTGGGAGGCGTGTTCTGCCCAGCATTGGCTAAGCAACATCAGGACTTTGAATGCATTACCATCTCTGTGGTTTACTCCCGAAAAGTTCTTCGAACCTGCGTCAGCGCTCCACATCGCCCGCAGATTTGATGAAGCCCTCATCACACCGATGTTGCTATTTGAACTAGCCTTTCGCCATCCTTATCTCTTGTACAATGAATCCCCGAAGTTCCAAGTTGACGCACCGCTCCGAGCACGCTGGGACATGGTCTCCCTATCAGACAAGAAGAAGGTCTGGAAGCTTTGGGAGAGGATTTTAACTCATATAGCGGAGCAGCTTCCCTATTTGAGAATAGGGCGCAAGGCCAGTCTAAGCGAATGCGGTCGACAAGGGTCGACTGAGTGTGAATTCTTCTTTGATCGTAAAGTGGACTCTCTTTACACCGCTCTAGTTGGTGGTGCTCATCCTTTATATTTTCTCGAGAGTCTCAAGCTACAGGGAGACACTGTAGTCGAACGTGGAGAATACGATGACGTAGAGATTTGTTCTAAGTGTGGAAGCTCATGGGACAAACTTCTGGACAAGCTTCAAGAAGAAGTGTTCTTAATTGCAAAGCACTTTTCAACAATCCTCGATCAATTTTAGTTTATTCGGCTGCTCAAATCCCACCAAATTGACCTAGTACAACCAAAAACTCCCCACTTCACTTGTAATTTACATTACGATTGTACTAGTATCATGACGCGGACCAATATTTTGAGGCGATCACTAGCATGGCAGCGTCGGCGCTTAAACATAACCATGAAAAGCTAATATGTGGCAATGTATATCTTTAGTATTATCTGAACATAAACAAGCAGAGATTTGAGTCCCTGTGTTGAAGAGGTATAGCCTCTAAAGTTGAAATGGACGCATCGCACTCACGTGACAGTTAACCAAATGGTGGTCGATAACCAGCCAACTTGAAGGATCACTGTATATTCCTTTAAGTTCAACCATGCCGGAAGAAGTCGTCGCCAACCATCCTCAGTATTAATTTCCTGACGGAAATCTCGTTCTGGCCTGCCGATCCGGAGGAGATGATTCTCCCTTTGTATATTTCAGGATTCCTCAAGGCTATCTTTCTGCTCAATCAACCGTCATCTCAGACATGTTGAGCCTCCCTCAAACTGGAGATCGTGAACTCTACGACGGCATGCCGGTTGTACAGCTGTTAACTTCTCCAGACGACCTAGCCAATTTTCTAAGCATTTTCTATGACCCAAGGTACAGATATACTATTTTAAGAAGAAGTGGCTCACGACGCAACCTATACACAGCCACGCTCTCTTGGCCAAAGACGAATTTGACCTGGCTTACAAACTAATGGGAGCGCTCGTGCTTGCGGATATGCTCTTGATTGAACCTGTCAAGAATGCGATAATTGACAGAGTACGGGAAGACTGGGAGATCCATTCGGTCCAACACTGGCGAAGCAAAGTGAACGCCTTCGCAAAAACACAAGATCCCAGCAAGAAATGCAGAAAACATCTCTACGTTGAGCCTGCGGCTGTCCTTCATTCAGCACGTCGATTTGATGAGACTGTTATAACCCCAATGCTAATTTTCGAGCTGGCATTTCGGGACCCTTATCTCGAGTACCACAACCTGGAGGAGCATATATTGGACATTCAATCACCCGCCCTTGAGACACGCTGGGACATGTTTTCAACATCTGAAAAAAGGAAGGTTAGAAACTACCGGGAGGAGTTCCTGGATATTTTGGCGACACGCCTCCCTCAATTACGTTCAGAATGCACAACCGACTACCATTCTGATCAAGCGTTCTGCACCAAATACTTCAGAGAAAGTGTGGATGAAATATTCAAGCTCCTACTACAAGGATATCATCCTTTTAGGCTGCTTGAAAGCAATAAACTGAATGGCCTGCGGACGTATTCGCGTCTCAATGTTTTCGAGGATGATATTGACATTTACGAGGATGCTATCTGTATCCCATGTGGTAGAGCCTGGGATGAGAAGTTGGAGAGATTTCAAAGCGATCTTTTTGCGGAAATTCCCATGGTATTTCAGAAGATATGGTAGTTAGTTTATGTCATCTGCAATACTAGTCATCTGCATAGAGAAAACTACAATGGAGCGAGATCTTGGTCATTTGGCTGAAAAAAAGAATGTTTGAAAGCTCTCGCCGTCTTTGAAAATCACCCATGGATTACTCTTCAGAACGATGAAATAACAATTCTTAAGCGATTCTATTACTTCAATCCTCTCGGTGGTCTTGTCGCTCATGGCATCACAGGGTTTAAAATCCATAGGAGGTATTAAAAACATTCATAAAGCATTTAAAAAAAAAGTATATCAAGATATACACGGCCTAAAATGTCAAGGTTAGAGAGCCTGAGTGACAAAGGTCTCGTCTCTTTTAATATCAAGCTTTCAGCATCAAGATTAAACTCTGGATAAGATTGCATCTATGTTTGGTCCTGTCACAATGTCAAGATCTCAAGCAGATGGACCGACGCGTCTAATTAGGGCACGTGCAGGCAATGCCCCACGCGTCAGTCACGTTGCTTTTCGATGTTGACCTCTTCCATTTCCAACGGAATCCAACCTCCACCTGTAAACTTGTGCTGCGTTTGGACACTTGAGGAGCCAGAGGGGAAGCTTTCTGCTGTACGTCAAAAAGTCAAAAATCATAAGTTTGTTCAACTAAACGTCTCCATCTAGTCTATCTCCTTCCTCAATAACACTCCTGAGATTGTTTTCTCCGTGGAGCTTGGCCGAGAGAAATATTCGTTTTTGGTCTAGCGGTGAGTATTAGTATCAAACAGCGACGATGATGATCGAATTCATACTGTCCATCCTAGGTTGTTATTCTATAAAACACGACAATAATGTCAGTGGATCTGTCCAATGGGACACATCCAGAAATGTCGCTCGGTTCATTGCCAAGTTTTTTGACTACACCTGGTCGGCCAGGATTTCGGGCAGCGTCAGCTTCTTCGAGGACAACGGCACAATCTTCTGCACCAGTAGCCACTCCGTCGCCCCCTAGCATGTCCGCGTCAGCGTTTTCACGACGAAAACCGGACGATGCTGCCACTTCATTATCCTCAAGGCTCAATTTGCTCACACACAACGATGACGATGACGACGGCGGTGTCGATGGTGATGTGTTAGACACCCCTGCTGTGGACAAGAAGAAATGGACGGATGGTCCAGAAACACCGGGAGGTGCCGCTGTCAGATCGAAGCGTACGAAAGGTGGTGCATCGAACGGGAAAGGGGTCACTCTGACATTGCGAGATCAAGAGAAAGTTCGTCTACTCATTTTATTCTTTGCCTTTACCGCTACTGACACAGATCTTGTAATTTAAGCACATTGACAACCTCAAGAAAGAGAACTTTAACATTAAACTTCGAGTTCATTTTCTGGAAGACCGTCTCGCACAGCTCGCTCCAGATGAAGTCGATGCTGCACTCAAACAGAATATCAATCTGAAGATTGAAGTCCAACAACGTGGTATGGAAATCAAGAAACTCAAGAAATTGGTTCTATCACTTGAACACGAGCTTGAGAGACTTCAGCGTGCTGGTGGTGGGACTTCTGGGAACAGAAGCCGAGAACGGGAGCTTGAAGAGAAACTCGAAGAACGGGAGATGGAGATCCGAGAATTGAGAAGGAGGAAATCAGGATACGAGGACGATGCATTACTTCGGGAGACAGAGGCGCGGAATGAAGAACTCGAAGATGAGCTAGCGAACACGAAGGAACTACTTCAAGACAATATGGATGAGATAGAGCGGTTAAGGGAGATTGCTGAGCGCCCTGGGCATGATTCTGCAAACGATAGTATGAATGGCGAATCAGGAAGCCGGAGAGAATTGCGGAGGAAGATTGAAGAGCTCCATGCTATCAACGAGGAATTGGAGATTGAGTTGGAGGAAAGGCTAAGGCTTGTTGCCCAACGAGAGGACGAGAAGGAGGACCTGATGGATCAAGTAGACCATCTACGGCTGCAGTTAGAAGAGGCTGAAAGGAGAAACGAAGCTGAGAATATCGAACGGAGCGAGAGTAGAGCCATGATTATGGAAGAAAGAGAAGAGAGAGAGGCTGTGGTGGACAACCTGAACTCGATGAGGGACAAATATGCAGCGCTTGTCATAGAGCTGCAACAGAGGGAAGACGAATTGGAACTCAAAGCGAAAGAGATCGAAGAACTGATTTCCGAGCACCAGAGAATCGTAGAAGTTGTTGAAGATGAGTGGAAAGGGGAAGTTGAAGAGGCCCGGACTCAAGTGGAAGAGCTGCGTGATGTAAGTCACTTCCCTTGTTACTAAGATCTGTCAACTTGAAGCTTTTACAATCTTACTAACTACGCCTTCTATTTAATTTAGGTTCTCTCCGAAAGAGAAACTGAGTGCAAAGACCTACGGATGACAATATCCGAGCTCGAAGCCAATACTAACGACTTACATTCCAAGTTTGAGGTTGCACTGGCTCATTTGGAAGAAGAGGCTGATCAGAAAGATGCCGAGTTGGAGAATCTTCAGGAGACCATTGACAAGCTTGGGGAGCAGGTGTATCATCTTGAGGACGAA
This sequence comes from Crepidotus variabilis, assembly GCA_015657495.1. Lineage (NCBI taxonomy): Eukaryota > Fungi > Basidiomycota > Agaricomycetes > Agaricales > Crepidotaceae > Crepidotus > Crepidotus variabilis. The sequence goes on along the minus strand of MU157854.1, from coordinate 21,940 downwards.
AACGAGAGAATGAAGGAAGAGCACCAGCGAATGGCGGAAGATGAGGGCGCTGAGAGAGAGAGGCTTGAAGCTCTGGCTGCCGCGTTCAAAGAGGTCAGTTAGTTCTGGCTGTGGCCATCCTATCGTTTCTAACACGCATTCTTCAGAAAATTGCCAACCTGAAAGACGAACTCCAGCAAATGAACGAGATGTACGAGGCAGTAAGCCAAGATATCCACGATCACCGGTCAAGGCAAGAAGAACTCGCCCAACATGTCGAACAGCTCGTGGATGAGGTCCAACGCGAACGAAATGCTCGAGAACGATTGGAATCTGAACTCGATACGTCAGAGAAGGACCACGAGACTGCTCTTCGGAGAGAGAAACGGGCTCTTGAAGGCAAGGAGTCGGCTCTCCAAAGCGCTCTCAACGACCTCGCCCGAACACAGAGCCTTCTCTCACAGCGCGAGACTGATATCCAGGCCGTACAAAACGCCTTGCAGACTATTGAACAAGAAAGCAAACGCATCGGCGAGACGCACACAACTGCAAGATTCTCGTTGCAACTCGAGACAGACCGTCTCAAGCGAGATCTGGAAAGAGTTGAGGATGAGCTTGCTCGGGCTAGAAAGGAGCTGAACGATAAAGACTCAAGGAATCGTGATCGTGATTCGAACCTCGACAAACTTTACGGTGAGAATCGAGATTTGGCGAGCCAGCTCGCAGCCCAGACGCAAGCCCGGCTCAATATTTCGGAGAAGCTGGATTCGACCATGTCCAATCTCAGAGGCTCAGAGTCGGAGGCTAACAGCTTGCGGTCGAAGATTGCGGACCTCGAGTCTCGGCTGTCGAAAGACCAGCGGTCACTGCTAAATGCAGAGAGTCAGTACCGCGATCAGCTTACGGAGCGGAATACACTCCTTTTGACGATTTATCAATACTTGGACAAGATCCTTGGAGTGGATAAGACTCCGGTACGTTTTTTTAGCTAGATTTCGTTAGCTTCACTGACTATGTGCTCTGCTTTTTGTAGAAGAAGGCAGGTCAGGCTGAAACGAAGCCGTTCACCAACTTCAGCGTCTTCCATGACAACCTCATTACCCGTCTCAAAGCTCTCAGTCAAATTCAGATGGACTTTGAGAAGCGCTGCAAAGACACTGAATCTAGATTCACGGAGAAGATCAACGACATGAGGAAACAATTGGAAAGTCGGTGGAGGCAGATAGATAAGTTCGAAGGAAGCTTAAAGACATACGCCGAGACTAAAGCTGGGTGGAAACGGAAGTTTGCTCAGAAGGAAGGCGAACTGGACGCTCTTAAGGTCAGTTCCGTGTCCTCGAACGCTCCTTGAAGCTAATTACTCCATTAGACCACGAACGCAGAACTGTCTGCTCAGGTTTTGAGTGTGAAACGACCTGGAGGGTCAGAATCGATGGAAATTCGCTCTCTTGCCACACGCGCCGCCAACGCTGAACGACGGCTCAACAACGCTCAGAACCAGCTTTTATCGACAGAAGAGAGGATTGCTCAGTTGAATCAAAAGAACGCAACTGCTGATCAGAAATGGGAAGCCAGGGTGAAAGAATATGAAGCACGTCTCAAAGCAGCGGAGGAGCGGGTGAAACGAGAGAGGCAAGGAAGCAAAGAGAGAGTGCTGGAACTTGAGAACAACCTGAAGTACGTTGGGCGTCCTTGCGATAAATTCATCAAATTGATTGTATTTGACTTTGTAGGAGTTTACAACGACAATTCGAGCTTGCTCAGAAGAGAAACTCTCAACTTAATGATATTGTGGATACTAACAAACCAAATGGTCCGGGTGGCACACCAACTCGATAAACCTCTCACTCTCATTTCAGTTTCATTTGCTTCGTCTTACCCTGGATCACCTCACGGTATTTATGTATCTCATGCACGCCCTAGACTTATATCTTACACCTTTCACTTGCATTATATTCACTATCAAAACCGGTTTCCGCGCCAGTTTCTCTTTGCCGCTCCCGGGTCAGATTCGGAAGAGACGAGTTCTGAGGCTCGAAGTTTTCGCATCATGATTAGTGGCACACCTGTTGCTTTGGAACGAATCTCAAATTATCTTGTGCCTTCCTGCGAAATTTATCCTGTGCTGCATGTTGGTGGACCATTCGCCTTAGGGTGAACTGGTGACGTTCCGCCTCCGAGGTTCCAAGAATAACCTCTAACGAACTTGCAATGAAAGATAGAGACACGTTCATCCTCTGGAAATAGTTTCTGCGTGCTGACGCATGGCACAGTTTCCTTCGTATGCACGGAGGAAGTTGCTTATGCTGAAGATTCTCAAGGCGATGATGGAATACCCTAAAACGTGAGGAACGGAGTAGTTGCATTGCACACTATCACCAGTGCGTACATCCAGTAGTGTGGGGAAAGCCAAATTTAATCACATACATTGGGGCCTGCTCTAAATAAAAAGTGATATGCAAAGAGGGCAATGATAGATAGAAAAGCAGGCACAACAGGATGAACATTCCTTCCCATGCTTATGCTTCAACATGCACCTGTACTTGTCCACTAGCACCCCATGGAACGCTAACTACTGCCTTCCAGAGGGCCAGGTCATTTACAAGGTCCAAGATGCAGGATCCACGTTTGGTCCTCGTCACTTCAAAGTATCCCGTGTAGTGCCACCAGCTATCGACCCCTTTGCGGATGAGATTGAAGACGCCGCTTTCCAAGATACATTCGAGAGGGTGGGAGAGGTTGAGTACCGTCACTTTGGGACCTCGCGAGTCAAGTTTGGTGAGAAAGAAGAGTCGATCAACACATTCTTCAAGAAAGGAGAGAAAGCCAATTTTCTCAAGTAAGCGGTGTTGCTGAATCTTATGGACATTGACGTTCTTATGAGGCCAACAGAGATCGAATATTTGTGGGATCAGATGGTAGGGAGTATAAGTGGAAGCTCAACAAGAAGGACTGTGAGGTGTGGATTATCAGTATTTCTCATCAAGTGTTCGCCTGATGACTGACTCTGTGTAGCTATTCTTAAATGATACCAACACACTAGTGGCACTTTACCGACCACGCAAGACGAGCTACGCCACTGGACCTCAACCAGCAACGCTCGACATTTTCCAGCAGGGCTGTCATATTGCGGATCTTATTGTGGTCACATTCACCTATATCGAGAGAGTCAGATACGAGGCAGAAAGAGCGGCGAAGCGTGGTGGTGGAATGTAGAGCAGTTTGTTGGTCGAAAAGGTTCTATGAAATGTTATCCTTGCTGTACCTCGTGAGCGGGAAAGACTTTGCCGAACAGGTAAAAAGACACGAGCTTCGTTTGAACATCAGCGACTACAGGTCCAAAGCAGAGGTAGAGCTGACTTACCAACACAGTATAGGTATAGTGAGCACCTTAGGCGGAGCCTCTTTTCCTCATTGCCTCCTATGCTATCATCCTTCCTTCCTCATCTTCTTATCTCATTTACGACCTTTACGATCTGTTACGACATTATCATAAAGCTCATCCAGAATTTCACATTCGTTCAACTATCACAATCATTTGAATATAAAACATCCATATGGACTATCTTTATCGTTGTGACGCCCAGGTCATGCTGATGTGGGTAAAGGATACAGATGCGCGATATGAAGCAGTTGAGAGACGAGAGCAAGATCGACCATAGAAGACAAAAGGCAGAATGAAAGCATAAGTGAAGATTACTCACTTCTCGCTTCAGAAAACAGCCGTTTGCAAATCGATAGTCGGATTCCAATTTTTCGAGGCTTAGAAAACTTGTTTGTGAATTTGGAGCTTATAAACAAAATTCTTGACAGATCGTTGTGGCACCCGCATTAGGCGGTAATCTTTTCGAAAATTGTTTAGTTTTTCTCGCTTTTTTGTTTATATGCCCCACTTCGACACATTTTGTAAACAAAAATCCTGAGTGCTGCAAAATCGGAATCCGACTATCGATACAAGCGCTGGAAGTTGAACACGCGAATTACTTTTTTCATGACGCGATCCCATCAGCGCGCCCAACAGCCGTGTTGTGCCGAGAGTATATTCCAAACTCTCAAAGCCGGGTACTTGTAGCAGTTGAGGTACTGGCACCTATTGTACCAAGTATTTAGATGCTTAAAAATAAATGTAAGTATCTAATGCTTAGAAGGAGCTCTAGGTACGCTTCAAGTTGAGACCTATCTCCACCTTATAAGGCATAGATCTCTATCCTAAATGATAATTTTACTTTGCCTCGGCTCCCGATAGAAACTTACAACTGAGGTATTAGCGTTTTTTTTTGCACTGTTTCAGTGGGTCAAGACTCTGCACTGGCAGAGTGTTCAGCAACTTGAACTCAGCAAGAGAGGTCGGCACGGCTTGTCGGGGCCTTGATGGGATCACTTCACGTAAGCACAAAAACGAAATTCGGGTGTTCACGCAATTATGCAAACGACTGTAAGCAGAGACGAAACCATTTGCTGATAGGATGTTATGCAGCCCATTGTCGATATAAGGTATATTCAGTCCTCCTTATATATTTAATTTCGAATTGATGGCCTATCGTTTTGCAAACAGCTGTAAACAACACGGACTTCTGTTTTGAACATAGTGTCTACTTCATGTATGTTCAAGACAACTTTCACTCCCCAGTGTGAATCTGAATGGCGCAAGCCATATCTCAAGAGTCAAAGTACTCGGCTAACCCCAGCCGTGAGGTCGGTGACCAAACTTTGGGTTGGACCGTATGGAGATTTCAAGTTCCGCCATATATACCCCTGCCACATCCTGCCACATCCACCCCTCACCACATACACATCGCCGTTTCTATTACCTTAAAGCCGTTAGCCCTTTCCATCGAATCGCTCTAGCTCAAGAACTATGGCTGAAGGCAGCAACTACGATTATCTTTTCAAGGTAACTTTTCTTCGTTTATTGTTGCCAACAGCGATTGAACCATGCTGCTGTAGGTTGTCGTGATTGGAGATTCTGGTGTTGGAAAATCGTACGTCTTCCTTGGTAACACTATCTATCCAAGTTGACCCTGACCCCTGAAATCTTTTAGTAACCGTATGTTGCTCTGTCAAGCACTGAAAATAATGTTCTGGATCGCCTAACTATGTCGGAATCGACTGTCTAGTCCTCTCGCGATTCACACGTAACGAGTTCAATCTCGAGTCCAAGTCTACTATAGGTGTCGAATTTGCCACGAGGTCAATCAACGTCGACGGGAAGACAGTGAAAGCACAGATTTGGGATACTGGTCAGTATCTCCCTCTCGGCGAGAAGACTGGCTGCAGATGGATTTCTCGAATTATCTTGGAATTTGCTCGCAGCCAACCTCGAGTCGCTTTATGATCAAAGGTGTTGAAGATGCTGACGTTTTGCTTCCATAGCTGGCCAGGAACGTTATCGGGCCATTACCACTGCGTATGTCCAAGAAGATATCTCCACGGCGGGCAACTTATCCCTTCTTTCTTCAGCTACTACCGAGGCGCTGTCGGCGCTCTTTTGGTTTATGATATCGCCAAACACGCAACATACGTCAATGTAACACGGTGGTTACAGGAGCTCAGAGATCACGCTGACTCAAACATTGTCCTCATGTTGGTGGGCAACAAGAGCGATTTGAAGCATCTAAGGGCGGTGCCTACGGAGGAAGCCAAGTTGTTCTCCAGTGTGTAATTTTGTCTATGTTATTGCCAGGCGACCTTAATTTTCTCTCTCTTACTTTAGCTGAGAATGGACTCTCCTTCATCGAAACGTCAGCATTGGATGCTTCAAACGTTGAGTCTGCCTTTCAGACCATTCTGACCAGTATGTCATTATGTCCTAACTTTTCCACGTTCGGCGGACCTGAGAATTTCGCACAGACATCTATCGCATTGTCTCCAGTAAGACCCTAGAGTCAAACACATCTAACATCGAGCCTCCGAAGACGAGCATCAACGTTGGTCCCAGCGTGGACTCGAACGACCAACAAGGCAATAAGTGCTGCTAATGGTATTTGCCAAGTTCTCTGTTGCCAGTAATTGTCCATCTCCGTTATGTTAGACTTTTGGACGGAACCCCGATCAGCTCTTGCAGCAATGCGTTATCCGCCTGGAGGATCCACAAGAACGGATCTGCAACTACTTGACAGTATTCTTCGGGTGAAGGCACTACACGAATTGATAGGAAACCATCTATCTGGAAGATAAATGAACTTTTCAAACTCGGGAAATAATCGCACGCCTCGTTCACCTGAGAAGATTCGGTATGACTACACAATGGTAGTTCCCAAACACTTCAACCGGACTTGATCGCAGCCCGTTACGACGGCCTGGTGAGATCTCGGTAAGGTCTCAATACATATTGTAATCCTGTTTCTGGTACCACCATCATCCGCACCGTTCGATTTTGAACGGATCGCCTTCAGCAACCTTCACGACCGGTGCCGGCCTGTTACTTGACTTAGCTAAACGAAATGCCATCTGTCGAGCTTGCTGAGACTCTCAATAAACTCAAACCAGTACCCCGACAGATTTTCTCGAGGAATTTCCAAGAGACAGTTACACCTAACAACACGCAAAGGAGTACACTAATTGTTGCTCACTTACCTCCGTATGCATGGAGGAAGTTGTTTATACTGAAAGACTCTCAAGGCGATGATGGAATACCCTAAAACGTGAGGAACGGAGTAGTTGCATTGCACACTATCACCAGTGCGTACATCCAGTAGGTTTTGGGAAAGCCAAATTTAATCACATACATTGGGGCCTGCTCTAAATAAAAAGTGATATGCAAAGAGGGCAATGATAGATTGAAAAGCAGACACAACAGGATGAACATTCCTTCCCATGCTTATGCTTCAACATGCACCTGTACTTGTCCACTAGCACCTCATGGAACGCTAACTACTGCCTTATAAGATACATTCGAGAGGGTGGGAGAGGTTGAGTACCGTCACTTTGGGACCTCGTGAGTCAAGTTTGGTGAGAAAGAAGAGTCGATCAACACATTCTTCAAGAAAGGAGAGAAAGCCAATTTTTTCAAGTAAGCGATGTTGCTGAATCTTATGGACATTGACGTTCTTATGAGGCCAACAGAGATCGAATATTTGTGGGATCAGATGGTAGGGAGTATAAGTGGAAGCTCAACAAGAAGGACTGAGGTAAGGATAATCAATATTTCTCATCAAGTGATAGTGACTGACTTTGTATAGCTTCTTGAATGATACCAACACACTAGTGGCGCTTTACCGACCACGCAAGACGAGCTACGGCACTGGACCTCAACCAGCAACGCTCGATATTTTCTAGCAGGGCCGTCATATTGCGGATCTTATTGTGGTCACATTCGCCTATATCGAGAGAGTCAGATACGAGGCAGAAAGAGCGGCGAAGCGTGGTGGTGGAATGTAGAGCAGTTCGTTGGTCGAAATGGTTCTATGAAATGTTATCCTTGCTGTACCTCGTGAGCGGGAAAGACTTCGCCGAACAGGCAAAAAGATATGAGCTTGGTTTGAATGTCAGCGACTACAGGTGCAAAGCAAAAGTGGAGCTGACGTACCAACACAGTATAGGTATAGTGAGCACCTTAGGCTGGGCATCACAACGATGAAGATAGTCCATACGGATGTTTTATATTCAAACGATTGTGATAGTAGAACGAATGTGAAATACTGGATGAGCTTTATGGTAATGTCGTAACAGATCGTAAAGGTCGTAAATGAGATAAGAAGATGAGGAAGGAAGGATGATAGCATAGGAGGCAATGAGGAAAAGAGGAAACTCCGGTGATGCTGATGAGGGTAAAGGATACAGATGCGCGATATGATGCAGTTGAGAGACGAGAGCAAGATCGACCATAGAAGAAAAGAGGAAAAATGAAAGCATAAGTGAAGATTCTAAGAGAAAGCGATGCTTTCAAAAAGCTTAGAGCGTGTCCTGCGTCTGTCCCCGCTTTTTTTCGCGGCTTTGACACTTCTCGCTTCTGAACGCCGGCGAATAAGCAGAGACGAAACCATTTGCTGATAGGATGTTATGCATCCCATTGTTGAGATCCCAGGTGGGAGGAGAGGCGAAGCCGAAACCGCGTCTGTGCTTTGATTCGGGTCTTCGTTTTCAGTCTCCATGGCGTCTTGGTCCGCATCTCTAGATAAAGACACATCACCGCCATTCGCAGTAAGATACCACCGGAGCCTATCGGCTAAGACAGCATCTTGAATAGCCAACTGAGCCATCGTCGTTGGACGATCTTCGTACGGCGTGCCCGAAGGATCTACTCAGGTCGTTCAATGTAATTCAAGGATTACAACGACGAAGCGTACCTTGCCGCGATGCGAGCTGAGTATGCTTATTAGCGAGACCAAGAACTAAAGTTCTATACAAGCTTCCCAGGATTTTCATCTCACTGCTATTCGGTTTCCTCCGACGCAAAGCCGGTGGAGCTGGGGTCTGCGTTGGTGGTGGGGGCACTGGCCGCTGCGCAGTGATCGTAGAAGTGCTTTGGATGAGATCAGTAATCGAAGGAAGCTGAGAATTCGTCGATCTTGTAGCAGCTGTCATAGTAGTGGTAGACATAGTGGGGAAGGTGTATGTGAATTGCTCGCATGGGTTGGGCATAACTTGTGGCAGTGATCGTGCAGATGGAGAAGCGCTACTCGAGAGAAGCGAAGAGGCGGACTTTGGCGTTCGCGATGATACACCCCTTGGAGGAAGCGAGCTGAAGCGGTGGGTCCGTGATAACTTTGGCATTGGTAACAGAGCCGCTGTGCGACTGCGCTTTCGGGGTGGGGTCGCTTCGGTTGGAGATGGCGGTGTGTGATGGTCCTCAAACGTTGACCTGTTGGACCTATCACCCAGCACAGTCGAAGTGGGTTGAAACAGCGCATGCTTCCGAGGTGGACTCGAGGATGCACTCGGGAATGGCACCCCCTGAGTTTCCTCCCAAACGTTCGACGAGGGCACTGATACAGCCAGTGATGGTAGATCCACCTCCATTGCATTTGGTTCTAAGCTTGTCGATGCAGAAACATTGGCTAAGGAAAGCTTGCATGTTGGGCGAGACCTTTGTGAGAAAGGGTCGGTCAAAAGAAGTGACAAGCTTGAATGACAGCGCATTGTGTTGACTGGTTGTAAATCGAAATGTTTTCAGCAGAAAGCACAAAGATGGACACGGCCAGCGTTATGGAAATGTATGGGGGAGATAAAGGAATCTGGTGCAAAGGGACAGAGAAACCTTGCCTTTATGCGCAACACAGATGGCGACGAGAAACAACAGGAAATAATGGTTTGTTGGCGCCCTTTTTCTACTATCGCCGTGCCCCTGGTGATTGTGATTTATGACGTGACTCAACGACAAACAACGCGAACGCGTCGCGTCGCAAATTGAACATTTCTCACGTGGGGGCGCGTCATTCCCCACAGCAATATTCAGGGTTGAGCGTCAATTAAATTATCAATTAAGCGTGGGCTGTCGTTCGCTGTGTTGGGACTTCAAGAGCCGGTAGATCGTGAATCCAACAGCGAGCCAAGTTCTAGTTTTCAGGAGCACCCTATACTTTGCCGCCCTTGTATTTTCAAATTCATGTGTTACAATGATGGGATAAGGCCTCTTGTTCCCCAAATTTGGGCAAGAACGCCGCGAACCATGCTGATCGCTGATGCGAAAATGGAAGACCCGAGTATGGTTTTATTGAAACGAATGACTCGACCACAGGCCAAGAAGCGGTTTCAACCTCACAGGAAGGCCATCGTCCTCAACATAGGCCAACCAGCGTTCTGACCTCCTTCATCGTCTGCTGCGTCATATCTTTCGCTTTTCGAGCCCCCTCTTTCGCGACAGCGTCCAAAAATTCGGTCTCTCCTCTCAGCCTCTCGAAATCCTGTCTGGGTTGCCGCCAAATCTCCTCCAGTGAATCCGCAACTTCCATTTTGAGGATCCCATGCGCCTTCTCTTTCCCTGTATAGCGGGCAACGATATTGGGTATTGTTTCGCCTGTGCATGCGGAGAGAATGGAAAGTAGATTGGCTGTCCCGCGGAGATTAATAGGGTCGAATGAAATGTGGCTGTTGGAGTCGGTCACTGCCCCTCGTAGCTTTTGTTGGATCATCGGATACGTATCAGTAAGGAGGATGCGGGAAGTTGGGTCCGGAGAAGATTTCGACATCTTCGATGTTGGGTCTTTCAATGACAAGACGCGTTTAAACGGTGCTGTCAAAAGCGCACTTAGTTAGAATGCAGGCAAAGAGGGCATATTCGTAGGGTACTGACTGATCATCTGCTCGGGAACGGGAAAGAATCTCTTCTTGCCATTGAATGTTTTATTAAAGCTCTTCGCCAAATCTCGACTTAGCTCGAGGTGCTGCGTTTGGTCCTCCCCGACAGGCACATGCGTAGCTCGATAGGCCAGAATATCGGCAGCTTGGAGGACTGGATACGTGAAAAGTCCGGCGTTGAGCATCCCTTCGTTAATATCATCTTCCGAGTTAGCGTTCCGCGAATCTGCGAGTCGAGATTTCCAAGTCGTCATTCGACGAAGAGTACCAAGAGGCGTGATACATGAAAGTATCCAGGCCAATTCAGTGTGACACTGATTCTGCAAATTTCATCACTTTTTTAGACGAGGCAGAAGATCGAGTGATTCAGACATACATCCTCCTGGTGAAACAGCACAGTTTTTTTTGGGTCAATCCCAAAAGCCAGCAACGCAGCGAGCGTATCCCTCCGGGCTGTCCGAAGTACTTTCGGATTCTGAGGCAGCGTCAAAGCATGCCAACCTACTATCGAGAACAAAATTTGATCCTCAGGTTTAGCATTATTTTGCAGTTCAACCCAATTGGAGATGGCTCCGAGGTAGTTTCCTAGCTTGTCGAAGGTTCAGCAATGGATTCGAACAATACAGAGCGGCCGCCTACGTGTACAATGCCCGTAGGTTGTATTCCTGAGAATATTACACGTCCAGGTTTCGTTGAATAGCTTCTATTGAGATGTGAACAGAGCGAGCGCGTCCTGGGCAAGCTGCGTACTGAGGGGGCTAAGGAAATGGGGAACATTGAGAAACACAGTGCAACATCTCGGCGTCATGATCCGCAGGCCGGACAGACCCGAAATGGACCTAAGTGACTGATGGGAGCACTGGCACTTTTACTTCCTCAAATTTAAAGGTATTTAATGCAATCTTTACACTATACAAGATCTGTATAATACACAGAAATTAGCTCGAATAACTGAACGAGAGCCTCCTCAATGGCACAGTCCCAACTTGCTGCACATTCATCAGGCAGAACCTTAGTTAAAGATTCAATACTAGTAGTATTATGAACAGTACAAGTAATTTCGACTAGGAGTTCAATCTTCAACTACCAATCGATCATTTCAAGATACCGTTACGAGCAAAGAGCGTCTGAGGAGCGCGGAGAAAGTCGAAAGCGGTCCTCCAATTAGCGAACTGTTACCCCGTCCAGTTTGAAAATGCGTAAGATCCCGAGCAGTTTCGCGGCCTGAAGTACCTCCCCAACGCCTTCGTGAGTACATGATTAAGAGGTCAACAGCCTTGGAAGCAGACACGGGGTCGTGTACTAGTGAGGTCCATAAGCCCAATCACCTAATTGTGAAAGAAGAGGTCAACCGGATGACACAACGAATATTGCATGTTCTTCATTGTCCGCAAAATTGACTAATAACCGTCGAACACTATAGGTTTTTAAAAGAAAGTTCCTCTGGTTCGCAACTGACCCGTCACCAGTCAATAGCTATAATAGAAAGGATCAAGCTTGAAGAAGAATGAGACTGAGTACAAACTACTTCGTTGGGATATTGCTCTCTAAGCGATATTGCCACGTCTGAGGTTTGCCTTTGGCAAGATCCTGCCTCCACAATAGTTGAGAAGAGGCAAGACAACAATAAGTTGGTTGTCTAGAGTAATTCATGAGGGTATAGCCTGATCTGACACAGTAATCGGATAGCCCTTTGAGAGACTCGTAGGGAGTGCCGACACACAAAGTCATAGGAAAAATTGATGAATGTATCAATAATGCGTCATAATGGAATGAGGGGTTTATTCAAGTTCGGTGTAAAAGAGCGGGATTTTGTTGAACAAGTGCACCAGTGTCTCCTCAAGGACTCTATCCCACCGATCGGCACACTCATCATGGATAACCGTCACCGAGGCCCCATCAGGAAAAAAGTGGTTTCGCTCAGATCCGAGCTTTGCTTCTGCCAGGGCTTTGAAAGGGTGACAACCCCGCAAGAAATCTAAGGTCATATCTTGCACCCTCTCTTTCAGAGCGGTTTGGCAATCTTGTCCATCTTTTAGTTGTTGACAAGGTTCGTTGGGACGCGGTTCCCAGTTCTCTGTTGAACAAAGGAGCCCGTTCAATCGAACACGAAATTCTTCCAAGAAGAGACGATGACCATGTCCTGCCCTGTATTTGTCCTGAGGAGTTATCAGTTCCCAGCGAGCCCCAGGATTCGGGCGGTCGTCTGGTAGATTGTACCCGTAATCGCGTGACAGAGGAGGTACTAATCTATAAGGGAGGAGGTGATCTCGGAATGAGAGCTCGAAGAACTGCAGAGGTGTAAGGAGGGTTTCATCGAAGCGTTGAGCAACTCGAATGATCGAGGCGGGCTCGTAGAAATGATAGAACCATTTGTTAGGCTCAGCATTAAACCTGGTGAATCGTCGTTGCCATTCTTCTAATGTAGGAATTGCCCAGTCTTGCCTGATGCGATCGAGGATCGATTTTTTCAACTTGTCGACCATAAGCATGTCAGCAAGCACAATAACGTCGAAGAGCTTGTACGCGAGGTCGGTATCATCCGGTGTTAAGATATCATGCCTGGCCAAATATTTGTCACTGGGCCGTTCCGTCTTCAATGTATTCCCACTCACGATGGTTCGTAGAAAAAAGTCAAAAAGGTTGCCATAACTTCGGCATTGATACTATCTGGGAAGTTGACGAGCGGTGCACCATCATGGGTGTCGTGGTTTCCCTGGTCATTGGGTAGGGTGAGCATGTCGGAGACCACTGTTGACTGGCTTGCGAGGTAGCCCTTGTGGACACGGAAATAAGTCATTCCGCCGGCGGAATTTCTGCACCCAATCACAATATTGCCATCGACAAAGTATAAGATGCTGTGATTTCCCGAAATAACGTTCTCCATGTCGGTACGAAATCTCAAGAATGTATGGTAGCAAAATGTAGTTGAAAGCTGCAGAGTTTGTATGGGAGCAAATTTGCCAGTTTCACAAACAAATAATGTCGGCCCGGCCACGACCTTGAAGTTGAACCGGTTTCCAAGCCCGATTTATACCTCGCTTTGCATCATGATATCGAACTACACTGTCTCCCACTGAGCCTTGTTTTTCCAAGAGTAAAATCAGTGGACGGTTTCTTGAAACAATTACTCCTCGGCGTAGCAATGGCTGATGGAGTGACTGTCGACTTTGGACAAGCTCAGGCTGAACTGCCAGGGCAGGGATTCAATTTTCAGGACGTGACAGGCCTTTTCAAACAGGCAAGCAAAGGTAAGCATTTGTTTATCTACGAACTTTACGAGCTGACCCTCCCTTTGCGCTTACTGAGACTTGGAGCCGAACTCTTTCATCTTCATGGACGACTTTGGGTTTCAAGAAGCTATGAGCGCTCTAGAAGTAGGTGACCAAAGCTTTGTTGACAGAAAGCGTCTGAACTTGATTTCATAGATCGGCGAACCACGATTAGACACAGGCCTGATTCTCCAAACGAACGGCCAAGATCATCCCAATGAAAAATTCGACCCTCATGCCCCTTTACTTCCTGAAGAGGTTTGCTGGATTTTAGACAGAGCATTAGGATTTGAAGTAAGTTCTGAGACCTCTCCTTTTGGCTTTGCTAAGGCTTACGTAGCTGGTGCTGTTAGATGGAATTCCATGCGGGCAACTTTCTAGCTCACACTGTGTACACACTTATCTATATTCACCGCCTTCGGGACATCGAGCCAGATGTTTTCGTTGACACATTATCTTCAGAACAGCAGGACCCGCTTCGTCCGACTTCTTTGGTGACTTTGGTCCTTCGGGTCTCTGTCCAAGCCCTTCTCAAATCTGTGGATCTGGTCTGGCGCGAACTTGCAAAGGGTGGCATGTACGACGTTCGTTTGGAATTTCATTGGGGCTACTTTCCTTTGCAACAGTATTTGGTTGACTGATTTTTGTGGCTATCTTCAGGCTGAAGATTGGCAAAGTGACAAGTCTGAAGTGTCGCTCCTCGAAGGGGTCCCTGCTGCTTTTATCATCAAAGGATTAGAAAGCGCCATTGCTTGGGTGGCAGATACGCATCAGTGTGAGCTGAATTCTTTATTGTTGTCTACATATCAACTGAAGCCATCCAGTATCCGACGATGCGAAATCCTCCTTATTGGCAAGGTTGCTTCTCCGTCAAGTATGTCCACGCTTCAAGATGACGACATCGGCTTATGTCTTCGTAGTCCCTACTTCAAATCTTCAACACGGATATTACCAGACCAGAAGAGACTCTCAAACTTATTTCTCAAGCTCGTACACACCTTGGATATCTGAAAGCACGCCCGCCTCCTCTAGAACCGATTCCGACAACACCTGCCTCAATTCCAAACCTTGGAGTTCCCAAGTCTAATTCGATCATTCCGTCCACGAGCGTCTCGAACACTTATCTCTCGTCTACCACTCCTGCACTCCTATCGTTTGACCCCCACGTTGGTCGAACACTTCAGATGTCATCTCCCATACGCGTAGTCCCAGCTCCCAGTTTCGAACAGACCTGCACAATGGTAGAGAATTTACTAGAAGGGCTAGAGGAAGCGGCTGTGCTGGCTCGTGGGGGCAAAGAAGGCGAAAATGACGGATTTGGCGCACTTGGCGTTTGGCAAGCCATGTCTGACGTCGGATTATGGCTAATAAACAAGGACAGGACAACCCGGGTGCCTTACGCGAGATCATTGTGCCAGGTGAGCACATGGGTGATTAGCTATTCAGCCTGGTTTTCTCTAAGTATTTAATTCCTGATAGACATCTTTTTATGATGGATTCAAAATTATGTCGCGATTTTCGATACCCTGGTTGATAAATCAGTTTTTCTACGAAACGTGCGGAGTTGAGTGGGATGAAATCCGGAGTGTCATTCTTGAGAGATGGCGAGGAGATCAAGACCACCCACTGCTCAACGAAGGAAGTCCTCCACCGGTGTTACAACTCGAAAGATTGCTTTCTAAGGTGCGTCTTCATATATTGGCGTTCGTATCGAGCTAACGACCCTCCAGAACCTTACTGCCCACTTTCGAGCTTTATTCCACAATCCTCCCCGAAGACGTCGATATTTCATGAAATCCTTGGTCGAATGGCACTTCTTCTATGACATTTTGACCGAGATCCGGGATGGTTTGGATCTAGATGTACGTTGGTATATTAATCGCTTCACTTTCTGAGACTCTGGTAACTTACTGTGCGTAATAGGACATACACCCCTCTCACCTACTGCAGCATCTACCCTCCATAGCTCTCGTCTGGCGTCTCTCCATTGTTCGAGAAGTCGTACTATCGGCATTCCAACTAGAGCTATACACTGACGAAGAGAAACCATTCGCCTATTGGTACGCCACCCAGGTCATTGAGGAACATCTTCGATGCTTAGATGGCCTAGTGCAAGGTGCTGAGGATGGTTTGTTCAGCTTTCTTCTCCTTCTTTCTGAAAGTGATTTTAATGGGTGTAATTGGT
Organism: Crepidotus variabilis; assembly: GCA_015657495.1. Classification (NCBI taxonomy): domain Eukaryota; kingdom Fungi; phylum Basidiomycota; class Agaricomycetes; order Agaricales; family Crepidotaceae; genus Crepidotus; species Crepidotus variabilis. The sequence continues at coordinate 6,265 of MU157854.1, read as the reverse complement.
ATGTCAGGATCAGAAATACAGAGTGAAATGCAATTTCAAATCAAGTTTATGTCCATTCTCCAGGCCCTTTGCACTGCTTTATTCGTCGTGAGCACTCTCGGTCGTGATTGGTGCATTGACCCACTAATTTATGATCCCAAGTCAACTCTGCCATTGCTATCGTTTAATTGGGATCAAATCAGGCCCAATTTCTTTCGACGATACAAGTGGGCTTTCCGCACAGCCTACGACGACAATTCTCAGGCTCCAGTTGTCGCACAGCCCGAGCTATGGCGTTTTATCAAAGCGTGTGGCGAAATCTTAAGAAAAGTTGAAGCCAACACGGATGAAGACTCGAGCGATGCTAGCTCTATGAGCCTCGGAGTCTCTTTCCCTGGAGACTGCGTTGAACTGGCCAGAACTATCGCTCAAGAGTTAGTCGACTCTGAAGATTGTGGCTCTATAGGCGGCGCCTGGGCCAAAGATCGCCTTCTATTTGTAAAAAACCTTCTGGCAGTATGCGAAACGCTGCACGATTTACCAACGACCATCTCTGGGGTTGACACGTTTGACCCCAGGATGCAATTACAGTGGGATGTGTCTGGGTTTCACCCTTGGTTCCCGAAGCTGCTTCCCCCTGTAGAGCAAACTTCGTGAGTTCACCTACGGACAAATTGGATGGAATAGTAAATACTGTAAGAAATTTCCATAATTTATATTTAATTGCTCTACCAATGATCTGTTCAATGAAAGTCTGGTTTCTGTGACTGAACTGCAAAATGGCTTGGGCACTTGATTGTTCTCGGGCAGGGTCCTAATGCAAAGCAGCTACATCAAACTGCAAGTCCACCTAGATGATTCGTCCAAGTGACTCATCGTCAGTTTGATCTGATCTGTAACTGTTGGGTACAAAGAGATATAATGTTCTAATGCTTTTCTTTCACGAACCACAACCTTTCTGAAAATGTCTCTCAGAGAACAACCCTCAATCACTATCGTCAATATTGATGCCGATACCACACCTACGATCTTCCGTATAGATAAAGAAAATATCGGCACTGCTGGGATCCTCTTGAGAATCGCGACTTGGCTCAAAGCAGATAGGATAGTAGGTAACCCTCAAGTAATATGGCTCAGACAACAGCTTGTAGGGGGTATCAATAAAAGGCTCAGCTGAGTGAGCTGAGTCGCAGTAGCCAACGCCTTCAACAATGACTGAGCTGAGTATCACATTTAAAAGGCATGAATATAGGATAAGCTGGGGGTGTTGAGCAAGTACCGACAGAAAGGTTAAGTGTCTACGAATGACTGACGACAGAGTTTGTCCGCGGCCTGAAGCTCTTGCTGTATTCTATCTAGATCCAATAAAGTACCTGTCTCGCTTTCAGCAACCCCGGCCGCTTCTTGCTCAGTTGCGCGAATCTTGGCAAGAATTTCTTGTCGCGATCCATACGGAGTCTTTGCCTTTATCAGGGCATACAGACTATCTAAGTCTGCGTCGGAAAACTGAAAATCCAAACATTGAGCATAATAATCATCATTCAGAGCCTATTTCATGCTAACCTTCGATTCCGTGGATTTGCGTTGCTGTGAGTCCTCGAGATTGTTGAGACAGCTTTTTAACAATGTTTCTCGTTTCGACATAAGTGAGAAAATGCGTTCCAAGAATGTATCAGAGTTGTTGGCAGCTGGAATCTGAGCTGCACGCAAGTGGGAAGAGTCGATTGCGATACTTTTACCCTGCTCAGAACTTTGAGCCGAAGGTTGGGGGACATTGTCAATCACCATGTCATGTCGGCCAGACTCCATGTCGTGTTTGCCGGAAGGCGAATGAATGATCCCGATTCCAGCATCGAGAGTGCCATTAGGACTAGATTGTGTCTGTTGGTCGTTAGCTTGTGTCCTCAATGCAGCCATTCTAGCCCGCCAAATGTCGGCAGGGTCGAGTGCCTGTTTCTCGTCCAGAACCATGTTGGTTTGTTGTTCCTTCCAAACTTTCGTCAATTCAGAGATTGGCGGAGTCGGATTGCTTCCCCATGCCAGTTGGGACGGATTAAGCTGTACAGTTGTCACAGAGGTCGGAATATGTCCTGCCATACGAGCTTTGTACTGTTCGAGCACAGACAACCGATCGGCGCTGATCTCTCCTCTCGGCAGAGCTGACATAGCAAAAGGTTAGTAACTGAATTAACTGTCTCATAGCATTTCTGCTCACCCGGAGAGACATCTGGCTTTCGTGCAGATTCCTGGCTGTTCGGCATCAAGCAAAATGAGGCCACTCTGCGACGACTTGTGTTGAAACTGTGTGTGTAGTCACGTGTGGTAATTGGACAGTCCGTTTCTATTTTGAGCACCATTTCCTCCCCCATTATTCAACGACACATTTCTATCTATTTCTCTGGCTACACTCATTCTACTTAGACATACAAACTCAACATGGAAGAGAGCACTGCTGGCAGTGACGAAGGTACCCTACTCTCTGTCATCCAACACCAGTTGGGCAATGATCTTTGCTCAGTCGTTGGTGAAGATGGTGGACACAATGACTTGGCTTCCTCCGACGAGTCTACTCGTACGCGCACCATTAGTGGCCCAACCGCATCGTCAGAAATGCTGATTCAAGGCTTCCGTATCATGCGAGAGCGCCTGATCAACCTGATGCAGTCTCAGGCAACTTTTGATGCAGGAGTGCACGAATTTGTGTCCCAAGCGGTAAGTGATGACAGAATCAAAGTTTTGGTTGAACTTGCTAACACTCTCAATCGTAGTTTGTGCACGCAACCCTTGTGCTGCAGGCTGGTGATATCTTCGTTGCCAAATTCAGCGAGGGTTTCTTAGATGCTTGCACCGAGACGGTAATCAGCAAGTATTTATCATGCGAGTACAATGATTTTGCGGCACATTTCGCAACTTATGGCATTCCACTACCAACCAACGAAGATCGAATACCTAATGCACCAAGTCAGCCTGGAATGGTTATCGCAGAGCCGACTGACAACGTGGGTCGCTCGGGGTCGCCTATCACTGTTGACCAACCGGAACTTGACAACACTGGAGTATTGCCGCAAGATCTCTCTATTCCTTTGCTGTCAGTATCCGATCTTCTTATTCCTGATCAGCAGACCCTGTCACCCACTACCCAGCAGACGACAGGAGTTGACTTGACGCTAGCACCGGGATCTGCTTCCAGTTCTCTGACGCTCTTACCTCCTCCAACGTTCGACCCTTCTCTCAATTCTCCATCTCCCCTACCAACAGATCACGAAACATCGTCTCAAATTCTACTGGAATCGTTGCCTTACGACTCTCCACACCATCCGCCGTTATCACCCCCGATCATTCCTGCAATCCAGTCTGGGAATGATGCGCCTGAAGACTCGACATGTCTTCCTGCTCAGAATGCTATCGCGAAAGCTCCACACTCACCGCCAGTCCAAAGTGCAGATCCTGTTGTCATCATCCCTCAGGCGGATGCAAATGCAAAAAGTGAGCTGGATGATGGAGAGGACGACGCCGAAGGAGAGATTGATCAAGAGACAGGTACTGGGGCGACAATCGAGATAGAGCAGCAACCGAAGTTGGCTGTTCTTCGCCCTCACGGATCGACGACAAGGAAAAGGAAGCGAAACACGTCCAGCCCAATTATCGAAGATGAAGACGATGGTGACGAGGAAAAGGCTCAGGAAGGAGAGGATACCCCGAAGGATGGCGATTACGAAGACGAGGGAGAAGAAGACTTAGACGAAGAACAGGGTGGGCGAGTTAAAGGAAAGAAACGGAAGCTGCCCAGCACGAACAATGTCGGGAAGACCCCCAGGAAACAGGCGAGAGCCACCACTACCCCGACAACCACAAAGACGTCGCAGAACTCTCGGGTCATCCCCCTCGAAACCTTAATTAACTGGAAACCCCCGAGTACACAACTATTCCACTATGATCTTTCGGCTGACCACGTCCACAACCTGACCAACAGAGGAAGTCGGCCACTCAAGATCAAGGCCTATGGTGTTCACTCAAAGCAATGCTACCAATGCCATGCGGCGGAGGTCCAGTGCTATTACGTGAAGACATCCCATCATGGTACAGCATGCCTGAGATGCAGAAACACTCGCGGCGGTAGATGCAGCCACACGGTCCAGCACAAGGAACGGCGCAAGGTCATGTTAAGTGGGATGCAGGAGATGGACTACGAGGATGACGATGACGAAGACGAAGACGCGGTGGTGCCCAACAGACCTGCAGCTCCGAGTCGCAAAAAGCGGAAAGTGTTGGCTACGCCGCCTACACCTCTACAAAGTTCGACACCCAAACATACGAATCTGTCTTTACAGCCGAACGATAATAGAGATGGAAGCACCTCGCAACAAGACAAAAATTCGAACCAAATGCTGGTGGATCCTCCTCGAAGACCAACAGGTTTTCCCAATGAGAGAATGAATGTCGACATGGCTGGTACGTCTCGAAGTCAGATCGGTGAGTATTCCCGTGACCATTCGACTTTGATTACTGAACCATCGTCTTTTCTAGGTCCTGATGTTCAGTTGGAGATCCATGCACAGTTTGCGGCGATGAAACTTCAACAACAGACTCAGATTGAATCACGTTTTGCTGCGATAGAGCTTGAGCAGAAAACCATTCTCGCCCACCAGAAGAGCCAAGACGAGAAGACACGTCGACTGGAGCAAACTCAACATGCTCTTTCCACGAAGCAGAAAGAGCATCACCAGGAACAGAAATCCTTCCACAACTACGTCGAAAAAGGCTTTGCCCGTATTGATCAACAGCATACAAAGCTCCAAACATCGGTGGAGGCATATATGTCTAGGTCACAATCTCGGTTCGATAATATTGACAGGGGAATTGATCGCCTGGGCGACCTGATAGTCCATTCTCGCTCTGATCAGTCTAATGGGCCCCAAAGTCAGATTCACAATCTCACTTCAGGCGACATGGGGACTCTTGGCCACAACGGAGCCTTACCAAACCAAAGAGGTGGTTTTTTGGCCTTTGACCCTTTCATAGGTCAGATGTCCGCACCAAAAAGAGACGGCATGGACGAATACATCAAGTCGTCTCTCTACCAGGCATCAAGTGAGTGGCAGACAGTTTCAGGTTTTTCTTCAACTAAGCATCAATTGAATAGCACCCGAACATGACTCTCGTACTCTTCCACCAATCAGGAGTTTGTTGCGATCTCACCCAAACTTGGTTATGCCCATCAATGGCTCTATGTCCCCACACCCCGGCTTGCTAACCCCCTACCAAACTCGAGTTTCGAGCACCCAGAACATGGACTATCAACAATCCAATCCGGGTCATGTGTCTGTTCCCGAGCCTCAAACAGTCGAATCCCATGCTGACACCATCGCGGACATCCAACTTACGCCCTCTGAAAATGTCTGACATTTTTGCCTCTCGAACATGTCGAACATTGCGTTACACTACTCCGACTTTTAGCATGCTGTTTTGGTACTGACTTTCTTGTAGATAGCAGTTTTCAGTCTTGAACACGGAGATTCTTGTCACTTACACTACTTTGAATCAATATATTTAATTACTTGTAAAGTTAGTTTGCGGACCAGGCTTGGTGGACTGGCAAAAACTAATACCGACTGGACAAATGTGCGTCCAACATAAAATCAATGCCACATGTTGACAAGTTCGGAAAGAGTCAGGTAAGTCGAACCAATAGTGTGAGACAGAATCTTGTCTCATGTCAAAAGTCGGCAAGAATCTCTCAGATTCCCCGGAAGTCATGGTGAGTCGGTTAAATGCTAGGCTACATGTTCTCATTCGCGATCATAAGGACCAGTCATCAGAGAATTAGTTTGTCTAAAATCGGCAAGAATCTTTCCGTGCTACAGTTCAGTTGGTTCATGGCTACATTTGTTTGACCAGTCAAGAATAAATCAAAGTGGCTGAATTTGAAATTTCAAGAATCTATTCAAGTTCTATGTGTTTGCCAGACCAACCGTCGCCTTGAACATGTGCTTTATTAAGGTCACAGAAAGTCTGCGTCAATCCAAGCAGTCAGTCTGATTTAACTGAAACCGGTCAAAAGTCAACAAAAATTTGCAATCAGACCCAGCCTTGTCAATTGAGGCGGCACAAAGTCTGTAAGAATCTTCAAAATCAGAATAAGTCGTGTGAGTCCGATCAGTGAGTTGGATCCAACTCAGTTGATTGGCAGGTCGAAAAGTCAGCAAAAGTCTGCAAGAGTTGCAGAAGTCTGTCCGAGTCACACAAGCCCAGTGAAACTAACTCAATTGATTAGCCGGTCAAAGTC
>MU157853.1:246275-330066 GCA_015657495.1 Crepidotus variabilis | reverse complement strand
AATCTCTTCCAAAATCTCCACTTTTGGCGCTACCCCGAATGTCCCCGAAATTGGCCATTTTGGCAGCCATTTGGCATTCCCAAAATAGGCTTTTTTGATACAACCTCAAATCAATCCCAAAGTCACACATTTTGGAATAAATTCCGAACAACCCAAAATCACTTCCCAAATGGGAACTTTTGGGATCCCCAAAAATCACCCAGATTGTGCTCTTTTGGGAAACTTTTGGTGCGCCCAAAATAACTCATTTTGGAAAATCTTTTGGTAAATTCTAAAATTTATTTCCTAAATATCTACTATCGGGAACTTATTTTGGGAACTGCCAAAAGCCCTTCGCCCCGGCAGTGAGTAGTTGGAACCAAGGGAGATGACGGTGATCTCGTCAGAAGGCTTCCAGACGGAAGGGGAAAGAAGGCATTGTCAAACAAACGTGTGAAAGTAAGGGAAGCGAACTTTCGCTCATCACACTAATACTTTCGCTTCTCACTCTCATTCCGCAGTCGAACTTTGTACTTGGCTATTGGAGCGGTCATTGCCTTGCAAGATAAAAATCATTTGCACAGCATAACGACAATATAAACCCATTATATGGGCGCATATTCTCTATGATTGTCACATTTATGGGCATCTCCAAGCCCTCGTACACCGATATAAAATGTGGAGTTCAGTGCTTGACCTTCCAGACCCAGTCATGGCGCTTTTTCGCTACTTTTCATTAGCACTGTCGATGACAAGCCTCAGCTTATCGGCAGCCACGGACTCGAGCCGATGTCGCTGTCTGTACGGGCAGGATTGTTGGCCAAACGATGTTGCTTTCTCAACGTTCTCTCAAAAGCTTTCACAGCCTTTAATTCGCCCTACACCGATAGCTGCGACATGCTACTCCAACTCATCTTCCTCTAGCTGCTTGGACGCAACCACCAACTTCCATAACTCGACATGGCGTACCGATCAACCTGGCGCGTCGCAGAATATCAACTTCGAAACCTACATCAGGCGGAATGGTACTGTCGAAGGCTGTTACCTCAATGTTACACTTGGGGATCCCTGCAAACAGGGTAGCGTACCACCAATCGGGGTCGATGCCAGAAACTCGCAAGATGTTCAAGCCGCAGTACGCTTTGTTAAGGAGCACAACTTGAAGCTCGTTGTGAAGAATACGGGTCATGATTATCTTGGTCGCAGCTCAGGTCGTGGCTCATTCATGGTTTGGACCCACCATCTGAAGAACAAATCGTACAATGAAACATTCGTCCCTCTTGGTGGCCCTTCGAACGCAACTTTTAGCGGTAAGCTTTAGATTCCACTACATTATCTCGATCGTCAAAGGCCAAGACTTGTTTTCTGTAGCTATTACGATTGGAGCAGGTACGCTGTGGGCCGAGGCGTATGAGTTCGTTAATGAACAAGGCCGCGTATTGGTTGGAGGCATCGCCGTAGGTGGATCGGTTGGCGCAGCGGGTGGATGGGTAATGGGTGGTGGCCACAGCGTGCTTTCGCCCAAATATGGCCTTGGTATACGATTTTTATCACGTACCTATATCTGGGAGCTCACAGCTTGCATAACAGGGGTGGACAACGTTCTTGAATTCCAAGTTGTCCTTGCAGATGGCAGTCTTGTCACTGCAAACGCATACCAACATTCCGACCTTTTTTGGGCACTTCGTGGTGGCGGTGGCGGAACATACGGCATTGTTACTGCGGCAACGTACAAGACTCATCCATCTTTTGGCGTAGGACAAGCCTCATTCCAAGCCAACTTTACATCTCCGGAAGTTGCGGAGAAGGTAATGACTGCAACGATTAGTGCGACCCTTAACTTTACCAATGCTGGATGGGGTGGCTATCTTTATATTTTCCCTGGATTTATCGCTGGAATCTGGGTTGCTCCAAATGCCTCTCAGGCTGAAACCGAGACCGCTTTTACCCCCTTTGCCTCATATCTCTACAATATCACCGGAGGGCAAGGTGGTGCGGTATACAACCAGACAGATTCGTTCTACCAGTGGTTCTACGATATGTTTGTGCTGGGTGGAGACTCGCAAGTTGGAGGAAATACTTACATTGCATCGAGACTATTATCTCGCGAGATTGCCGAACACAACCCCGCTCAGGCCGCAAAAGCATTACTTTCGATTCCAGGCTCTATAGGTTTAAAGTGAGTCTTCGAGATGCGCTTATATATATTTGAGTCGCTAACTTTGTTGGTATCAGTGTCATCGGAGGTGGAGCTGTGAATCGTGTTGATCCCTCTTTGACTGGCTTAAACCCTTCATGGCGACATAGTCTTGCTGAGGTCTATGTTACTGAAGGTTGGGAAGATGGATCCAACGCAACAGTCATTCAACAAGCGGCGGATAGGCTCAAAAAGAACACCGACATTCTTGAAAACGTTTCAACTGATTCCGGTTCTTACCTGAATGAAGTTTGTTTTTTTTTTGTTGAGCATTCTGACTTGAATTTTTTGTTTACCGTTGCAATAGGGCTCGCTTTTCGAACGCGATTTCAAGAAATCTTACTTCGGCTCGCATTATTCTGGGTTGAAGGCAATCAAGGAGAAATATGACCCTACCTCTGTCTTCATTGTCGCCTCTGGCGTCTCGTCGGAGGAATGGAACAAAGATCTGGATTGTCTCCTGGATTGATTTAGTACCTCTTCCAACCTAATTTTTAGTTTTAAAAATGTACATCGATCATGTTATACCATTTTCCTGCAATAATGTTACTCCAGATGCCGACCTTAGTGACCCCTATCAGAGCGCGTTGTTGGGCAAAGAGCCAGATAACAAACAGACATTCCTCAGCCTCTACCTCCGCAAACACGACTGTCCGAAAGCCTTCCAGCCCAAAATGTACACACATTCAAACCACATTCCTCAACCACCCCATTCTGCTGGCGCAAATTACAAGGGTAAGTTCATGCGCGCTCTCAATGACTGGCGCAGCTTAAATTTGACCTAGGTCTTAGGCCCAAGATTGACTACGCACAAGTCCCATCACCTATCGACGCCATCGAACATGACCGACATACTTGGGAAACAAAATTCTTCATGACTCTTCCCGGCACACATGCGCCTTTGTGTACTTCCGATTTCGTAGCTGTGGATCAAGGTACATCCGTCGATACGTACCTTCGAACTCCGGGTTTCGCTCAAGCTTTGCACCTTAGGCAATTCGTCTCCGAAATTTATTCGGGTATCGACATGGAATATGCCAAACACGCACAGATTAGCTTCAGATTGTCATATTCCATTAGCTGCAATATTTCAACCTTTTGCAGACCTCGATCCGCGCGAAGAACCCGTCCCCGTGGTGGACGCGGGCAGTGCAGGACCTGCTCGATGTTCACACTGTAGAGCTTATATCAATCCGTGGTGCTCCTGGTTAGCGGGGGGTATGAGATGGAAATGTAATCTTTGCGCCCACGAGACGGAAGGTAAAAGCTATATTCGAGTTCTTAGAAATCGATTTAACTCACCCTCCAGTTTCCACTGAGTACTTCTCCCATCTCGATGCCAACTTTCTCCGGCTTGACCACCTTCAACGACCAGAATTGAACAAAGGGACGTTAGATTTCGAAGTGACTTCGTCGAAGGAATACTGGGCCCAGCATCCTCCAGAACGAATATCTAAATCATATTTCTCGCCTACAGTCGCAGAATCTGGCTCTCGAGAACCTCAGCCCTTGGATTACATCTTCGCATTTGATGTCTCAACGGATTCTATCTCCTCCGGCTTCCTCCTTTCCGCTTGCGAAGCTCTGAAGATCGTTCTGTTCGGTGGCACGGACGCGTCTGGGACACAGCTTCCGCCCGCAATCCCGCAATCATGTCGCGTGGCAATTGTAACCTGCGACATAACAATACACTTCTATGACCTCTCTGTGCGTGTTTCATTGTGAATTTCAGAACCATGTTAATTCTGAGATTGATTTCGTCTTAGTTAGATCTGAACCCGATGCTCGTTGTTTCTGACTTGGAAGAGGTTTTTGTGCCGAGGAAGAATGGGTTGTTGGTCGACGTAGTCGAACGAAGGTCCGTTCTTCCCCCCATCTTTGTGTGTTGTGTTGACCATGCCTTCTATCTCAGGCACTCAATTGAGTCTTTGTTGAACTCGTTACCAGAGAGATTCGTCACTGCCTCTTATGGTCAAGTTGCTCTTGGGTCAGCTGTTTCGAGCTGTTTGGCTGCATTGGTATGCTGTATGTATCATATCGAAGTTCCATGCTGAAGACCATGTAGGCAGGCCGTGGTGGCCACATCGTATTCTTCCACTCTTCTCTACCTACCATCGGACTGGGCGCCCTTCCTTCAACACCACCAGCTGAACAAAGCATGTACGACACAGACAAAGAGCCTTCTCTCTTCAAGACTCGATCCTCAGAATGGATGGCTATTGCTGAAGAATGTGCCGAGGAGGGAGTGGGCGTCAGCATGTTTCTTGCCCCGAACAAGTTTATGGACGTTGCCAGTGTCGGGGTTGTCCCAACGGTGACAGGTGGGGAGATGTTTTGGCATCCGAGGTTTTTGGATGAGCGAGACGGGCCCGTGCTACGTACCCAGCTCGCCAGACTGGTTTCAAGGACGCAAGGATACAACTGTATGGTGAAAGTGAGATGTTCTAATGGTGAGCTGATTATCCCAAGCTTACGACACATCGAGGCTAATCATGTAGCTTTGATCTTTGCCAGGGCTGAGAGTCAAGGCACACCATGGCGGCTTCTTTCAGTCTTCAGCGTCTGAGCTTGAATTTGCGCAACTATCAGCGGACGCGACATTTTCAGTTGAGCTTGAACATACAAAAACGCTTTCGCCGCGCGAGAATGCCTTTCTACAATGTGCCGTGTTATACACCTCTGTAGATGGACAACGCAGAGTGAGGGTGGTCAACCTGGCGTTGAATGTAGTTGAGCTGGCTGGAAATGTTTTCCAGTTTGCGGATTTGGAAAGTGTGGTCGCACATTGGGCTAAGCAAGGTGGGCTACGAGCTGTGCGATGTGTATGAAAACCTTACCCTATCTTCGTTTTTTTACGATAGCGATGGGCGTTATGTCCCAACACAGATCTGTTATTACCAGAGAGGAAATGACTGAAAGATGTTCGTCCTTGCTGCTTGGATATAGAACACAATGTGCTCAAACAACAAAACCTTCGCAGGTATTTCTCGATCGTCGTAATAAGTTGTGCGGAAGCTCATCGTTTTACTCTCCGTAGCTTATTATTCCGGAAGCCTTCAGAGCGTTGCCTGCCTTTGTCCTTGCTTTACAGAAAACAAAACCCCTGAAAGGTGAGTAATCTCTTTCATACACCTGCAGATAATGATTTTCGCCTTATAGCGAGTATCGTTGCGTCCGACGTGCGAAACTTCTACTTACATCGCATATTATCAATGACCCCACGTTCCCTGATGTATCATCTCTACCCTCGCATGGTAGCGTTGCACGATCTTGATGACCAAATTGCGTTGCCGAAGATGGTTGAGACGGAGAATGGACCTATTGAAAAGGTTACGATGCCTGCGTGTATGAGGAACAGCTACTTCCATATGGAGTCAAATGGGGTTTATTTAATAGGTGTGCTACTTTCCATGAAAGCCCAGCATTTTATTTATACGTTTATAGACAATGAGGATATCATGGTTTTTTGGGTTGGATCCAGTACCTCTCCGCAGATTTTAAACGATCTATTTGGTGTAGACGACATTACTTCTATAAATCCACGTCTTGTGCGGATCTTTCACCAACTATACCAACACCCGCTAATAAACAACCTCTCTAGAACACACTGCCTGTCTTTTCTACAACGCTATCTCAGCAAGTCCACAATATCCTTGCCCATCGTTTCTTCCTCAGAGGCCGCCCCTCGAAAATGTTAATTGCCAGACAGAACATGGATGCTGCTGAGATTGAGTTTAGCGATATGTTGGTGGAAGATCAGAACAATGGCGCCATGTCATACATGGATTGTATGTCTGCTCTTCTTTGACATGTCTTTACTCATGAGTTCTCTAGATCTGGCCGTTGTACATAAGCAGATCTCTACTGTGGTAAGTGTCTTCGCACTTTTATCGAGCGATTCTAACGTTCGTAACAAGCTCAATAATGGAGGATCAATCACTGGTGGTACTGGTATTCGTGGTTCACCATGGTAGCACGCGTAGACAGTTTAATCACCTCCATTTTGACCATCCTTATCATTGATTTGAAGAAGCTCAATCCTGTTACTCATATTTATTTATTTTCATTTCTGTTGTTCTTGTCTCCGCCAGAATAAAAAAGGCGACATAGGGGCTTTTCTCGAAATGGCAACACGGGCAAACACTCGGTGTAGTTGTGCCGCGACTTACGAGATGACCAAGAACAATTCAACAAACCTACGCACCATATGAACGACCTCGATGCCAACAAATCATGAAGCCAACAAATCACCAGATGCACCGAAGAGACCAACAAAGCCTCGACGGCTCTTCTCCTTTGACTCTGTGAAATCGGCGGCTTCAAACCAGTCGCGGAGAACTGTATCGACAGACTACGATGATTCTGCAACTCGAGGAGCGCGACGGATGAACCCTTTTGAACTCTCAAACGTGCAGGAGAAAGACGGTGAAAAAGTAGAACTTTCGGATCCTTTCAACCTGAATACTGGTGTACGTGAACCAAAATTTCTTTTGGACGATCAGTCGCGGCCACTCAGAAGCCCACCACTCGCGAGTCCACCTCTGGGAACAAGGCGCTCATCAAATAGACTCGAACCAATCAGACCGACATCTGTAGAAACGACCAAGTCGAGCCCTGCACAATATGCAACCGTTCCAACGAACCGGCTTTGGGATAACCTTCGACAGCACGTCCTTACACCCCCTATTCGACCTGCAACTCCACCAAGTTCGAACATTTCGCATGCCAGCACACCTCATACAGTTCGAAGTGCAACACCAAAACCCTCGCGTCTAGCAAAATTTGGCTTCAAGCATGTTGTTGAAGGAGCAAGAGTAATACAAGGTGACACTCGTAGATTTGGGGAGGAAATCTTACGAGCATGCTCTATTGCGAGGAATGGAGAAGCTCTAAGATCATCAAAGGATCCTTCTACAACCTCTCTCAACAGTAACGGGGCCACCGGAGCCATAGCTGCTGGAGCAAAGCGACTTGATTATTTACGTCGGCCAGTTTCTGTTGCGTCACTCTCCAATCCTTCTACTTTGCAGTCGGGGGCAGGAGCATCTCTCCGCTACCTATATCAGATACTATTGTATCATGCGGGCGTTGTCGCAGATGTCCATGCAACTCAGCAGCTCTCGGCTAATCTACCCTACGAGCCACGAGTGCTATCCACGTTACTCTGCCCCTTTTTAACACCCTCAAAATATCCAATGTCACGGCTTGAAGAAGAGCAACTCACTGCGGTCGATGCATTTGAACTGGTTGCAAAAAGCTGGATTCCTATTGACGAGGTATGACCTCACCCTCCGTCCGTTAAGTGCCCTTAATTGATTTGACCTAGGCTGCAGTTGTTGAACGCTGCCTGTGGTGCACAAGAGCTGCTTCGAGCCTCTCACCTCATTCAACAAGGACCAGGATATTAGGTTCCCTTTGGAGAATCTTAGTTCCCACAGATCGTCCAAAAACTGCATTGTCGTCTCAAGGCTTCTTATCCCTTTCAAGTGGGTTGATTCTACTCCTCGTCGCGCTCTATAAATCTGGAGTAGCTCTTGCTGCAAACACGAGAAACCATTCTACCAATCACGCTTATCACCCGGACATTGTACTCCTCAAAGAGGTCATCCAACTCTTCCTTGATGGCTCATTAGGCGACTTTGAAGACGACTCGGTCGAAGAAGAGTATGGAGCAGAACAATCCTCACTCGATCACCAAGAAGCAAATATTCTCCGGCGCACGGTGTTCTTTGACGCCCTGCTCAACTGCCTTGAAAACAGCCCTGTTTCGAGCATGATATTATTCGAGAATGTTGTTGCTGTGAGGATTTGATGACTGATTTCCTCGACATGTCACTGAGGCTTTATTTTTAGGAATATTGGATACCCAATACGGAAGATGTATTCACAGATCTTCAGGCTGCTATATGCAACCGCAGTATCAACACCTTTTGTCGACTTGCTTTGACTCATATCCACCCTTTCGTAACCGTTCGCCTCGTCTCGGATAATCCTCAGACCCCTCTTTCACCAAGAAAAAACTTCTCGGCATCTTCTTCCACCGTCAACACCTTCGAAACGAACACAGATGTAACACTCAAAATATCTTATCTTGTTTCTATCCTTAAGACGCGAATTATCCCCAACTCTGAGTTGCTAGACACCGGAACCAACCTGGACGACCAAGTCGTGCTGCAGACTAGGATACACGTCGCACGAGTCTTGCTGGATATTCTACGTTTGAACGACAAAGTGCTGGTGACTGGGGTTACCACTCCTGGTGAGGATGTTTTCGGTGATGCCTTTGCAGTTCGGCCAAGTGAATCTTGGCCCAAAGAGTTCATTGCTTGGGCGATCAATACACTTGCTGGATGGTATCGAACAGGCACAGCATCTCCTTGGAGAGAAGTACTCGAAAACACACTGAGACAAGGCGTAAGTGATTTATTTATTTTCAAGTCCGTATTCACTGATTCGCATCAGATCAGCGGTGGTTGGCAGACAATTGTTCCTATTCTATCTGCACTCCTCAAGCATTTGCCGGATGACATAAAGAAGGTTGTATTCGCCACCATTATGCCAATAGTCAATGATGTATGTGCAACCTTCACTTCATCCTTTAATATTTACTCATTTGGGTCCTTAGCAACTTGTCGAAGATCCTCCTCCCTTTCCCTCGCCCGATCTCTCATTCTTGCTTACCTCTGTTTCACGAGCCTTGCCACCGATATTCTATAAGCCACTCTTTGCCTGCGCATATTCAGATCAAGAAGTCATCGTCGTCAACCATCTGTGTACGATTCAAGTTCATGCAAGATATGTCAAAGATTATTGGATACGAGACATTGAAATGCTCTGTGTTGCGTTGTTGAGTGATGTTGGAATGTCTGAAATCAAATCCAAAGATGGAAAATGGGGTGTATCGAGGCTGGGTCAGATGGTGCTCTTAGTGGAACTGATTGGGAAGATACAAACAATCAGAGTAGAAAGGGAAGCTCAGGGGAGTGTAAGTATGGTCATATTCTTTGAGGATATTTCACTGATTGAGAGACAGGGCTCAGACACCAAGTTTATCGATGTGATTAGGTTTGTCACAGCACTAGAAATTAGAATCTGGCAGACGATCGAAGCTCGGGTTAGCATTTTTGATTCTCTATTATTCATGAGGCTGTTTTGATGACTTATATGTTCAGGAAGCGAAGATTCTTATGCCATCCTCCCAGAGAATGCTCTTTTGTTTGCTACTTCGCGAGCTCCGTTTATTCACTCGTTCTCTGAAACCGTAGGTGACCTCAATTCGTGGATCAGTTCTCAGCTCATATCCTATCTTCAGAGCTCCTTGGTTGTCCCGCGCTTTTCAGTGGTTTGATGTGTTCTGCGCTGATGATCATATTGGTGATCTTGAACAAGAAGTGACAGACTCGGTCCAGCGAGTTCAAGGTCTTTACATGGCCGCTCAGGAGGGTGTTCAACAAAGCCATAAGGTATGGATCATGTAAAATTACGGATTTGAAACAACGCTCACGAATGTTTAGCGCCACACGACAATGTTAGCGGCAAGCGTTCTCAAGGCTGCTCCTGTCGGATCGTCAGACAATGAACATCTAGATCTTGCTGCTACTTTCGTCGAGCACCGAAAACTGATCGATTCTCTATCGAAAGGTTACATTTCCAGAGCGATGAAGCTGTTCGTAGCGATGTCCACCTTGATTTCTATGGATGATTATCGCCGACTTGGTCCTATGCTATGGCAACACTGTCTCCTCGATAATGCTGACTTATCGGCCACAGCATCAGTCTGTACTTCATCTAACATTCACCACTTTTTCGATCTAATGGTCGAACTTCTCTTAGGCATGTTTTCTTGTGATGCAATGTTCCGAGAAGACCCCAGATGATTTACTTCCAGCTATTGAGATAGACATGCATGCGTAGGCATTTCAAGGCTTATGCGCATGGGAGGTGTCTGACTAGTTTTCCAGATCCGACGACTTGACGAGGCTGGAAGCCGTTCGAAAGGTTGCCATTCTAGTAAACTGGAGGTTCCAAATCACCACACAAAATTTTCTGACTGATCGAGCGCATCGTCCGTTTAAACTTGGCCGACCTCCTTTACCATTCATCGCCACTGATATTGGTTCAAGCCTGTATATGCACGTTGAGGACATCAACCAGAATAAGGACTCAGATCAAGTCCCACTTGAGTTGAAGAAGCGCCTCGCCGAACTGGGCTGGGTTGAAGAAGATGCAAATGAAGAAGACCCACGACATGAGTTAATACAAACTCCCCTTTCCATTTTACCTCCGAACCAAATGGACCGTATGGAAGTTGGAACTGCGGACGTCTATTCGAGCCCTCTCTCACCACCCAGCCCGGTTGGTTCACCTCGCCGACCTCGACCACAGAAAGAACAAAGTCAACAACTTCTCCAGCCGATAGACGATGTTTCTGCGCTCCTTCGCCGCAATTCAAGCTCTGGTGGTCCGTCAAGCGGTATCAAGCGGCGTCCTGTCTTCGTGCCGACACTGAGCCTGATCTTCCGCCATCTTGCTGCTCTCGTATTTGATTCCAACTTCACCATTTCCTCAGCAACTCGCAAAGTAGTTTTGGACCTCATGAAAAATGATCCTTCTTTGCTCATTCGCTCGACCCTCGATTTCCTTGCTGGAGAAAACAAAGACATGGACCTTGTTATCTCAACATTTTCATCTCTTTTGCATGTCAAACGAGCCTTACCTCCTCCTTTGACTCACTACATCTTCAACAATCTCGCTGGCTTTTTGAAGCAAATTGCCAAGGATCTCGAGGCAGGAGAAGCCCTTGACGACTTCGCTCAGGTTATTCCGACTTTGACCAACCTGGCGGTCCAAGTAAGTGGGATGTCTGTTAGAGAGGTCCGAAGGTCCAAGATGGAACATATATTCATTCCGTCGGGCTCTTTGTGGTTTCAACCGTCAGCTCCAAAAGGCCCCATGTTCCCCCGCAATGCAGGAGATACAAACAATCCATTCGAACCATTGCCTACACGCCTACTGCCTATCACAATGATTCGAGTGTCACAGAATCTCTTCTTCCTTGCCATGTTGAAGCGGAACTACAAAGATGTACAAGCAATTCGGAAGAATATGTCAAAGTTGGTGCTACCATCGCTTGATGACTATGGGCATGTCAAGAACTTAGAATTGAAGGACTTCATGCCCCGAAAATTGTCTCCTCGTCATCGTTCTTCCCCTCCCAAGGATAACGTGGTTGATATCTTGTCATTGATGGTGTCGAGAAGTTATATACTTCTCGTCGCTCAGATCTTCCGCTCCATGCCACGGCACCTGAGCGATAGACACGAGCTTGCTGTCCTTGTTGATGGGCTAAATCGCTGTCTTTTAGCCCACGACGATGATATCAATATCATCAGTCAAGTGCTTATTGGTGAGCACCTTTCATTAAATTTCTGGGCTATCCTTGCTAAACTCCATGGGCAGCCCTCATGGTGGCCAGTATTCGATTCCGGCGCATGTTCATGAATGGTGGTGGTTACACTCTTTTCATACCTACTCTTGTGAAGATCTACACCGAGAAGCCTTCCCATCCAGGTATTCGTGCGGCCATCGAGTATGCGATCGGTCGCTTTTATGCGTTGCACAAGGAATCTTTCTTGTATCAATGCATCAACATCATCGGTCAAATTGCCATGTTGCCAAATACTGAGACATCTTGGTTCTCAAAAGGTGTCTTCGACATGTTCGCATCACTTCGGAAGGGAACAACCAATCCTGCTGCGGATATGGCTGGAATTCACGATGTAAATCGAGCTGAAGAACGTGAAGCTTTAATTCTCCACACTGCTGACGAAACACCTCAAACCTTTCTCTCCTCAATTCGTCGAGGAGACTCGCAAACGAATTATCAAGTATCTTTTGAACTTCCTGATGAATTCGAAAGCGCTCGCCTCGGTATGGACAACTTTGTCCGCCTCTTTTTGACCGTCATAGCCCATGATTTGACCATTTCTCGCGCCCAACATTTCTTACGGCTACTACGCCTTTTATCTCCTCATCTTTACAATGCATCCGGCTCCAGTCGTAATGTCCTATCAGATGGTATCACCGCCCTCGGTTTGATCTTTGTCAAAGCCTTCGCGAAACCTAGAGGAGGTGGTGAACTGCCGAAACCTCCTCCCGAGGATGAAGACAAGACATTTCTCTCCTCCACCCCAGGCCTGGAAAATCTATCAAATCAGCAGACGAGAACGCCCGCCGACTCCAAAGACATGCGTCTCGACTTCCTCCTGCTCGTCCTAGCTTTCGGTCAATCAGGCGGACAAGTCTCGCTACTAACATCGCGTCAAACCATTGATGTCACCAAGAGCCTTTTGAAGGATTGGCCGGAAGGTGTCGACACCCTGGCGAATTTTCTCAAAGACTTCGTCAAAATGCTACTGCATCGCGAACAAACACCTACTGCAAAAGGTGTTGTCGCCTTCCTCGAGGAACTCGCTCCAGTATTTCATGCTTTCATGACGGTTGACTTTTCTGGAGTCTTTGAAAGCATCCTGAAATTGATGCAAATACCTTTATACAACCACGACGCCGCGTTTTCGCAAGTAATAGTTGATGAAATTTGTACAGCTGGTTTAGCCGCTTGCGATTTATCTATATCGGAAAATCAACTCATGCGCCTCCCTTATCGATCGATCCTCATCTCGTTGCTTGCGGAAGCTATTTTTCTTCGTGATGTTGACATCATCGGGGAAATCGAGAAGAGAGCGCCTACTCACCACTTCCTCGCTGGGATTGTACTCCCTTTAACACTCACCATGAAGACCAACGCGCAGGTCATCAGTGACTCGACCCGGACCGAAGCCCACCGTAATGCCTTAATCAATGCATGGGTCCGACTTTTGTTCTACGCCATGGCGGCTTGCCAAAAAAGTCGAAGGGACGATGACGATGTTCGCAATGCTTTCAAAGGCATTACAGGAACTTTTCGCACGAAATCTAGCGGTAGCCGGAAGCAAGAAGGCTCATTCTGGAGATCACACCTACCTACATTCATGGTTGCACTCCAAATTATCAAAGTGATTATCATCCGTGGCGTGGATGACATATCAGCCCAACCTCGGGTTGGAATCTGGGAAAAGTTGGGCACATTTTTCAGGACAATGCTGAACGAAGGCAGCGCGGACTTCGCTCTGAGACCCGACCCGACTTCTGCTGCTGGGACACCAACCGCATCCCCTCGAACCAGTACTCAACTTGATCAATCAAACTCGGGATTCAATCTCTTCGTATCCACTTCTTCCAATCCCATCCAACACCACTCTTCGCCATCATTATCCTTCAGTCACACCCAAAAATCACTCTTCCGGCCTCGCTTAATTGATTACTCGCTTTGGTCGATGCTCGAGTTTGTTTGCACCTATCGTAGTCCCCTCAGGATGCAGCTCAAACTATTGGCCATGGAGAAGCTCTTGACTCTCGACCAAGAACTCGGCCAACAGGGCCTACGTAGGCCTAATAGCAGTGTCAGTGTTAGTCCCATACCCAACTCAGCCAGCAGTAGACGACTGTCGGCGTCAATCGGTTCCAGGTCACGGCAGCGTGCCTCTGCCTATCTTCCATCACCCGACTCATCCCCATATCTACTGCCTACTACACCCTCTGGCCTAAGCCCATCGCCCACTAATATATTGCCCTCTACCTCCAGCAGTCAGTCCCTTTCTCCAAATCATCGGCTCCTGCCAAGCATTTCCCTATCTCCATCAATGCTCGATATTCCCGTCACCAACGCTCGACGACCTGGGTATGCAATCTCTCCATTGACGCCGCAAGATCGTCAACCTGGCCGTCCAAAGATTGTTCACCTTGGTCCAACGTCGCCGGCATTAACATCTGCCACATCGCCTCTTGTTGGAGCAGGCTTAAGGCGATATAGCCGAGCAGCAAGCCCTTCTCGTCGAGAATCTCGCGCAGAATCAACCGTCTCCGCAACTAAAGAAACCAAGGTCAAATCGGCACATCTAATCAAAGAGACTTATCGACGTATTCGTGGCGTTCAGGTGTTTATGGGGTTCACAACCCTCCTTCCATTGTCTAGTTCAGTCCATCCCACAGATGATGAAAGAGAGATGGCGGCACTAGAAACCTGGACGAAGGCTCAAGCTCTGACTTCTGTTATACAAGAAACTGACGATCTCATGGAGGAGTTTGAAGAAACCTTCGCGCCGGGAGAAGACTCCATCATGGTTGATGTCGAACCCGCTACCCCGCTGAGCCCGACCGTGTAGCGTATTTGTTCTACCTCTCATTTAGCTGCTTTGCATAATGACCTTTTTCATGATTTCATCGCACAACATAGAGTTTTCAATAAGTTATCTTTAGCATCTTTGTCCCTTTAAGTAGCATTCTAGACTGTTAACCAGGTATATAAATTATGTTCCACAATCCCAAAAATTCCATCGAAACGACAGGGTATGTAAGTTCTTGCTTACAATAGCATAGCGTTAAGGGCCATCAGAAGACCCATGACGAAGGCGGTCAAAACAGTGCCACTGAGTCCAGCGACTGGGAGCATGCTCCTAGCTCCATTGACCATGGTGGAATAGTTCGAGTACACAATCGAGGGATTGCTACTCGAGTTTCCACTATAAATATAAGAAGTGATGTTGGCAGCTGGGTCGATGACTTGCGCATTGATACATTTGACGGTCACTTTCTGGACAATAGCGTAGAAATGCCCAGCAGCTTTGAAGTCAGGGTCATCCCAGTTGATCATACCTGGTTTATTGTCAATTAAGATTGAAAATATAAGATTAATATATAGATGTATGCGCACCGCCAGCCCAGTCAACAGTACCAGGAGGAGAACCTTCAACACCAGCAGGCCAGATGCTATAATAATGGGTTAGATTTGTTCAGACCGGTATAACAACCACTAACGATAATTGGATACGCGAAGGAGTAGAAGGATAGTGGGGAACACCTGCCGCATCGTATGTATCTGACTTCTTTACTGTGCGGACAACGTTGCCATCGACGGACCAACTAAGTTGATCTGGGCCCCAGGAGACCTAGGAACAAGAAATCATCGAAAGTACGTATAATAGAAGTAAAGAAACTTACGGTATAATCATGGAAGTTGGCAAAAGTATCAGAAATGCCATCGTGAGTTGCTCCGTTGGTCTTTGTGGTCGCTATATGCGCATCAATCATTTCAATGTGAGCCTTTAAAACACCATTTGAGTGTACACTCACGGATTAAACCCTGCCAGAAGAAGTTACTCTGGCCTTGAGTCGTTTTAGAGCCAGGGAATTCCCAGTCAATCTCATCTTTGATATCACTCATGGTGATGAAGGCTGTAACGACGCCATTCCAACGACCTGTTTTGACTAAAGGGTGAGGTTAGTATCGATTTCGGTTCCCCACCATGAATATCCCACGTACTTGTAGCAGTGATATCGCCGTAGTGAACATATTTCGTGCTGGAGATCCTAGTGCCTCCAGAGGCATCGGCTAGAGTGAGAGCGATGTTTCCGCTATTGTCAAGAACACTGCCTTTGTCTATGACCCAGTCTATTTGAAAGAATATCAGGTCAGCATCTGGTGCGCGCGGCCATAACACACCGTATTTAGTCGAGTTGCCATCGAACAGAGTTGAATTCGACAAGATCCGTGATTTGTCGGCGAAGGTATACTGGTTTGACGAGATGAGCGGACAATAGGAACAGCGCCATAAAGCTACTCACCGTTGAGTCCTTGCACAGCGGTTCGGGCCTGCACGAGTTCACACCCTTTGAAGCATACGGATTGCAACCACCGAGACAGAACTATGATGAATGTCAGCTCTACGTTGCAAATACAAGGGAGCTATTAAAGGCACATTGTCTCTCCCACAAAATCCAAACTCGCCTGACAAGAAAAGTACAAATCAGTAGCTACTCAGCTCTGACAAAACTATGTAACCGAAACATACTGCAACAGGGAGCAGAAGAAAGTGAACAAGGTGATGTAACATTGCTACATTCAAACCGTCATTGTTAAGTTACATTCTTTCGCAGAACACAAACAACTTTACTTACCAGGTTGCATTCGCATTCGCTACTCCTGCCAACATGGCTAGCAAAACCGGCACTAAAGCCAGCGGAATCATGTCGTAACGCTTGCTTTAGATTCAGTTGCTCAATTCGGAAATGCTGGCGCAGTTAGGAGTTTCAAGGACAAGATCGTTCGTTCGTTTGACAAGTAAAGAGCGTGTTTAGAGAGAGAGATGATTAAGGCGAGTAGAGACTGTGAAGACACCAAAAGCCGCGATCGCTTCGTCGTAGTAGAAAGTTAACAACCAACCATCAGCGGAGGTGTAGACTTCGTGGGCTTCGGCATATCCGGCAACGACTTTCTCTGATCAAAAATCTAATTTGAGGTATCGCAAAAGTTTATTACAGTGGTCTGACTCTAAGGTATATACACGTGGAGGGGGGGGGTATCGAAAGGGCCAGGCTATGCATGGACAACAGAAAAGTCGCCGTTGTAGCTTGGTAGGGCAGATGAAAACTATTGACACCAAAAAGAGCACAAAAACATGAAAGCACGAAGGTCGTGAAATGTCGTCGCAAGCAAAATAATCATTGCAGTCAAGAGAGAAGAGGTCGTCCGGAGATTGGTATGTTTGGGAGTACATCAAGCCATCGTGCTCTCGTAGTGTGCCTGGGGAATGGGCATCGTGTTGAACGAAGTAGCAAGCGGCCGCTCAGGGAATGTTTTCGGAGCGAAAGGCTCGAAAGTCCGTCTACAAAACTAGGTCAGTTCGTCTTCGAAGCATTTTCTAAAAAAAAAAACTAACTTCATATAGGGGGTCGGGTATTCGTCCTGCATATTGTCGAAATACCCGAGGGGTTGTTGGAGACTAGGCGAATACAGAGCGCGCTGGTCCAGAATAACATCATTCTGAAAATCAAAATCCCCCCTAAGAGCTGAATTCAGAGAGGGCAAAAATCTGTGTCCCGAAGGCTTTTCGAGTCTGGAAGGCCAAGGGAAAGGATCAGTTTTCCTTCTTTCCAGAGGCGGAGGTAGGCGGGTCGTAAACCCTGGGGTTGTGACAAGACCGAGACCAGTGGACGGTCCCACAAATTGAGCTTCAAGCTGGTGGTTGCCATAGAATTGCCCGGACAGTGAATCTTTAGCCTCTTGAGCGGCCGTATCGGAAGAGTATTGGACGATCACAGACATAGTCCCTACCGGAGAAACATGAACGATCTCAAGCTTATCGATACGACCAAACGGGAAAAACAGAGGATGTAGGTCCTGGGCCTGCGAGAATAACACTGTGGGCAGATTTTTTACGAGCAACGCGCTCGTAGCCAAAGAAATAGCAGCCAGAGTTGGTTTCTCCGCGTCCATAGAATTTTGCGAGGAATCGGACGTATCCGAAGAGGCCAGGTTAGGTGGTTTGGATAGCGTAGGATTAGAAAAAGCCATATGGGGACGCGAATCCAAAACTAGGGCTCTGTCGCCGCCGTCCAGGAAGCCTATAAAACATATGATATATATGTATTTTGGACGGATGACAGCAAGTGCGTACCCTGAGAACGTTGGACGACTGCCCATGAAACATCGATGGTGTGACCTCTATGGAAATGTTGAGAACAGAACTGTTGCCGATGATTCGACTTACTTTATCTGAGTCCTGGTAAGGCCAGAAATCGCCGCTTTTGCCTCCTCATGGGTTGACATTACAATGAACCCTCGACGTCGGGAAGAATTGTCAACAGTTGCGAGGATGACACAATGTGACACCGTGCCATACTGCGAGAAGAGTGTAGAAAACTCGTTTCTTCAAATCGCTGATCAGCCAATATACCAGATGCAGAAATAACAAGGCTTACTTTGTGAGGGCGAAGGGTAAACCAAGCACGTAAAGATTCCGACGGGTATCCCCCAACTGCCTAGTTCTTGGCGCAGGGGAAGATACCGTAAGGGCCGACACCGCGCTATGATGAGATATCAGTTTACAATATATACATGATTCGGATAATAGTAATTGGAAATCCAAAAACAACGTGGTGGCCGTATATATGCGCCGAAACGTTAAATTTCATCTTGATAGAAACTTACAGACGGCAGTCCCCGATGGTGTAACCGTTCATACACAATGCTTTCCTAAGGCAACGTCAAGAACAGCGAAAACTTTCAACAAACCTTCTCGCTCACGTTGCCGTATCTCTTTCATTGAAAGTTATATCCAATCTTTGGGCCGAGCCGTCCTTGACTTCTTGGCAGTCACGAACCTCGCCTGAAAATACATATTTGTCAGACGGTTGTTGGATTGTTCTGATTGAACATACCTATCAGATTATTGAATAGAGAGACAATATCCCTTGGGTCCACTAAGATGGCGAGATATGAGATATGCACAAATTCAATATAGAGACAAAGTGTTTACATACCATCTTCGGGAAGGTGCTCTACGCTCACAGAGTTGGTTGGTCTTGCGTGATTAAAAGTAAATACTGGAGCAGACGCATGCAAACGCGGCGAGTTTGAGGAGCTGCCAGAGTACGTCCCTCGCCGAAATATAATTTTTGAAGGATGCAATGTCATCGCGGTAGCTGATGTCGTTGTGAATCTGGAGAAGCGGAACCAGCGCGTGGCTCAAAAAGATACCGAGCGTTTTGTTCCGTTTGGCAGCAAGATGGACAAGTGGCAGCCCTTTGAGATCAAGTTACAGCAAAGGTTGGGCGGGGAGAGCAAAAGCCAAGATGAACGACAAGAACGAAACCAAGAAGGTGAAAATATGAGTGGGATGCCGATACCATGATATAAAGGGCAAATTAACTTCCCACGCCCTTTTGACGAACCACGTGGATCTTCTCCAACTTGAAAGAATGCTTGACTTCCACGCCTTGTTTTTCAAAACGAATTTCTGGATTACTGTGCCTCTTGAAAATACTTTATGCTGCCAGATAGACCATCTATAAAGTCATAGCTTTCTTATATTCAACTGCCCGTCCAATGGCTTCAAAACGATCCTTGCTTTCCTTAAATCTTCCTAAAGAGATCATTGGTCTTTTGACGCGTAACGGCTACGAAACAGTGCAAGACATTCGTGATTCAAGTCCCGAGAAGATAGCGTCAGGTAAGTGGGCAAATTTCAGTCTGAAATTTGTGACGCTAAGATTTACAGAACTCGGTATACCTCTCTCAAAAGTTGAAGCGATTGTAGTAACGTTTCAGAGTCAGGCCCAGACTGCCTCAGTTCCACTGAGTCAACCGGCATCTCAACTTCTTCATACGCCTCTCAAAGTGAAGACCAACTCCCGTCCGCTTGATGCTCTACTCGATGGTGGTCTGGCGCGCGGCAATATTTTGGAGATCTCCGGTCCTCCCGGAAGCCCCAAAGAGACTATTCTGATGGATATGGTTGTCAGCTTTGCAAAAGCAAATGAAGATGTCCTGTTCATCGGTGAGACATTTTGATTGAACGCCGGCGTTCTGACTCAGATGATGGTAGACTGCT
The DNA here is from genome assembly GCA_015657495.1 of Crepidotus variabilis. Taxonomy (NCBI): domain Eukaryota; kingdom Fungi; phylum Basidiomycota; class Agaricomycetes; order Agaricales; family Crepidotaceae; genus Crepidotus; species Crepidotus variabilis. The sequence continues at coordinate 310,401 of MU157853.1, read as the reverse complement.
CTAATATGACGAGTGCTTCTACTTTGGCAGAGGTTTTAAGAAGTATGCAAGTTTTAACTTTGCGACCTCAACGTCAGGGTATTCAATACTGAATAGAAGCGTCCGCGGATGAAAAAGATATCGCTCGTCGAGTTCATTACCTTAACATCTACTCAGTTGCCGAACTCTTACTCTTCTTCCGCCAACTATCAAACATTCTGTCAACAACACACTCTGAGGTTAATGGTGTTAATCATTGCGGTCAATTGATCTGACCACATTGTACAGGTCTCGCTGCTTGTTTTCGGGTCGCTTTCGTTCCCGTTCCAAGGGCACAATCTGGCTTTTGGACAGAAAAGTGCCTTTTTGGAGCAAGCCAAGCAAACCTTCTCCAAGCTTTGTGCCACGAGGCGGATATCTGTTATTCACTCTCTTATAATGAAATGAGCGTGACGCTTACTTTTCTACTAGATTGTTACGACGTCACAACTATCTACGAAGATGGTCAACGCTGATGGTAGCAGAGGTACTTTTGATTCTGGAGGTAAAGGGATTATGCTCCCTCAACTTGGTACGTGATTCGGATGGCTCGACTTAAGGTAAGTTATATTCCTGAACACGCAGGCTCGGCATACCTTGTGGATGGAAAATCATGGAGAATTACAGCATGTCCAAACGATCCGACCACCGGGTGAGCTTACAGGTTTGACTATTAGTCAGTTTTAAACGACCAACGATACAGATTCCTCAAGCTGCTTTCATCCCCGAAGCATAGGACTGGTTATAAACCTGAGCGACTTGAACGATACGTCTTGGTAGGTTGCTTTCGTAGTGCTACAATTTACCACATGCATTGATCGTGTTTCACGTGCTAGGTCAATGGAAATATCTTGTAGGCATTCTTACGCGGCCAAGATGAACCCGTCGTCGTTGTGATCGAACAGCAACGGTGCATTTGATTCCTCCCGCGCGGAAAACAAATACTCATAACAATGGCCCCTTTTCGTCTGTGAGATTCAGGTAGCTCCGCCTCAACTTCTAGAATAACCAAATACTTCACAAGTCTTTCACACTGCTGTGGAAAATATTAAAACCATCACTTGAAATTTCCAATCGCCATGAACAGGGTGAGTAAACCACTGTCAAATGCCCCCGCCGGTGATCAAATTATCCGAAAGCTCCTACCCACGAAAGGAGATTTCAATCTCTGAAAGCATGGGATCTATGTTTCCTAAAATAGGGTGTAGATGTCACCTTGCGATCAGGGCTGCCGCACTCAAACAATTCGCAAAACATCAGAGCCAGAATAATTTAAATCCTCCTCTGTTGCGGCATCCTTTCTCTCTTCACCCCGCAGTTCCCCCCCCCCCCCCCCCCCCCCCCCCCCCTCGCACCGCCTCCCCCTGTTCGTCTTCCTCCAACATGCGTCAAGTCAAAGTTAAGACCGCCTCTGGAACTGTTCACTTCAACTATACTATCTCGACACCAAAGAACGACAATGCTAAATCTATCGATTCCAATCTACCTACGATCCTATTCCTCCACCCGGTTTATATCGCCCAGGTCATTTTTCATCGTAAGTACATACCTTCTCGAACCGAAGGTAGCTTCAATAATGATTCTGCCTTCGCTTGTAGTTCAATTCGCCAGCCCTCTTATTCGGCGCTTCAACCTGGTGGGCATGGACATGCGAGCCCATGGGGAAACGGTAGCGACAGTTCCAGCTGGCTTTAGGCGCTACCATGCGGCAGAAGATGTCTATGAATTCATGGTATGATCCGCAGAGTCCAAAACGACCGCAGTGTACTCACGGATACTTCCAGAAAGCCTTGAAATTACCTCCTTGTCACCTCGTCGGCCTATCTCTCGGCGCCTGTGTGGCTCTACAAACTGCTGTCAGTCACCCTGATAAAGTTCTGTCCTTATTCATGCTATCGCCACTTCCCCTCATAGAGGTACGACACCCCTGTTTAGTTGTTAAATTGAGCTGATGGATTGTATAGCCGGAAAATGTGGCTGCTGGTCGGCAAGAAATCTTTGACTGTTGGGCGGACAGTTTTCAAGGCCCGGAGCATCAGGATGCTTTACTCGATGCCCTTTTCGGTAGCCTGCAACTCGGCTTTAATGGCGAATCACGGAGTATTATCTCGGCGTCAGTGTTTCGAAGGAATCTCAAAACGTCTATTTCTGACTGACAAATTTAAATCAGAATGATTCAATATACACTCCCTGCCGCCCTGAAACGCTCATCAAGAGAGGAGCTTGAGGCGTTCCATACGCTCACTGTCAAATTCTTTGTTGACCGACGACCCCATCCCCGAGAGGTGTTGGCGCAGATAAAGTGCCCAGTGAATCTGATACACTGCGGCGGGGATATCGCATATCCGATGAACTACGTCGAAGAACTGCGAGACGCATTGAAGGGAGCAGGGATTGATGTCCGTATCTCTCAGATAGCTGATGCACCTCATTTCGGCTGTGTCACCCATCCCGACCAGTAAGTTCGTCGTATATTTTCTATGCGTCTCAGCTGACTTTGGACAGGGTAAATAAATTACTCCACGAATGGATCATGGAAAAGACGGAAAAGAAGAAAATTCCGCCAGCGAAGCCTTCCGCGACTTCACCTTTCGAAGCTGGTCTGGTCAAAGCTGGATATGTTCCCGACGACGGAGATTCAGAGGATGACTTTTTCTAATCAGAATCCATGTGACGAGCGAATTTTAGAGGGTCTCGCTTTGATACTGTAACGTTTCTGTTTCCTTGGTTTCTTTCCAATCCTTGAGGATGTATACCTCTTGACTTGTATTTTGACGACTCCGTTACGAAGCTCCAATACCCTGTATTTCTGTATCAAAGCTGATTGTAATCTACATTGGCACCATTGAAACCTCGTGGATAACCCTGTAAATCTGGCCGATCAATATGAACAGGTCCCTTGATGGAATCCTAATCAGGCTGCAGGACAACTTTGACCGCGTCACACTTGCTCACTACAATACTGATCTCACAGAAACGAAAGGCTCGTATGCCTTGCAACTCGAAAAGTTTCGGACACTCCCGAACTTCGTGATGCTTCCACAGCAAATTTGTATTACTGTGTGAGAACAAGGCCAAGGTAAAGTTCTGAGAAAATAAAATTAGAGTTTGAGGGCATCCACGTCTAACGAGATCTTTTCCAAGATGAGGCAAGGTGTATTTCGGCATCGCAGTATCTGCGCTTATTTGCGAGTTGAAAATACATCACCTATTGGGATCGTTATTATTGTACTTGGCATGAAATAAGTTAAGAACTACCTCCTCTTCTAGTCTGTTCCATTGTAAGGTGTCAAATATGCTGAAGCGTCCTGTCTGCCACTTCCTGTATCCGTAGTCCATCTTCGGCGTTCGCAAATTATCTCTTTCAACAACTTGAGTCATGATTTACGCAACGACATGAGAGTTTCTTTGTATCATATCTGTTGGACCGTTGATTTAACCAGGTTGCACAGTACGCCACAATTTGGAAATTTGCTAGACGTAAGTACCTTAATTCCAAGTCAAAAAAGCCTACACCCTTGGTCCCTTGGGAAGAATCACTGCAAGCACCGCTTAACCGAGGATGAACTGGCGAAGAACGTTAGTAGACGCTTGAGAGCCTCTCACAAAGCTTCAAGGAATTTGAAATATGAAATCCACGCCTGGCGTTCGACCACGCGAATATTTGATTTTGGAACGGGACTTTCCGCTATCCAGATAAAATGGGCCGAATAGCTTCCCGCCGCCCACTCTGCAGCGCTCAAAGTATACACTCCTTTTTAAAATTAGTTGATCTCGGAGAAAAGCAGACATTTAATAAACTTTGTGAGAAATCGAGAGCGAGATCAGAAACTTTGCTAGTGAGAACACTGTTATCGACAACGGAGGTGCATCTATGCAAACAGAAATGAATTCCCGATCATTATTGTTTCTGATAGCTCAACAAAACCCAGCAGTTCAATTTGTCAAAATCAAAAACGTACATTATCACTTTAGTGATTCACCCAAACTCTGCCACATGTTCGCCGATTACCCCCCTGAGCGCGGCTGGGGGCGGCTGCTTCAGGTGTTGATCAATTTTTTAACCGCAGTGATTCGTGGATCATTGCACGGTTATCTCAACTCCCAATGTCTTTGTCATTGGTGGGCAATGGATATCATGATCATTTGGGTTGAACCCGCCTTTACCACCGCGGGCAACCAATCGCACAGCCAACCCAATCAAGCAATTCATCATTTCCCGACAAGGGGTTAAAATCACGAGTGATTCGATGGTCCGGCAGTAATCATGAGCTTGGTCAACTCTATACAAAGCACATGGAGGCGCCGTGTGGCTGATCAACCAACGTTTTGACCATAACACTAACACGCATGTCTCTGTAACTTCATACACGCCCGATAGGGGATCCGTCTGCGGCCATGATCACTGACAATCGAAGTGGTGAGTAGTTTCCATGATTTTAGTCATTTTAGATCGATCACGCACTGCTACATTCGCCAGCTGAGATACGAGATGTCGAGCGTCCGGATGTCATTTAATTATTCTCTTCCTTGATAAAACGAAGTACTCTCAAACGCTCAGTAGGCTATCATACTCGGACATTATCTAACTCTTTCGAGGTCGCAACATCCCTCGTGATGATCTCATCAGCTGTAACCAGTACATCCAACTTCCAATCATGAGATTCACCGGGTACCAATTTGCCTTCGGGTAGAAGCTGTTCGCGAAGGCAGATACCCACTGTAAAAACCGCTGATGAGTATGGAGGAAACAGTCTCCACTGTGCAGATATTTGTTAGTACCTACCGAGCAGTGGCTTAGGTCTACCAGACGCGACATAAGCGGTTATGAAACGATCGTAGTACCCCTTTCCGTGACCTAGACGGAGGAGGTTACGGTCAAACGCGACACCTGGTGGATCGTTCGGTACGTGAATTTGATTCTCGAACTCAGAAAGAAACGGTCCACGTTACACACCAGGCAGTATGATCATGTCAAGCAATTCCGCCTCTGCTTTATTTCTTAGGACTGTAACAGACCATTGAGTGATGCTACAAAGAACGAAAATAACAAAAAATCATACTGCTCGTTCTCTCATGATCTTCCCAGCTGTCAGCAGGTTCTTTGATGCCCCAAGTACCAGCTGGAAGGCAAGCGAGATCTTCTGAAGAGTAGACTCGTAGAAAGTCCATTATACTATCGTCTTTTGATTGGACCTTTGGAACAAACAAGCGTTTGCCTGGGTGGTAGAAGCTAACCTACATTGTACACAAACACCACATCATGGAAGACACACCTGAATCAAGAATGGAATCCACAAGTTCGGACGTTCCGGCTTCGGAAGAGGGCATACTCAGGTAACAGCTGACAGACTTCGATTCTTTGAAGTGTTGGAGGGTCATGACACGAGCGTGGATCATTTTAGCTAAAATGGTGTGATTACGATGAAGATATCACTCCAGTGAGATCCTCGTCTCGTACTTTGTTCTTTGAGTTCGTCAGAGCTCAGAGGTCGCAAAGAAGCGGCCATTGACTTTCGTAGGGCTTGTTTTTGGGCTTTGATTGCACCATAAATTGCGTGGGCACTCCTTGATGATGCGGTGGAAGACATCTCGCTTTTGATGGTCACGATAGACGCTGAGCTTAAGCGCTGGTCTCGATCGTAGAAGCCGGTTGTCAAAATACTGAAGCATCGATCGATGCGGCAGCTCACCAAGTCGGTGTAGAGTGGATCCGGAGTTCTGATACGGTTGAACGCTCGCGCCTGATTTGATTAGAAAGGCTCCCGGTCTAGAACGTTCTAATCGGCTAAAATAGGTCCGCATGTGACAGTATCGTGACGTGACACTCACAAAATTGGAAATAGTTACCTAGGTGGTACGAACGAGGATCTCTTCGATTTGGCCCTTTTGAGTTTTCGAGGTACGTTTTTGCCTTTGCGATCTTGGTCTGCAAGACCTCATTGGTACCGCGTGCCTCTCAAGGTTATCCACGGGGGGCATTGAAGTTTTAGGCTGTTTCATACACGATAAACTGTTCTATTCTTCATTGTTTAACTCCACAGGGTGTCCACGAACTCGGGGGGTCGGATTCGGGTTGTTTGAGGCACAACCATTTATCGCAATTTCTGCGGCTACGATATTATTCCTCTCCAAAATCTTGCGGAACGACTTTCTAGTCCCTTGCCGGGCGCCGGGATTGTTTAGCATTCTCGAGATGGATGTAAACGAACGAGGATTTCCGTTGATGACGTACGGTTCACCACCTACGACATTACGACAAACCAATGCACAACACAGCGATACTCTTGTGGTCGACTCTCATCTGCTACATCAAAGGAACCACAACCCTTCACCAACATCTGCCGCCATGCCCCCGTTGGACTCACAACAGGGGCCTTATCCGTTTTCCAGGCCGCAGGAAAACGATCCAACAATTTTATCTGTCCAAACCACAACAAGTCAGGGGCAAATCAACCCATATCTTTATGGGCCTTCTTCCGAATATACGCCCGTTTTACATTCGCAAATATCTCAATTTCCACCTATTCAATCATACTCAACGGATGTGTACTCGTCTTATGCACCAGAGGCAACACCAGAGCCTGCGTCGCAACCAGATCATCTTGATACTTTTCGCATTGGAAACTCAAGTTTCAGCAGTAATAACACCATTTCTAACGCCAATGCGACCTCTCCAACCACTTCTTCGAGTTACATTGGCTCTCTTCGAAACTATCACGAAGAACAGACTCGCCAGCATACTCGTGCTCTACAACACTTGACGCGAAGACACGAGATACACGGTCCAGAAGCAGGGCTGGATGTAACCGAGAACACACCGGTGTTTTCGCATCCCTTTGGCCTTGAAGCAGCACTTTCCGCTGGCACTGCCGAGGTAGGTGCTTCTGAATACTATCAGTCACCTGTCGCGGCATCCTCCATTCCCATGAGTAATTCCAACCGACTCCAGGACCATCGCCATCCTCAAAATATTCATTCTCTTCCTTCGGATTCCCAGGCGTACCAACCTTTGGATCAGCAAGATTATTCGTACGAGCATGGATACACGCAGAGCCTTCGATATCAACAGAAACATGCGATCTCCAGTTCTACCAATATGCAATCTCCCAACATCAATCGACCTTCAGCGATGACCAATACTGGTACACAGCAAGACCTGCAAGATTTCAATATCTCAACATACCGTCCCGCAGGAGTGGCTGCGCTGCAGGCTTCAGCTACAGTTGCTGTACCAGGCTCATCAAATGCGTCGTTTAATTCCACACTCGATATTCTCCGTACTGGTCCAAAGTCAAACACTAAAGCCCAGAACGTTCATCAACCTCAGCCACCTTTTGGCACTTCTTCGACCGTCAAGGACGGCCTCTTGGAGTCATCGCTCTCAAGAGCTTCATCCGTTGCATCGTCAAGAGGACGGCGTGGAGTGCCTATCGGTCATGCCGCAGAGGATGATGATGATGAGACCATAAAGGTCAATCGGAGAACATCTCGAAGGAAAGGCATTGGAGATAGTGCCGAGGGCAGTAGGAGCTCATCGGCACATTCTCATGTTGGCAAAGGCAAAGAACGCTATGTGAATCTTGACGAAAGAGTAGTTAAGCGGCAGATGGGAACATTATCCGTAGAATCGTCGACCAGGACAGCTTCTGGCCCTCTTTCAGATGAAGAGTCTGAGTCAGTACCCGCTGCCAAGAAAAGGAAGAAGTCCAAAATGCACGAATGCGATGTATGCCAGAAGAAATTTCCAAGGTAAATCAAGTTTGCTTTGTTTATGGGGAAATGATTGCTCATTTTCTCATTTTTAGGCCAAGTGGGTTGAAGACGCACATGAACACCCATAACAATGAAAGGCGTAGGCGTCTTGTTGTCTCGCTCTATGGCATGCGTGACTAAACTTACTTGTAGCTTTCGCATGCGGCTTTCCAGGTTGCGCACGGACATTCGGTGTTCGATCCAATGCCAAACGACATCTCCGCACGCATGGCGTCATCCCTCAGTCCAGCACAGGTTCACCTCCTTACGTCGTCGATTTCAGTACGCCAGTTGTTTTACAGAACGAAAACTCAGGTACTCCTATTGTTGGACCTGAAGGTGGTACGCTTGACTCTGGTGGAGTAATGGAAGGGTCGAGCAGCGGCATAGCATCGACAACTCCATCGGCTCCCCCTCGAACAGGTCGAGGACGCGGTCGACAATTCAAACTGAGGTGGATGCCTCCAAGCTCGACGACACGCCCATCAACTAGATCCCAAGTAAAGAGACCACGAGGTGGCTCTTCGGCGGATGATTCTCAGCTAGGTGGGCCCTCTCTCTCCCGACACGCGACTCAAGCAGCGTTACAAGAAGAGAAGACAGACGATGAAGAGGATGCCGATGCTGAAGCAGACATTGACGAAGATATGGATATGGACCAGGAGGAGGTCGGAGAAAACGATGAGGAGGACGAAGACAACGCTCAAGAATTTCTCGAAACTGGACAACAGTCATTCCTAGCCCAAACTAACACGGCTGGTGGAGCCATTCCATCTTTCATCACCAGACACTCCAGCTCTGGGTCTACTTCCACTTCCACGAGACAGTCGTCGAGTAGAAGTGACCTACCATCGTCTGTGCCAACCCTTGCCACACGCTTACCTACCTTTTCTCCGGCATCTTCGTCCAGCGCCTCTCCTATTTCGCCACCATTCGTTGTCACCCAACAAGGAGGTTTGCCCGAAGGTTTGGATCTCGCCAGTATCAACCTCGCTGCTAGTCGCCTCGGAACGGGCTCTTTGCATCGCTCTGGTCAAGACAGAGCGGCCAACCCTGCACATCGTCACGTATCTCAGGTGAATCACCCACTCAGCTGTAACCTTGTTCGCGTTACTGTGTCTCCTTCCAAGTGATATTACCCCGTACTCATGCTCAATGCTCTCGATCTTGTCGTGAATTACTTTTTAGTCTGGAGGCGAATAAACCACATCAAACCCGAATTCGGAAGCACGGGCCCGCGTCTCTTGGTGATGTCGGCTCGGTTTAGTACGTCCAATTTAGGAAAGTGTTTCACCATTTCAGGATAATGATCGGAAAATCCACATTGATATCTTACAGCAATGCCACTGATTTTTAGTTTTACGTATAGGAGCAACTTTGACCTTTCAATTCTTGGTTATTTATCAGACAATTTGTTTGTGTAGTATCAACATGGAATCATGCAGTTATTATTCTTTAGACGATGACAAATAATAAAGTAAATTAGCATAAGTAATCGCCCACCAGGGAGAGATATACCGTCTGGAATTCTTTGGCCATGGCCACTGCCAAATGCCCATGCATTTACATTCTGATAGTAATTCCAGCTTATTAACTTGCATGGTCATACGCATGTAAAGTTGTCGGATCCTCCCTAACTTAGGAGTCGTCAATGAGGCCCTTCATATATAAATCAAAGGATGTGCTCGAGATTTTATACGGCAACAACTCCAAGCTCGAGACACTTCGAAAGCTTGGTACCATCTCTTGTTTTTAGCATCAAGTGTAAGACCGATGAGGTTCCGCAGATGGATAAATAGCCACACTCTTCTCTTTTGTAACTTACCGCCACCAAAATTGCACTGATAAGGAAACGTATGTTTCGCCATAAACCATGGCATCAGAGGGGTTTGAGAGGGGGATTATTTAGTACAAGGTTTGTGCTACCGAAGCAGTTCTCATGCGAGAGTGGGGGTTGCCCACTCGATCCAATCCTTCTCTACAAACCCAGCATTATCCTCCAAATCGGTCTTGAGAATGTTTGTATCGGAATCTTGACCCAATAAGAACTTCTGGATATAGGCATCCAAATCGCCTTGTTGAGTGTCCGGGAATGCACAATGATTGTGATCACCAATCTCTGATATTCCCATATTATCTGGGACCCCAAGGGCTTCCCAAACTTTGTGTGCAGTCTTCATGCATCCGAATTGCGACTCTGGTCCGAGCCACGAAAAAGCAGACGACGCGACGTCCAAAAGAGCGCGTGGCGCGATCAACGCGGCAAGAAGATGGTGGTCGAAGGGAAGCAAGGTGGTCTTGTTTACGAACTCGTCCAATGTTGGGCTAAACCAAACGTTTTCGGTAACAATTTCGCGTAAGGTCTGCACATTGACACCCTCAACCTCATTCTGGTCTGCAATACGCCAACACCCAGTACCGCCTGTTCCCGATTCTTGAGGGATAGTAAGGGCGATTCGGTCGTTGAAGGCTCCAGCAACTATCGTGCCTTTGCCATTCCTCGAACAGCCAGTCAATGCCAGCTTGGTAGGATCGATGTTGTGACCAGTCGTCCCTTCCAGTGCGTCGATGATGCGAGCAACACCCCAGGCCCATGCGATGGTTGCAGAAGCGGGGTGGTCACTGCCATATAGATCATAAAATTTACCCACACCTCGGCTTTGGAGGCCTCCTTGATTGGCAATTTCGTCGTTGTTAAAAGTAATGCTCGCGATTCCATCGGGTTTAGGGATGCTGAGGCCTCCGAGACTTATGATTGCTGGAATAGGTTGTCGTGAAGTTCCAGCTTCGTTTCCAACCACTTGGACAGCGAACGAGGTGTATTTGGAGCCTTCGAAAGTGGTGATATTGAGCACCCCATCTTGAAAAGTGGCGAAAAAACGAGCAGGTTTCGGAGGAAGTGGCCCCAGTTCGTACTGCTGCAAAAGTTGACTGATTTCTTGACGCCGACAAGCCCATTGTTGTTTGGTGGTGATTTTTTTGCCTCGTACGTCAGTGAATGGATCGGTTAGCTTTGTGTAGTTCTGAAGCGTAAAATCATCTGGTAGCCCGGGACAATTTATCGGAGGTTCGGCTGCAAACAAACCAATCATTAGAGACAATTGCGAAATTAGAATTACACTGGACTTACGACGAGCAAAGGCAATCAACGTCAGGCCTAAAGCAAAGAAAATAGATATGAAAATCATGAATGCAGATGCGCCCGGTGAAGAGAACGCTCTGGCTAAAAAAAGGCGTTATTCTCTGTATTATATACCTATTCAATAGGTAGCGGAAGAATCTAGGTCAAACGCGCGGTCCAGTCCTTTCCATCAACTCATCTCGCGATTGAGAAGAAGGTCGATTAGTTGGAAAGAATAACAAACCAACTGACCTCCCGCCTGCTTGATTATCTCCCCTCAACGACCATGTCTAAAATCAAACGCTTATGAAGAATATGCCAGTGGGCCATTGGTTCGGTTTCTTCACCATCTTTTGATGCGCGCGCATAGGATAAACTATTTCATGAAGATCCTGGACGTAAAAATGATAGATAGATCACAGCTTGCGAAGGTGTAAAACAATTACTCGATAGCATCCTCAAAGCATACTCAGAACAGTGCGATAACATGTGATTCAGTCCGCCCCGAAGAAACGGCAGCGAAAGTCGAAGCTTTGCGAACTTGCGAAGATATCGCTAGCCCTGGTAGAACAATTAGCTCTCGGACCACAAAGCAGGGGACAGACCCTGAAAGAATCACGTACAGAAAGGAACGGAGAATAGTCGACATAAAACGTTAAGTTTCCCCAGCTGTAAGGTCCACAAATTGTCTTCCCGTCGCATGATATGTCCGCGAAGTCGATGTTTTGACATCTTCGAAGAAAATTAGACGGGTTCTTGGCAGGGGGGGATGCGAAACAGAATCATGTGCCGTTGTCTCACTAACTCTGGCTGGCGCAGACTTCGGTGGTTGATAGAATGAGCGAAGGGAATGCCGTCCCAGAGGGGTGACGTTGGTGTCGCTACGCCGCAAATGTGTAGCCCGATACGCATGTTGTAAAGGTACTTTGGCAGCACTTGCGGGCTTCTTTGGATGGCCAATACTCGATCGGGGTCGTTTCGGGCTGAGTAGTTTCGAGTTTTTCGAGGCTGAGTTCACTTTCCCCCTTTTGTCGTGTAGGGGAGTAACGTTCTTCGACGCAGATTTGGACGCAAGTGCCCATTTTGCTCTCCAGCCTTCTTTAACGGCTTTAGCTCGCGCAATCGCCTCGAAGGCTCGCCTCTGCTCCTCTTCATCTTCCTCATCCAAGTAATCTCTTATTTGATCAACATCGATGACAGCCGCGATCCTAGCACCCTCACACTCATCATGGCTGATGGGAGTTTCTGGAGACGGGGTTGGAGGAGAAGCAGAACCTGAACCTGGAGAGGACCGAACCAAACTGGGAGGCCCATTGTCACTATCGAGAGCCATGTCCGAGTTCAGCTCTGTGGTGGCGTTTGCTCCCAGTATGCTTCTCAGGTCGGGTCCACGGTAGAGCGTCGGCGAAGGCACTTTCTCTATGTGGCAACATGGAACACTCTTTGTCGTAGTCAATGTAGAGAGGTCCAAAAGCCGGCTTTGGGATCTTTCATCTGCGAAAGTGTGATTATATGCGCCTGAAGGGCGAAGTTTCCGACGAGTAGGTGTCAGTTGACTTCCTCTGAGTCGCCGTGTGTTTTGTGGTTTCGTTTTCCTGGTAGACATTGGACTTGAGATTGGATCTGCGTCGTATTGCTTTTCGTCGTCCTCACTCAGAGTCATCATGGTGTCATTCTCGTCATCGGAATCGAAGGAAGTAGCTCTCTCCTTGCCTTTCACCCTCCGTCCCGAAGCTTGGATAGGAGAAGAAAGGTCACAAGCATCTCTGGAGCAACTTGGAGACGGCGAGATATACCCATTCTCCTGTTCGACAACATCAGGAAAGCTCTCCGCATCTAGTGTCATCCTCATATTGGTTTCCGATAAATCTGCTTCGCCCCTGATCGAAAGATCAGAGGCATCTAACTCAGGCTCAGATGTGTACACCACTTCCTCCTCGTGAGCTTCTTCTGTCCTTCTGTTCAACATGTCGACGTTCTCTTTATTTCGCCCATGATGGCGATTTGAAGGGCCAGCACCGGGCGTTGCCTCTCGTTGATTGGAGAATCCGAGACCACCTTCGCTGTGTCGACGTTGAACGCCTCTGGATTTTGCCTCAGTAAATCCAAAGAACTTCGATTGCTTGGGTCGAATTTGCTTGAGAGGTGAAGGGCTTCTCCGATGTTTCTTTCGACGTTGGATATCCTGGTCCATGACCTCGGCAAGAGTACGTTTACCACTCGATTTGCCAGCTACATTGGGTTTGAGAGGCGCCGATGTCGTCAATGTAGGCCCACCTTTCGGACCGGCCATAAAAGTAGAATTGGGACCTAATTTGACAATAAAAATATATCTAACCCTAAAGGAAAAAGTAACCAACCGAAGAAGTTGAGTATTCCCCCAGGTACAGTGCTCTCTCTCACTTTCCCTTTGGCCTTGATTGGCTTTCTGGGACTCACTGCGACAGCAGGAATCGATTGCTTCAGCCCTCGAGGAACAAAGCTGGGATTGATGTCTACCATCGGCAGATGACTTATTGGACATGAATTCCCTTCCGCGATACTTTTCGCAAGACTTTGTTCCATATCGCTAATTGGGCCAGGTTTAGCAACTGCGGTAAAAATAAGACCACAACATCCTACCTTCCAACATACGCATCCCAATCAGGGTTCCAGTTACCAGATATCTCTGACAGGTTGACCAACTTTTCTTGCAAAGGGCAGTAGACTCGCTGATGTAAAAAGCATTTCTCTGCTTTCATAAACTCTTTCCAGTAGCCATTTGGAACACTCTTCTTCCCTTCCAAGGCGATTGCTTTCACGACTTGTTCAGGAGTCTTCCACTTCCTCAAAAGATTGTTCGCAGTCTTCAATCCAATACCAGGAATACTGGAGAGGTAGTCACATCCGCTGAGAATAGCCATAGCTCGGAACTGAGCGTCAGACCAACCGTAAAGCGATATGGAGGATGGGTCGCTGGCGGAAGCCATTACTGAACCGAAGTCTTCTCGTGTGATAGAGACGACTGTGTTGGCCACCGAGTCAAATTTGTACAAGACGGTCTTACAACCAAAGACAAGTAGATCTGAATCTTCAGTCAGAACAGCATCGGCAATACCGGAGAGCTCCAGGTATGCCATTTGAGAGTCTGCTTCGTAAGGCGCAACAACGTAGGATACACCTTCAGCTTTCAAAGCCTGTAAAAATGAGTTAAATTTCGTGTGTTTCTCGTTAACAACAAAAAGAAAAAAAATTACTCGCCTTGATGAGCTGAAACGCCATTTGTGGAGTAACATCGACCGACTTGATATAACATTCCCGAGCTTGGGTGTGTTTCCCTTGCGCAGTTAGGGCTTTCCCTTTGGCAAGGTTCTCTTCACGTTTTTGCTTCCTCTCATTCTCGGTTCCCTTTTTCGCAGGTAGTGGTCCTCCATCGAAGACAATATAAGGCCGAATCCCGTAGTGCTTCAAGAGTCGCACGCGATGCATCGCATAGTCAACATATCTAAGTCGACTTTCAATACACAGCTAAATGCATAAAGCAGGATAGAAAAACTCACTTATGAGAACCTTTCCCAGTTGCAAGCTCTGTGGCACAGGTATACAGCCCTTTGTGCAGCCAACCGTACGCGTCAACAGCCACCCTCTTGCCTGAGTATTCCTCGAGATGGCGGGTGACTTGAATTGACTTCAACGCTGGCAAAAGTCCTGAGATTCCCATTCTATGAGTTTGAAAAGTATAGCGAGCTCTTGGCAATCATCGAAAGGACAGAGCCAAGTTCAGTGATGATGACAACAAGAGGCCCAAGTTTCGCGAACTGTTGGGATACGCGACACGATCACGTGATGACCGAGAACTGCTAAACTACTGCAAGTAAATTTAGAAGCCTTTAATCAACAACGATTAAGATAATTACTGTGATAAACAGTTCACTAAATATCTGGTTGATCTAACGTCAAATTCATTGACGTTCTGCTTTAAGTCTTCACATAGTGGTTAACTCGCCCATTGACCAATCCAAAAGCGACAGTTAGCTTTCCTGACCTGAAGATCTTCTGGGCTGAGATTGCTGACATTTAATGTACCTCTCCACTCCCGCTCGTCATTGACAATTTCCTCCATCATAAGACCAACATCAGCAACTTTAGACAGAAAATTCTCGCAGACCGCCTCGCGAGTATATTTCCCAGCCTGAATGCCAGTCCCCTGAGCAAAGGCCCTTTGATTCATGTATTGAATTCCACTCACGCCCACATATATCCGAGAGCTCTTCGATTTCGAGAGCATAAATTGGATGGACTGGACTAGAACATCATGCGATTCGAAAAAATGCAAAAGATCAGACAAAATCATGATATCAAAACCACTTTTGTCGACTGTATTGCATCCTTGAGCGCTGCATAGATTTCTGGTAACATCTTTGAGCAATCATCTTTGATCTGTCGACATCAACAGAAATCACCTAAGTTCAGAAGGATCACTACCCCAAGCGTACCCACAACACTCGACAGTGCAGCCGGGAACAACGAGTCCGCGATTTCTTTTGATATTTAGCTTCAGGTTTCCCAGAATTATCTCATCAGGGTAATCTGTCACGACGACTAAAGATGGCGGATTGGCTGATGCGGTTAGGAGTAAGGAAGGCAAAGCACATCCGGCTCCAAGTTCAAGAACTAGATTATCAACCAAAAAACAGCAATGAGACACTTTCAAAAGTATAGAGGTTTTCAATCTTGCCTGTCTTTCCTTTTACGTCCAACAATCCCTGGTCAATTCGTTCGGCTAAAAACAGAGCGGGAGAGAACAGATGATCTGCTAGGAGAGTGTTGGCCTTGCAAAGTCAGATTAAGGCGGTGTTCTCAAGTGTTGACAGCATGTCGAATCAATGCGCACTTTTCCTTCCTAGGTACGCGATCAAGGAGACGGTTTGAACTATAAGATTACCGGACGAGGTATGATACCGGACTTACCTTGGGTGCGACAGTCAGTTCGAGTGGTCCATATCGAATGACTGAGTCATCGATAACTGGACTACCACCTAAAAATTCTAGGGCATCTTGCAAAATATCCTCAGAGTCCATCTGCGTCGGTTGCAGTCGAGTTGTAAGCAAAGATCTGGGGATTGCACATGGTGCGTGTGAACAGGATTGGTACACACCAACAAACATCTTGTGGTTACATTCGTCAACTTTATGCCATGCTATGGATACCAGACTCGAACAGCAGCAAAATCTTTAGCCAAGAATCCTCAAGGACCTTCTTTGCTCGGCTGTGACGATGTGCTTGAGAGACTTTGAGAGTCCCCTACAGCGAGGCTGCCCTCTCCTTGGGTCAGATTTACGATCACTTCCTTGGCATCTTGGCTTCTCCCTTCCAAGAGTGCCCAAGACATTCCAGACCGAGAGGGATCTGTTGTAGTTGCTGGTCGTTGGGTTATTTATCTCTGATTGGCTGGGGACACTGGCAACGAGTTAGACTCTGAAACCGTAAAAGGGGAAGGCGGCAGAAGAGACTTTTTTGTGTGGGTGTTAATCTTGATTCTAGTCGTAGTTGACCTATAATATCTCCTTAGAATCGTCAACGAAGTGAGCAATGTGAGATACGGTATACGCCAGATAGCCCTCGTACCCAAACACTATTCTCGATGTATCCATTTCAGTGATTCGCGTCGCAAACAGCTGGGTTGTGAAGAGTCTCAGAACAACCGCCATTATTTCTTGGGTGATTTGACTCGACACCTTTCTTGTTCTTTCCATTTAGCGCTCATACTTGGCAATGCTAGATAAGGGAAAATCTCCACTGGCCAAGAAAGAACAAGGCTTTCCATGCTTAACCGCTTTGATCTGACAATCTCATACGGGCAACTTCATTCCCTGGCCTAAATTCTTGTTGAACAGAATCTCAAGACCCGCTTTTGTTGTCGGTGAAGCCAATTCAGAGTCGACAACCTAGTGTCGCCGCCAAGCTTGCCAAGTGTTCGATGGTTTCTTTCACTTCATTCGCCATGATAATCAGCGCTGTTTATGGCTACGCAGCGATAGCCACCGACCTCGTGCGAGCGCTATAAATTGGCTGCATGCACCATCTATTACCTTACCTTCCTTCACCCTTCCTCTTTTCTCTCTTCTTTTCAGCGGCGCTAGCTTCGCCATTCTTCTTCCTCTTGCTCGGCGCTAGTCGTCTTTTCTTAGTAGTAGACCACTTTTGCTCGAGTTTTACTTCTTTCCAGCCTTTGTCCTTCCTGTCTCTTTCGCTGTCGAAGCACTTTCCATTCTTTCAACTTCGGAATTCATTCTTTTAACCATGCATCTTCTTACTGTCTCTCTGGTCCTTGCCGCCATCAGCGGTGCCCTGGCACATCCCACTCATCATCTCGCCCGACGAGAAGTCCGTATAATTGGTAGCGTCGCCCGTGGGACCCACTCAGCCCCTGCCGTTGCTCCTCCTCCCTCGAGCACTGGTTCTCCAATTGGGAGTGCCGCCAACTCGACGGTTGGTACCTTCGAAACCTTGGTCAAAGGGAACCAAAAATTCCGCGACGAAATCAAGTCGTCCGAGCCAGAGCTGCTGAAGAAGTTGACTGATGAAGGTCAATGTAAGTGCTTTTAGTCTGATCGCAATCTCATTGGTAGATCCGCCCCAACGTAAACTTTCCAGCTCCGCCATTTATGTTCCTTGGCTGCTCCGATAGCCGTGTCAGCGAGGGTACTATCTTCAATGCCAAGCCCGGAACGCTGTTTACTCAACGCAATATCGCCAACCAGTTTCAGTCGACAGACCCCAATGCGTGCGTATCACAACCTCTCCTCATTAGGACTCTCAAGAACTAAAATCTATCGTAGACAATCGGTTCTTTCTTACGCTGTAGCTGAGCTTGGGGTTCAGCATGTTCTTGTAGTTGGCCACTATGGGTGCGGTGGAGTCGCCGCCTCGATTGTTCCCCCTCCTGCTGGCCTTGTCGATGCCGCGAACGGTGCGGTCCAGTCTTGGATTCAACCTGTCCGCGAGATCTTTGCTACCTCATCCCGTCCGGAGATTGTCGAGCTCAGAGGAAGGATAAATAGCACAGTGACTGAGGAGCCTGAAGTATCTGACCGTAAGTCCAGACCTTTGGAAATTGTCGGGTTACTTGCACACCGCTTTAACACTGCCTTATACAGCCGGATTCCGTGCTCTCGTTGAAGAGAATGTCAAAGCTAGCGTCAAGAGGATCACTTCTGATTCTGTCATTAGCAATGTACGTACTCATGTCCTGCGACAACACACGTTAATTCTGATGTTTCTCCAGCACTTTACCACCCTCGCCACCGAAGCCCAAAAGACGAAGCGCTCTGGGACCGAAAAGGCCCTCTCGCCTGTCTTCGTTCATGGATGGGTGTATGATATTGAGAACGGGGAGATTCGTGACCTCGGGGTATCTGTCGGTCCTCCTGGCGTAGCCATTCCACCACCTCCTTTCGAAGCTGTAGCAGCGGCAGGTGCCAAGGTTGCGGGCGGAGAGATTACTGTGATCGGCCATAGCACCAGTACAACAGTGTAGACGTTAGTTTCAATCTGGACATTTGATCTTGAGGTTTAGTCTTGGTCTTTTGTCATTGGATAAAAGGATGTCAATAAAAGACCGGGCGAAGTTTGTTTCTTAGAACAATTTTGAGCCATCTGAGTGCATGGAAGTCCTTCAAAAACATATCAGTACTTGAGGAGTCGCGGAGCTTCATGCTAGGGAAAGTTTTCGAACGAGCTGAAATATGGAGCTCGGATATATATAATACATCCTCATCAGGGGCCATTGATCTGATCACGTCGGTCCCGGCGCTTATTTTTTTAGTAGGTCTCATTGTACCAACTACAAAACTTATTACAAAACTATACCACAGTCGTTTTCCTTATTGATCTAACAGAGTCAATGCTGCTTAAATTAAGCGTGGCAACTATGAGTATTAAGTGAAACATCATACATCTTGAATGTGCTGAGTAAAATTACATCCGGCACAAGTTGTGCGACCAAGACCGGCCAAACAAGTGGTGACAAACTCGTAGATTTGGGTACTGAGCGCTACTCCCTGAAGCGTAAATATTAATAGGTGAATATCCTGTTCCAAAATCAGAGTATTGCTCACCTTGACTGATTTTTGGGACTCTTCGCGTCTTGTACTTCGATCCAGTACCATCAATTCCTGCCAGTCAATTGTGAGCTTTGGCCGATTATAATACCATTAGAACAACGGAGGGGCTCGATCTCACATTATGGTTAAGTCCATGATCGATGGAATTATGAGGATCATAGCTCATCTGGAGTTTGTTTAAATGACCAGGGATTTGTAATTTGAAACCAACTTACAGGTTTTTGAAGGGATGGTGTCGAATTTGCCATGGTCTCCCTTGTAACGAATAGGATCAGAAGTTAGGTGTAAGCAAAACGAGTCCTCCGGTTTTATGGATTTCAGGGAGGGTATGTACACACGACAACTTTTGGGCAGTACGTCCTTATCTTGGGGGGCTCGGAGTTTTCTGTTCGAGCGAAACCCCCTGAATAATTGAGAGAAGAATCAAGGAATATAGAGTATGGGAAGCGACTGGAAGCATAACGGAGGGCTATCAGCTGGTGTGTGCTGGCGGAAGGTTCTTTTACCTCGGAGCTCTATCTGGTTTGGATGACCAGATGATTACCTCACCAGCAGGTGGTTTGACACCCCTTCAAGGATCTCGAGGAAGTAATAGGTCCCAGCTGCATACCATGGTGAAACCAAGTGTGCAACGCCTCGAATAGATGTAAAGTCTAACAGCTACGAGAAAGATTGGGGATTCATCGCCCCATAGTTCGGAGAAATATGATGGTTCAGCCACCAAACTGCATCCAAGACCCATTAACGGTCAGTGGGAAGAAAAACGATACAAATTAGCCTTTTGAGTTAGGACAATATTCTTGGGAAGATCAAAGAAGAAGCGCACACGCCCAGCATTTTACCTTCAAGCGCTCTGCGAGGCAAGCTATACTGAAAAGTCCTCAGGGGTTTACTTAGTATTCCTACCAATTTCAGAGATGGAAGGCGTCTAAATCTCCCCTTTCGGTTGAGATAATGCAATCGGGCGGAAGATGTTCCGAGCCAAGTAGCACTATAAACATCTCTTCGTCTCATCTTTCGGCCATTTGCGTTATTTATCGACTCCTCAGAGGAGTCGAAGTTTAAACTTTAACCGTTTCAAAGGGACCTAGGATCAAACCTAGGTTAAAGTTAAATGTTTAGATGTTAGCCAAAAAGACTTCAGTGACATACTGCATAGGATTTGGGTTCAGGGGATAGACCGACCAAGCGATACATGCAATATCGCCAGTCACCTTATCCCCGAAAGAGATCATCAACCCTTTAGAGTCTTATAACAGCACACCCGGTGTGGCGAGAAGTGTTATGAGTTAATAGATGTCTATGTAGGCTGGACATATTTCAAAGCAACGCTCAGTGCCACCTGATTCGCTGCCTATTGCAATATCGGGAGCAGTACGACATGCTTTCAGCTCAAGTAAATGAAGGTATTAGCAGTTTGAATCCTACCCGAAGCAAATATTTATGACCACTGATCACGGAGTTTCCCAAGTCCCCACAGGGTTCACCGAATTGGAAGGAAAGGCGCTACATTCTTTCGGATCGTATTAGTCCTGATAAATTTAAAAATATCAAGGTTTTGTTCACGAATCACGAGCCGTTGGGAAATGAGTTGATGTTTTCTAGACTCATCAGTGTTTGAGAAGCTCGATTCGAGGGGTAAACTCTTCCAGAAGACTAAACACAAAGATACATGTGACCTCTGTCCATCTCGGCCCTCCCAAGTTGCCTGACGCAAGAGCCAGGAATGCACCGTGATATCATGATCTCTTGAGTATGCAATAATACTGATGCTTATCTTAAATGAATTTTGCTATGTCGCCTAGAAGTGGTATATGATACCGTTCTCCGTCTATCAAATCACCAGCTGCAGGGGATTCCTAGGCACCATTTCCCTGCTAAAAATTATCTATACTCACTCGACTACAAGATTCAAAAGGCTGCAAAATTTCATAAATTATCACTGTCAGACATTCTAGATCACTATCCACTCGCCGGTTTAAACAACCGCGACTCTTTGACGCTGCTGGGCACTTCTTCGCCATGACTCCTGCAAACCATGTCCGAAATCAACAAATCGGTACCTCTCTTGGAGCCGATAGCTTCAATGACTCGACTCTCGAGATAAAAACCTGGATAAGACATGTAACCTGAGTAAATTTAGCCATGTCCGAAAACATCACCCCCGTTGTTACTCCGCGCCTTGTAACCTTGCGATCACGCTTGCCTTCAGCTCGAATCTTCCTGCGTTCTCCCAAGAAAACTGACTCCTACTCACTTACTTGCCGTGCACACGATCCTGAGTGCACAAAATACCTGCCATGGATCGCAAACCCTAAAACGCCCATCACGGTCGAGTCAAACGAGAGGCAAATAAAAAATTGGAGGGCCAGCTCATTCGTCAAAGAAATATTTTTTTGCATCGTGCTACTCGACAAAACCGAAGCAAAGCAGGATCCCAGTCAAGACAGGTTGGCCACTATTGGCGAAACGGGCCTTGCGCCTCTCGACTTGGACAAAAAGACAGCCGAAGTTGGAGTTATGTTAGCGAGCGGTGCTATACGAGGGAAGGGTTACGCTGTGGAGGCTCTCGATATGTGCTTTGCATATGGATTTGATGTCCTTGGTTTGGGATCCATCTATGTGAACACAGATCGAGATAACGAACCGATGAAGGGATTAATGGAGAAGAAGTTTGGAGTCGAGGCGGTTTGGAGAGAGAAGCAGCTCGACTGGTCCTTCGCAACGGATAGGAAATGGTGGGATCAACGTCAAGCAGAAAAAGGGGAGCAGAAAATGATAGTGGACGATAAAGTTGAAGATTGGTTTGAAGAAAAGTAGTTCAATCGGTTTCATCTATTCCGCGGATTTAAAAAGTGTTCAAAGAGTATTCACATGTTACAAGAAACATCGAAAGATTATTGATTCTCACACTGGCGTTTAGGGGCTTTTTTACAGCGCTCTTGCTTGACGTGACCGTCACGTGGGTATATAGTACACTGGCAGCACCTCCAACGGACCAACTCTACGTTTTGCTCTGAGTCTCAGTCAGGTTTCTGTCTTTTTTTTTTTCGCTGATTGGATATCTGTGAAATGGGGTCAGGATGAAGAGAGAGTTGATCACGGTTACCGAACCCTCTTTGGCACGTCAAGATTCCGAGAGTCGGACCGAGACTATACTCCTGGTACAAATAGTGACACGCTGCATCAGTCAGGCCAATAATGTTCCTGAGTCGAATCAGTAAGATGTTGGCAATGAAAAGCCAATATTGGCCATCGGAGGTTGCCTAGCTTGATATAGGGATTAATCGTTGTTATCAATACATAAATAGTGAAAGAACACTCTGTCAAAGGGAGCGGTAGTGATGTATAAGGTTACGACAGTTGATGTTCAAGAAGTAGAATCTCTAAAATGGTTGCTCTGCCGACATGTACTTCACGAATACCGTTGTCATGGGAATTCCTAGACAACAGCAGAAATGGGAGCACTTGCCTTGTGGCTGACAGGTCAATTGTGAAAATGGCCATCGTGGGTGTTTACACAAAACGAAACTTGATGGCCTTTGTCCTTCAAATCTACGTTCTATTGTTGTCCCCTCTTTTATAGCTTGAATCTCGCGCCCGCTCTTGGTCATTCATTCACCACCACCACGTCGAGGCTTTATTTGTAGATCATGCCAGAACCAGCTCCAGCTCCGGCCCAAGCCCAGGCGAAAGCCAAAGGTGCACCAGCTGCACCAGCTGCTGCTGCTCCACGAAAAGTTCGGTTCAACGTTGGTATGTCGTGGTCGTTGTACTTTCTTTTCGGCGCGCTGACACGTCGATAATAGGTACCCAATACCAAGTCCTTGACGTTGTTGGCGAGGGTGCCTATGGGATCGTCTGTTCTGCCGTCCATCGACCTAGTGGTCGTAAGGTCGCTATCAAGAAGATCGCGCCTTTCGAACATTCCATGTTCTGCCTGAGGACACTACGAGAGCTTAAGCTACTTAAATTTCTCAGTGAGGCTGGTGTTTGCGAGAATGTATGTTGGCGTTACCTACCTTCGTGTTCATCGCTGATTTTGACTCATCCAGATTATCTCGATTTTGGATATTGTCAAGCCCCCATCGATAGAAGCTTTTAAAGAAGTTTACCGTACGCGTTTTCTCATTAATACCGCCGAAGCAGGATGTTGACATGGTTTATAGTTATCCAAGAACTTATGGAAACTGATATGCATCGTGTCATCCGAACACAAGACCTTTCTGACGATCATGCTCAATACTTTGTTTACCAAACCCTTCGAGCGATCAAAGCCCTTCACTCCGCAGACGTTATTCATCGCGACCTCAAACCTTCTAATCTTCTCCTCAATGCCAACTGTGACCTCAAAGTCTGCGATTTCGGCTTGGCGCGTTCAGTCAAGACGGCAGAACCTTCAGGTACGGAAACAGGCTTCATGACCGAATACGTGGCGACAAGGTGGTACAGGGCGCCCGAAATTATGCTGACTTTCAAACAATACACTAAGGTCTGTTGGGCACTCGATCTTTATCTCCACATCTCTGACGTTTGGTACAATCTGATAGGCTATCGACGTCTGGTCTATAGGCTGTATTCTGGCCGAAATGCTATCAGGGAAACCCCTCTTTACTGGTAGAGACTATCATCACCAACTCACCCTCATCCTTGATGTCTTGGGGACGCCGACTCTTGATGAATTTTACGCCATCACAACACGGAGATCCCGGGATTATATTCGAGCGTTGCCTTTCCGCAAGAAGCGACCATTCGCTACGTTGTTCCCTAACGCCAACCCGTTGGCTGTAGATTTTCTGACAAAAACCTTGGTACGTTGATGATGCTACTAGCGATTTCCATGCAACGTTGATTGACAATTCATCAAGACATTTGATCCCAAGAAACGCATCACCGTTGAAGACGCTCTCGCTCATCCGTATCTAGAGGCATATGTATGTTCATCTTTAGAATTTTTTTTTGGGGGGGGGGGGTTTTAGCCTTGGCTCATCAATGAACTTTTCCAGCACGACCCAGATGATGAACCAGTCGCACCACCTCTCGATCCCGAGTTCTTCGAGTTCGATCGTGAGTTAACCTCTATCCAGTTGAATTGAACCAAGTTGATTGATCTTCAATTAGTGCACAAGGATGATATCAGCCGAGAACAACTTAAGGAACTCCTCTACGAAGAGATCATGACTTTCCAGCCAGCTCCTATCACATAAGGGATTTCGGGGCTTCCTAATTCGTTCTGGGATTTTGTTGTAGGTAAGAATCGGTTGCTTTCGCATCCGCCACTCAACCGTCCTGATGTGATGCTTTCCAGATACCACCGCCTTGTAGCCTCATGTCTGTACGGCGCATCATTACTGTAAAACCCAACTGTTATGCCATTTCAACCTATCTGCCAGCTTTTGCTTGGTCAAGAGCCTAAATACACACAAACGCAATACCATTTCATCACCTCTTTTTTTGTAAGGCGATGGCGGATATTATGAGGAACTGGTAATCAATCGAGCATGGAGAAGTTTTGATTTCTGAACCATGGGACGCAGTCGAATGACTTAATCATGACAGATACATGGTATGATAAAAATACACCCAAAACATAGATGAATATAGGGCAGAGATCGCCATGTAAGGCCTTTAATAGTAGATCTGCACATATCGCAGGGTGATACCATGATACCTGGGAAAAGACCAGCCGGTGTCAAAAGGGAATTTATCGACGATTGTTTTCCCGAGCTTAGGTTTGGCTATGCACGTTCAAACTGCGGACTTCACCTCCCCATCGACGTAGGCTAGTTTAGCTCTTCCCATTGCAGCTTTTATCATTACTAGCTCTTCCTTCTGCTCCTTCAATTCCTTCTCTAACGTATCGATCTT
Organism: Crepidotus variabilis; assembly: GCA_015657495.1. Classification (NCBI taxonomy): domain Eukaryota; kingdom Fungi; phylum Basidiomycota; class Agaricomycetes; order Agaricales; family Crepidotaceae; genus Crepidotus; species Crepidotus variabilis. Next base: position 285,533 of record MU157853.1, on the reverse strand, counting down.
CTGCAATTGCAAAGCTTCTTTCTGACCCATGGAAGCGATCTCCGCTTGTGACTTTGCCTTATAGTCATTGAACTGAGCTTCGAGAACACCCAGATTCTTTTGATACAGGTGCGTTAGTTTGAATTTCTCATCCACGAAAACTTGCAGTAGTCGATCGGCATTTGATTGAATCGAAAGTGACGGTCGGGTTGTTTTGCGTGTTTCGATTATATTTGGTTGAGAATGAGATCCGTTTGTTGAAATGTCTTCTGAGGGCGAAGAGTGTGTATGAGCACTTATAGATGAAGGCGTCACTGATGGCGGTGGATGACCTTGGCTGTCGACGGGAGAAGGGGCAGACGACATGGTCTGGGAGGACGAAACGTCGCGTTGTTTGGCTCCTGCAAGTGCAAGCGCAAACAGCAGGTGGTCGTGGATCACATGAGCTCAAAGAGCATGTTCGAGATGTCCATTGTCGTATTGATATTGCTCCAGAAAAAAACCTCGTCAAGCTGGTAGAATAGATATCCGCTGCCCGAATGATCACGGCTCTGACAGAATCATGCAAACCACTTCCAGCTTCGCAGTGTTGAAACATCCCCAAAAAATTGATGATTCGACTGCTTCAAGTAAAGACATTCCGAGTCGATTTCCTCTTCATCGGTAATACATATCAATCATATATAGATATCGAATTTTCCCAAGGTGATAACAGCTAATACTAGCTATATATATGGCCACGAGATATTCTCGGCTTGGCGCCTAGTATCATCCTTGGAGGGCGCCTAATTCAAACTCATCGTGGAATTTGCCCAAATATCCGACAATATCCGAAATGGTATGTCATGCCTCAGAGCGAAAACCCGAGCAAAAAAGATTTCGAGGGAAGCGAGAAAATTTTACTACGAGAAGTTTGCAGAAGCCGTCTATTTGCTCTTTGTCGATACAACTCGTCGATCATATACAGATTTTTAAAAAAAATGACTCTAAATGGCGCACTAGAGTTAGAATTTTTATTCACATGAGCAGGTAGCTGCGAAGGCCACAAAGTATTTAATTCTCAGCTTGACGCCTATCATCAATGGAAGGCGCCTAATTCAAGCTGATCACTAGCACTGTGGAACTTGCCCAAACTAAAATGTGCGGAGGGCAATCTCATTCATTTTATCCTCCTTCATCACAGCAACATATCCACAACATGAATACACCATTGAAAGTAACTGCCGACTGAATTGTTTTTGGGCTTCTCCGATTGGTGAAATGCCATTCTAGAGCCTTGGGACACAGTTCAACACCAGGCTTCGGCTGTCTTTGCGTAGCCAACAGATATGATTTGAGATCGAAGCGTTCTATTTTTTTGTGTGTATCCACGTGAAGCTGAAGCTGGGGTAGGGAACCGAGTCAACTGAGTTACAACAAGCGACTCGACACCTCATATTTACTTAGTTGTATTATAGATAGTTTGTGATAATGTGAGGGAAGATATCGAAAAAAATTGTACATAGCACGCAGAGATGGGTGGGTGATATGGACTGATAGGAAATTTTAAACGGTAGGGTAAGCGTCCAATAGCTTGATAATGGAATAGGGCCGGCAAGCGGCAGTGCCCAATACCGGTGATTTTCCCATCTACTCATTTCTCTGACCTTCTCATTAAATGCCAAGGATTCCTCTGAAAACTATCAGAACCTATTCATTAAGCACTCATATAGAATGATATAGCTACTTCGTTGACCGAACTTTTTTTTTGCACTCACGATTAGGCGTATTTCTCTTCGAGAACAGACCTCCGGCTCTGATTGGTTAACGGGCGTGGGAGTAAGTGCAAGATTCTCAACTCCCAGCCAACTATGACGTCAATTGCGCTCCTAGGACCCACTACCTCCGGTATTGGGAATAAAAGCGTGGAGCCTTTTCCACCAGTAGTAATCACGCGACGGGTGTCTCGGGTGTCTGGATGAATAGCTTGGGTTTGTAACTACCCGTCTCGAGGCGAGTCTCTTGGTCCGCCAGAGGTGCAGCTGGTTGAACTAATGTTGTGGTTAGATCTCGCGGAGGCTAATCCAATCAACTTTCTCTTGAGTCACACTGCTCCGGACGCCCTTATTGACTCTGAGGATCGTCGCGATCCTCCGCAATGTGCGCCTGAAACACGGGATAGTATTCTTCGCGAAATCAAAAAATGGGCAAACAGCCGAGAAGGAGCAACCTTAATCTTCTGGTTGTTTGGATCTGCAGGAGTTGGCAAGTAGGCTATATGCCAATCCATTGCCGAAATGTTCAAACGCAAGACACTAGCCGAGCAGCCTACTTGCGTACGGGCCACGGCTTGCGTCCGCCATAACAGAACAGGTATCTACCCACAAACGATCTCGAGCCACACACTGCTCTTACCAGTGCGTGCACAAATGCATTTGCTGAGGCCTTCCTGACCAGTAAAACCCCCTCGCGTAATATTGAAAGCCAACAGGAACTATGCCAACTTGTTCCATTCACACTAAAGAAAAAAAATTAGATCAGAAAAAAAGCGTACGGCTACAGTGCTCCATGCAGCATGTAGAACCGAGTTAAGTATTTTTTTAAAAAAAAAACTGCGGCGGCCGGCAGGTGGGGTTATCAATGAATATAAAAGAAGGCTTGGTCTTTCATAAAGCTCATCGAGCTGGCCTCAGAAGAAACCACAAACCCATCATCTTATCGAGCAAGCTTCGCAACACAAACATCGCTGCCCAATGAAATCTCTTCTTTTCCACGCTCTCTTGACCTTCGTTACGGTCATCACGTCAATCACAGCGGTGCCATTACCACGCCCCCCTATCATGCCCCCACCAAAAGGCGCTGCCACCCAACAAAATAGTCATAGAACCGCAACCATTCAAGTCGTTGTCGGTGATCAAGCTACTCGGTTCGTGAAAAACTTGAATAACAAATTGAAGAAAGAAGACTTTGCGATTGCAAAGGGAGAAATACCCCCACGTCCGGCTTCTGATAAACCATTTGTCCCTTCCAAACCAATCAACCTTCCGAAGCCTAGGCCTTCGATGCAAACCGTCAACGTCCAAGTACCGAGGTTTGATGGCAAGAAATTGGGCAGAAAACTATCTCATTTGGACGCAGTACCAGGGGACGTAATAAGCCCTTAGGTAACATACTCTCGAGACTACAAATCAGTCGGGCTGATGTCGAAAATCGTTTGTTGTAAATTGATTTATTTCATCAAATGGTCCAGATGGTTCACCATTGGAGTCGTGATTCACAGCCGAGGACCTCAGTCACCAATACCACATTGTCTAAATTTTTCAGTAGTCAGCGTCCAGGTAACAAGATTCGGAAGGGAAGTTGTAATTTGAGAATCTCACAGAAGTCTCTATCTCAAAACCGGAGTGCCATTCTGAAGCGTCTGTAAGTCCAATCAAAAATCAAAAAACTCCAGGACCGTGCCTATAGCGGCACGTAACCTCGCTCCTCAAGATGGAGATTATCTGTACAACTGCAATAATGAGTAGGATTTAGTCAGTGCAACAAGAAAAGATAAAGCAGACATGAGCAGTCTAGAAGAATTACATCAGTGATGTTTTTCTCATGCTTGTGAAGGCAGCGTCGCTCAAATGCTTTGGCTACCGACACGGTCATTTCCTCCCAAAGAATTCATTAGGAAGCCAGGTCGGTACAAGATGTAGCAGGTTTGCAGGATACATTAGTCGATCAGGTACTTTCGCTTGAAGAATGAACGCAAGTGGAAGATTTGCCAAACGCCTAGGCCAGCCAGAGAAAGGATGGTGAACCAGGCAAAATTTTGCACTCGTTGGTTGGTTGATGCTGCGAAAGGGAGGTTAAGCAACCGGGGATGTAAATAAAGGAGTATGAGACGCACTATTGGTACCCGTGAATCTCTCTTCACGTTGCTTCATATAATTCATGTCGTCTACTACTTCCTTCACTAAACCCTCCAGCTTGCGCATCTCAGTTTCAAGTCCAGATAATGATTCTTGGTTAGCAATAGCGCTAAACACCGATGTTAGTATTAAAAATATGGAGATATTTGAGACCCACTTGTAATCAACGGCGTCAGCGCCAATGTCCACGTCCAGGTCAACAACTCGTTTAGATTCTCCGTCATTGCTACCTAAAACACAGTTCTTCAAAATCTTTTTTAGCGACCGGACAGCATTGCAACTGACCTCCTTCGATATAATTCTGCAAGCATACCCCAACTTCACCATCTGCGTGCGTGGTAATGGCCAGCCTTGTCTCTCCCTTGATATTCTTTTTCCTCAGGTAGACGTTATTGTTTTCACTCGAGTCAACAATCTCGATGTCTGTCCGTTGGTTGACTCCAGGACCAACGTTCGCTGTCACAATGACCAGAGTGTTGGTGTGGGCCTGATTCCAGATGCATTTTTTGGGAGGGTATCGAAACGCCGGCAGTTCGAATTTGATGGCAGCCACGGCATTTAGAAGTGAAACTAATAGAATAAAGAGAGAAAATGGTGTTGAACTGAATGGCCGCCGCGACGCCATAGTAAGGTGAAGGTAGTGGTCGTGGTCGTAAACGGTAATTGAGTGTTGTGACAGCGAGTAAACAACTTGCAACGTGGAGGTTGATGGGCAGCGCCGGTAACCAGCGTTCCACTTACCTCAACACCCTCGTCTTACCAGATCTCACAGTCAACCCGGATTCGCGAAAAATAACGTATTATACCATGTTGCTCACTATCACAAATGGCGGCCGGCTGAGCTTCGTATACTGTCGCATATAGCCATTTTTTGTTCCCAACCCAATAATAGTTTTCCCTCTTCTGAGATGGCACCATCATTCATATCGTCGATTGAAGTAAGTAGAAGTCTCGAGTTCTGTTTGTCTGGTTTAAATCTAAAGCTTTACAGGCATTTAGAGTACCACCTCGTTGGCTCTTCGTTCGCGTCAAGACCAGCGACGGAATCGTTGGCTGGGGAGAGGCTACTCTTGAAGGCCATTCGGAAGCAGTAGAAGGAGCGATAGCTGACTTCCAACGGCGTTTCATTGGCGTTGATGCAGACCACATCCAAGACATCTGGCAGACGGCCTATAGAGGGAGATTCTACCGTGGAGGTCCAGTTCTAATGGTTAGCTTCACTTGCCTTCAAACAGGCTTACAAGCTGACTATGTTTTCAAGAGCGCCTTATCCGGCCTCGATATCGCACTGTGGGATATTAAAGGCATCAAGCTTGGCGTTCCTGTTTATCATCTTCTGGGAGGTAAAGTTCGAGACAAAATTCGTGTTTATGGCTGGATCGGTGGGGATGACTTTCAAAATCTTTACGAACAAGCAAAACGACGCAAGGATCAAGGCTTTACCGCTGTCAAAATGAATGCTACTGGTTGTTTTCCGTCGGCTTTTAACTCACATCCTCTAACTCTACCCCTAGACTCTTCCTCTTGGATAGATTCACCAATAATTGTCAACCATGCAGTTGGGAGGCTTCGCGCTGTGAAATCTTTGGGCCTTGATGTTGGAATAGACTTTCATGGACGTCTACATAAAGGCATGGCTAAGCAGCTCGCGAAAGCTCTCGAACCCGAGCGGCCGATGTTTATTGAAGGTATTCATCCTCTTCAAACAATTTCTGAGCAGGAGATCTGAGACTAGTTCAAGAACCTCTCCTTCCAGGATTTCCAGATGAGATTGCTGACCTTAGCACCATCGTCGGTACACCCATTGCTCTTGGAGAGAGACTTTTCAATCGCTCGGAGTTCCGTCCTTACCTCGAAAAGCGCGCCATTGACATCGCGCAACCAGATGTTGGTCTTGTTTACTGGTTAACTCTACCACTGGAAAATACTCATCCACCGTCATCCACCTATAGGTCTCGCACTGCGGGGGCATCAGTGAACTACATCGTATTGCAAGCCTAACAGAAACCTATGATGTCGGACTCGCCCCTCATTGCCCACTTGGGCCAATAGCCTTGGCCGCTTGCATGCAGGTCGCGGCAGCTTCGCCCAACTGTAAGTTTTCTAACCTGTTATTTATTTTAATTCCGTACTGAACTCAAGCTAGTTTTCATTCAGGAAATGAGCTGGGAGGTATACCCAGACATGCATTCGTCATTCATGGATTTTTCTAAGCCATACATAGATGCACTACAATAAACCAGGTGTTGCGGATCTTCACACCTATCTTGTCGATCCACGAGTATTTGCTGTTAAAGACGGTCATGTTGAGGTGCCCCACCGTAAGTTCCTTGTTGCCTTTGCTCAATGCCGTACTCAACGTCTTCCCTCGATGCCAGGCCCTGGCTTGGGCATCGCCATCAACGAAGAGCTTGTCCGTCAGAAGTCGAAAGAGCATTGTGAATTTGAAGATCCTTGGATAAATCCTGTTTGGAGAGGTGAAGATGGGACCGTTCGAGAGTGGTAGAGGGTATTGACGAAGTGTCTTTCACCCTCGCCAGAGTCGCCACAGTACAAGTGTACTGTCAGTCTCTTTCAAACAATGCTCGACAGCTCAACAGGAGATTATTAACATTGCGAAAGCAATTACAACATTCTGATATCCACCGAATCACAGTTGTAAGGACTTGCTTCGTGTCTCGTTTGATTTTCCCTGATTGATACTTTCCTCCGGTACCTTGGTTCCGGTATGCGACTACTTGTGTATGGGCCTGGTCTCTCCATACTTTTGAAACAAGGCCTATAACTCCGGGTCTGTTCACAGGTATTGGAGCGATTCGGCCGATACCGTATGCTCTGCCTTGATGTTATCGTCCCAGGCTCGATCTCTCAAACTCGGCGATAGAGTCGACTTGTTTTCTCGTGATATACATAACTACTGAAAACGACTCACTTATCTGGGCATGGATCCGGCAACTCTTTTTAAAGACGCAATAGCTCCCCAATGGTCAACTTGTCCTCGTCCAGATGTTTTATCATCCCCATGTGCAAGATTTGTAGATCCTATCCCTAACTGGACGCAAGCGCTAGCAGTCACGTTTCTATGCCTGTTTTCTAAGCACGTTGGGATATTCTCGATACTCGCATTGGTCGCCCAGTAAAGAGTCTAGTTTCCCCGTCAGGCTACTATTTGGGGCTTTTGTCATGGCTGGTTGGAGGGAAAGTACACCAATGTCCTACTATCATTACCCCGATCAACATGATGATCAACCAGGGGCCTTCAACAACCCGTTTCGCCTCGGTGTTGATATAGACGTACAAGACGCTGTATTCGACGAAAATAACGGTCTTGTATTCGTGAGGACAAGGACTTCTATCAAAACCTACAAGCTATCAACCTCAGAGTTCCGCGACGGACGTTCCAACGCTCTCCCCAAAACGACCTCTTATAGGTGTTTATGTCTCCGAGAACTCTAGGCCCAATGATCTTGCGACAAAAAAAGCTCTTCAGTGCGGCCCAGGAGGTCACGTAACTATTTGGGACGGTGTATTAACAACGATTGTCGGTGCATTTGTTTTTCCATTGGATATCCGAAAAACTGACCCTCGGATGAATCCAGGGACTCTTACGAGATTGCCTTCATCTACCTTCTCTTTATCAGTGTTCAAGACGATTGTTCACTAACATCAAAGCCCTTCTACTCCAAACACCCTATCATGTGGATTTGAAGAAGCTATGTGCCATGCTTTTGATATACAAACTGGTGGAAAGTTATCCACTCGATATCTTGGGCACAGAGGTCCTGTCTCAGGCTTTTTGACAGATCCCACAATATTTTCCTGGCATGGTGTGAAGATGGATACGCAAGACTCTTCGATTCACGATTATTTTTGCCTGTGATGATGATTAGTTGCTCAACACAAGGTGACACCGCTTCAACTGCTGCTATTGCACATCCTGACGGCGTACCCTGTGAGTATCTACTGTTCTCTAGAGTTCTATATTAAACTTCTTGTGCGGCAAGTCGTTTTTACTGCCACACCTCAAGACGAGAGTATGGAAGTTTGGGATATCAGATCAAAAAGGCTGTGGTATGAATTAGCTACCGGCAATAACTCCGTCAACAATCTGGTTTGGGACCGAAACACGAACTCATTATTTGCGGCCACAAACTGTCCATGGGATACTTAGTCGAGAATATCGACCGATCAATGCTGCAGGATCAAACTCACAATAACAACCATAGTGGAGAACAAGCGGAATCATCACGATGTAGTTGGCCCAGAAGAGCTCTTCACAATGAGGATTACTTTGGGCATGCTTTCGATGCTGGGGAAGCCAAATTTTGTATGTCCCTGAACGTTACTGCGACTATCTTTCCAAGCTGGAATGTGCTCTTTGCAGATCAATATACCTTCGACACGATTCCTCCAGAAAGTGCCTTCGTTGGGGCGACCCATATACGGATAAATCCATCATATCGAAAGCTTTACATACCAATTTGTTATCACTTATCTCCGTCCCTGTAACTCTATCGAATTAGTTCTCTGGTAGTGTCACTTCAGCTGCTGAGAATTCCAATACAACTGGTTTCAAACTGATCTCATCAGATTATCTCCTGGTGGATGCCGTCAATAACTGACCTCATCATCCAACGTTGGTTTCGTCTTCACCACTACGTTGACAACATGCCTGAATACTATGCCAAGCAGATGACGGATCTTCTCGCCGAGCTCAGCGGTATTGTCTCTAATTTCGAAAATGCAACAGAAGAAGACCGTGACAGCAAAGGGGTTCATCCTGGCCGTGCACCTTTTCTGGCAGCTCTTCGCAAGTTAATGAACGTCATTCGGGTTGCAGAAGCTGCAAAGTTCGACGAACTTGATACAATCATTGAAAAGGCAGACTTGGGTGCTGCACAGGGGATCAAAGATGCGATGGGAAGTGGCTATGACTCTAATGTTCCATTCCAAGATGAAGACTTGGTGCCATCATTCGCTGAAGACGAGAACGAACCAGTGGTGGAAGACACAAGAAAAACGGGTTTGATACGTATGTTGCTATTGACTCTCGAGCTTGAGCTGTTGTACTAAATCTTGTCTCAAACGAAGCCCCAGGAGCTTTAATGGAGTTGGTGAGAATCTTTAGTTCTTCTGGAGGCCCGGGTGGCAAAGGTGGTTCAAAACTCATACAATTTTGTTTCACTAACATAGCCCCATCTTTAGGCATGGACTTGAGTAATATGATGAAGGAACAAATGCCAGAAGAATGGTTGTCTTGTCCGCGTCCAAATACTTTGTCTTCTGCTTGTGCTCGGTTTGTTGGGCCAATCCCAGAATGGACCGCAACCTCGCAGAACTATGCCTCTACCTCTCTTTTCCAAGCACGCTGCGAAATTACAGATACATGTATCTCACGTCCTGTGAAGACAATGCTTTCCCCTTCGAGCCATATCCTCGCCATTTCCACGATGGGTGGTTGGAAAGAACGAACGCCAAATGTACTATCATTATCCCAGCCAAAGTGGAGATTCAGAGGGAACCTTCAAAGACTCCTTTTGCCTTGAAGCTGATCTTACATCGTTTGTATCAGATGCTTTGCTTGATGAAAACAACGGCCTTGCTTTCGTAGCGGACGACGCACGCATTAAGTCTTACCGATTAGCAAATGCGGAATCTCCTGACGGCCGTTCAAAAGCTTCTCGACAAACTCGCGCCCTGCCGGTTCATACTTTCGAATCCCGATCTTTTTCTGGCCCCATGACTATACTGGAAAAAAAGCTCCTGCGCACGGGTCGCAAAGGAAAGGTTGGTGTCTGGGACCTCACATCTGCGCCAACGCACGGCAAGGATGGCTCGAAATTATTGGAAAGCCTCTCGACCGTGAATACCTAGACACTTGGAGGGATATGGATGATGAGCCAGAACTGTCAAGTCGCAGCAAGGCCTCCACAACTTTTACCTTGAGCACTTCGGAAGAAATTGGTCACTGGCATCCACATCAATCTACTCCAGGTACTATGCTGTGTGGCATCGAACAGGAGACCTTGTGCCATGCCTTCGACAGGCAGGAGGAAAATTGGCAACCAGATATCTCGGTCATGGAGGGGTTGTTTCGGGATTCGCTACAAACCCAACAGCTGATCCTAATACGTTTTTATCCTGGTGCGACGATGGCCATGCGAGGCTGTATGACGTGCGAAGTGTACTACCTGCGATGACCATCAGCTGCTCACAACACGGTGGCCCCGTTTCCGCGGGCGCGATTGCACACCCTGATGGCGTACCCTGTGAGTGATTTTTATTCTCGATGACCTAAGTTAGCTAGCTAATCCATCTCAAGTCATATTTACGGCCACAACAAGAGACGAGGACGTAAAAGTCTGGGACATTCGCTCGAAAAAACTTCTTTATGAACTTGCCACGGGCAACAACACCGTCACCAATCTTGTCTGGGACCACAGCGCAAACACATTATATGGTTCCACGGATTGCTTCTATGTTGACCGGATGGGGTATCATCACGACTACAGAAAAGCGAAGCTTACCAGAAGGAAAAGCGAAGATGACGAGGACGATGAAGATGACGATTTCGGCGATTGGGAATATGGCTGGCCTAAAAAATCTCTTCACAACGAAGATTACTTCGGGCATGCCTTTGACGCGGGAGAGGCTAGGCTATGTGAGCTGTTGCTTTTTCCTCTTCTCGGCTCAGAACTCATCACTTTTCAGACAAGTACACCTTTAAGATGGAACCAGATTTAGAGAAAGTACCGCAGTTCGGAGATCATAGTTTTGGTCAAGACTATTGAGATTTGTTAGTGCCTCAATGTTTATGATAGAGTGTATTGTATTCTTCGTGGCCACAATTCGTGCCCTATAGTTTGGCCGAGGATCACCCAGATCATGATGCTCATGACCCGGACCTTGCACACCACACCTGTCATTATTTGATCCCTTTGTCGACAATTCTGACATTCTGAATACAATACAGTGATCACCCGGCCAGTGAGACACTCAAATTTTAGCAAGCCCTAATGTCACTTCTGCGGAAAATTTCTCAGATATTTTTTGGCACACATATACTATAGCTCATGGCTTTGACTACCCCAAATTTCAGAAGTAAAATACAATGTTTTGGCTGCTCAATGGACAAAAAGTGTCTGACGGTTATTATTAGCCCAACCCGGCCAGTGAGACAACCAGCCGCCACTCTCAATTGACATAAATTTATCAATCTGATGCTCAAATTTTTGCAGGATATTTACATTAGATGCAAACTTATGGTATACATTCAATCTGAGCTCAGCTACCCTCTCATAATGTGTTGAAGAAGCAGACTTTCTCGTCGACCATCGAGTGGCTCAAATCCCGATTAGGCAATTTTTTGATCTCCTGCACCAGCGAGCATGTCTCCTTCGCTATCCTACCAGCTGTAGGTCTAAATCTTGCCCGATTAGTATCTAGTAATCAAGGAATATGTTGTATTGTGAAAGCTATGTCCTAGCCAAGCCCCAAAAGGTGGAATTCTGCCGTAGGAGTAGAGATAAACTTCTCAAAACTAAAAATAGAGCTCAATTTCGAAGTATTTATTTTCTAGCCCATGATCTAGTCCGCCGATAGCTACAAAAACCTAGGAATAATCTATTAGATAGGTAGTTAGTACAAGAAAAAAATTACAGAGAAAACGGAGACCAAATGCGCCCAAAACTCCAAACTGTCTCATTGGCCGGGTCTGTCTCACTGGCCGGGTGATCACTGTATCCATAAATTTCCAGGAATAACTCTTGAGTCTGAGGGTCTCGAAGGTTCCTAAAACCTGACCTCTTTGTGTTATCTTATGACAAGCTCGTTCCACTAGTTCGGCCCGTTCCGGCCACGTCAACACTGCAGCCTTACTACTATTCGGACTTGGAGGACGATAATTCACGTTTCTGCTATCTTTCAGATCGGATATGTATAACATACAAGCTGCAGAAAATGTCAAAAGAACGACAAGTTCGCCAGAGATCGCCGAAATTTCCTCAGCGCTCATGATATTCGAAGCTGCTATTCGTTTCCAAAGTCATCGCTCATGACATGTTGACAGTCCATCCTGGTCCACCTCTGTCGATCTTGCGTCGATCCACTTGAGCAGCACTTTTTGGTCTGTTTCATCAGCTCTTCGCGAGATCTAAGTGCTCGTTTTCCCCGCCGCATCAACCCTTGCTCTGCTTCGACGTGCTAACCGGTGGTCTCTAATATTAGACAGGCGTTCTGTAGGGCGATTTCTTCCGTCTTTTGCCCTCGTCATTTTCGGCCCCTTCAGTACAGGAACATGGAGCGATTTCTTTGACCTCTTGGCAAACGACCATGAATATCTAAGAAATCTTGGCGGTATTCCAAGGCCACGTCCAGTACCTATTTCACAATGCATCAGGGTGCGCCGAGCTTTTTTGTTACCGGGTTATTACGAATTCAATAGTTTGAGAAGGGATCAAAACTGCCTTTGTTGTTGTCGCCTTGCCGCTGAAACAATGGCAGATGTAGTTGATCAATGTATAAAACCTTCAAGACTTTTGCACTTACTTTCACTTCCTCAAACGGCTACATTACCCTCGGCACATAATCTTATGACTATGATGATGCATCGACTTCAAACTTTCCTCTCTTTTGCCTTCATTTTCTCAGTACTGGTTGCTGGAACTCCTACATATACTCTTCCCCGCTGTCAGCTCGACCAAAACATCATCCCTGGCCTTCCGTCGACGTTGGTAAATCCTTCAACAAAACTTGGATATGTGGCCGTCGCAATTGGGACACAGAATTATACGTGCAACAGCACATCCAGCACATATGTGTAAGTCGAGTCCATCTGCGGCAATTCGGATAAACACTTGGACTGACTCTCTATTCTAGGAACATTGGTGCTGTGGCCGAGCTATTCGACATATCTTGTCTTTACATGACTCCCGCCCTTAGCACGACCTTCAACATAATTCAAGATGTGGCAATCAAAGCATGGGAAGATGCACCTTCAGCTGCTTTGCCAAAGCAAATACTCCCAACTTACTTTGTTTGGGCGCCAATTAGTCTAGGTAAGCGACAAGAGTAGTAACCCAGCTTGCAAATATCGACGAAGAATGTAGGCCAGCATTATTATGTGCCAAATCCGGTCACTGGCCAAGGAGTCAATCCCAAGTGGGACTTCAGCTCCTCACGCCATGTCACCACTGAAAGTGCGGACGGATATGTGGTGGCCGCGAAAGTAACCTCTGCCGCCTCACCGTCAGGGAAACAAGACATCGATTGGGTTCAACTCAAATCTATAACCGGAACCCTTGCAACACAGGTGTTTCGAACAGATACAAGGCACGGTCAACCACCAGCATCGGTAAAGCGTCAATCTCTGTTTCGAGGATGTTTGCTCATTGTTCTATCTCTAGTGCACCCCAGGAACACCAGACATCCAAGTGAAGTACGCTTCAAAGTACTGTGAGTCAATTTTACTGCAGATCCCTGTCTTTTGATTTTACCGAAATAAAGGGTTGTACTGTTGAGCGACTATCAGCCTGCTCAGTATGTGGACTTCTCGTTGTATTTATGGAAAAAAAATTATATACCCGTAGTTTTTCTTTTCTTCTGAAAGGTGTTCTCCGACTCTGTGATCCAGCTCCGCAACATTAATCGTACTTTGCAAGTGGATTATTCATGAATTCCAAGCTTACGCGTTAAGTTTGAGCATGAACCAAACACCAAACGCCGGCTGAAGTAGCTTTAGTCTCCGAAACAATAATGGCGGCTACAGATATTACTTTATATGGTATGACACCGTTGTCACACGTTGGCTGATAATACCGGCTGGAGAAATAGGCACGCTTCCAAAGCTTTGCTACTATTTAAGGAGCAAATTTTTCATTTCTGACAAACCAGTTTGTCAGATAATTGCAAAGCTACAAAACTTCTCTTCATCCCATCCAAGAGCAAATCTAAAAGACAATGAAATCAAGAAATGCTATAAAAGAGTAGATCTGACTTAGCTCTTTTGTCCAGAAAAATCACCTTCATTATAATGTCCGCGCAACAAGATATCTCCTACCACCAGGAAACTCCTGCGGGAACAGCTCTGATACCTCAACCCAACAACAAGTCGATTCCAAAGCTGTTCCAACCTCTTCAGATACGTGGTGTTCAGTTCCAGAATCGGATATTTGTTGCTCCTTTGTGCCAATATTCTGCAGAGGATGGGGTTGTATCGCCTTGGCACTTGGCTCACTGTGAGTACATATGGAAATGCTAATGGATGAAGGGCTAAAAAAATTATTTGGAAAATCAGTGGGAGGAATCCTGACTCGTGGCCCTGGTCTGACCATGATAGAAGCGACCGCTGTTTTGCCCGAAGGTCGCATCACGCCACAGGATGCTGGCATATGGGCCAATAAACACGTCTCCCCACTCAAGAGAATTGTCGATTTCGCTCACTCACAAAAACAGAAGATAGGGATACAGCTCGCTCATGCAGGGCGCAAAGCATCGACCACACCTCCCTGGCTGTCTGGATCGACGATCGCATCGGAGGAGGTAGGAGGGTGGCCAGAGGACGTTTGGGGTCCTTCGCCAATCCCCTTCAGCAAAGATTATCCCAAACCACATGAATTAACACTGGAGGGTATCCAAACAATCATTCATGCTTTTGTGGCGGCCGCTAAACGCGCTGTTGAGGTTGGATTCGATGTCATTGAAATCCACGCAGCGCACGGTTATCTCCTTTCGTCATTCCTAAGCCCAACCAGCAACCACCGCTCGGATAAGTACGGTGGCAGCTTCGAGAATCGAATCAGACTCCTTCTTGAAGTTATTGACGCTACAAGAGCAGTTATACCTACAACCATGCCAATCTTTGTGAGGTATGCCTTTTCCAAAATGGTGTAACTCAGAAAAGATCATTAATTACTCGCCATAATAGGGTATCTGGATCTGAGTGGTTGGAAGAAGTTGCACCAACGGAGCCATCGTGGAGGTCTGAAGACACTGCGCATCTGGCCCCAATCCTCGCAGATCACGGAGTCGATCTTTTAGATGTATCTGCAGGAGGGAACAGTTCTCGTCAAGTTGTTCGATCTGGTCCAGGATATCAGGTCCCTTTTGCTCGAGCGGCCAAGAAGGCAGCTGGATCACGAATGCTCGTGAGCGCTGTTGGAGGTTTGCATGATGGTCAATTTGCAGAGGGTGTGCTAAGGTCAGGCGATGCAGACGCCATTCGGATAGGAAGGCAGTTTCAGAAAAATCCAGGTTTAGTCTGGACAATAGCAGATGAATTGGGGGTGCAAGTTCATTGGGCAAACCAGATTCGCTGGGGATTCGCAGGAAGAGGAATTCGAGGCTTGGGAACTAACAGTGGAGCCACAAAACTGTGAAATTATATAAAATTGTTCGTTTCTAAAACTAACTAGAAGTATACTTTAAATAATGATGAGGCGTGTGATCCGTTCTTGTAACTTACAAGCAAATATGAAATAGACATGTCGCGTCCGTCATTTCTCTGATTCAAGCTGCTCACAGAGTGACTACTTCAAAGAAAAGATGAAGGTTAGCGCTGGCTTGAGGATACCGACTAGTTCGACTATTACGGCCAATAATAGCCAGGTGGACCATATTTCATTTAAGCTGTTCGCCACAGGAGGACGGGAAATGGGAGAGGCAGCGACGCAGCGTATGGTGAAGTGCAATTTGATTGCAAGATCGGCTTATAGCCAGCCCCACGTTTGCCTTGAAGAATCCGTTGTTGTCCTGAGTCAAGGTCAGTCAAAGTTTGCAACTTTACAAGTTATCCAGGCAATGACCACTATCAGGTCCACAGGGCCTGGTTATCTGTTGCATCGATGATCCCACCGGTCGGTGCCAAATGCTAGTCAATCGGGGGGCCGATAGAGCCGCTACAAACGTAGGGAGGAACAGCTGTCGAAAAATGCTGACATGGCCAAATTAATCGCTCTACCAATCCTCCGACGCGCTGACTGGTTGATTGTAAACAAGTTCTTCATGAAACCTCCGGTAGAACTTTGAGCATATCTTTAGGGAATTGTAACCCTTTACCTTGGCCCATTGAACTTGCCGACGAATTTTTCTGTATAAGACAGCTTAATCAGCCAGCTGGTTTGTCAGAATTTCGCAACTATTCTCATTGCTTTCAGGGACATCTAGAGATCCACGTTTATTCCCTAACGAAATTGATGTGAGATAGCAAACAGGAAAGTACTATAAGAGGGGAAAATGCTGCTTATTCCAAGAAGGCCTGTATCCGTCCAGCTACACCATCATGTCCGTGAGCCTACAAACCTCTTATAAGCAGGAAACCCCTGCGGGAACAGCTGCTATGCCTCAGCCTGGCGCTAAGCCTCTTCCAAAGCTTTTTCAACCTCTCCGAATCCGTGGTGTTGAGTTCCAGAATCGGATATTCGTCGCTCCTATGTGCCAATACTCTGCAGAAGATGGCATTATATCACCATGGCACTTGGCACATTGTACGTTCAACAGTGAAGGCACACGCAGTCGCAAACTAAGAGTTACCTTGACTTTCAGTGGGGGGGATTTTCACCCGTGGACCAGGCTTGACCATACTGGAAGCGACTGCTGTCATACCTGAAGGTCGCGTTACACCGCACGACGTTGGCCTATGGTCTGATGAGCATATTGCTCCGCTCAAGACGATTGTTGACTTTGCACACTCGCAAAAGCAGAATATTGGCATACAACTTGCTCATGCAGGACGAAAGGCATCAACTACACCTCCCTGGCTTTCTGGATCTACAATAGCCTCGAAAGAAAAGGGAGGATGGCCAGACAATGTATGGGCACCATCGCCAATCCCGTTTAATGAGGAATATCCCAGCCCGCATGAGCTAACCTTGCAGGGTATTCAAGCCGCTGTCACCGCATTTGCAGTTGCCGCAAAACGCGCTGTTGTGGCTGGTTTCGACGTCATCGAAGTGCACTCTGCCCATGGGTATCTCCTTTCCTCGTTTCTGAGCCCAACTAGTAACCACCGCTCAGATAAATACGGAGGCAGCTTTGAGAACCGAATAAGACTGCTCATCGAGGTCGTGGACGCTATCAGAGCTGTTATCCCTACAACAATGCCGGTATTCGTCAGGTATGTCTATTCAGAACGGCATAGCAAAGCAGAAATCGTTCACACTTTGCTGTAGAATATCCGGGACTGAATGGTTGGAAGAGGTCGCACCCACAGAACCATCGTGGAGATCAGAAGACACGGCGCGGCTGGCCCCAATTCTCGCAGATCACAGCGTTGATCTCCTCGATATATCTGCAGGTGGTAATAGCTCTCGCCAAGCTGTTCGATCTGGTCCTGGATATCAAGTTCCTTTTGCTCGAGCGGCAAAGAAGGCAGTTGGATCACGGATGCTTGTGAGTGCTGTTGGAGGATTACATGACAGCCAATACGCGGAAAGTGTATTGGAGTCAGGCGATGCAGACATCATTTTGGTAGGAAGACAGTTCCAAAAGAACCCTGGGCTAGTCTGGAATATAGCAGACGATCTTGATGTTCAAGTACATTGGGCGAACCAA
Organism: Crepidotus variabilis; assembly: GCA_015657495.1. NCBI lineage: Eukaryota > Fungi > Basidiomycota > Agaricomycetes > Agaricales > Crepidotaceae > Crepidotus > Crepidotus variabilis. The sequence goes on along the minus strand of MU157853.1, from coordinate 268,110 downwards.
ATTCGCTGGGGATTCGCCGGAAGGGGCACTCGAGGCTTGGGTACGAGTAGTAACAGCGAGACCGTAAAATTGTGACGGTATAGATGTATCTGCGTAATAATCTCAAGGTTCACTTTGACAATTAGACAAGCTATGTGGTTAATTACGTACACGAGGGTTCCACGTCAAACCGATTCATTCGAGAACGAATTAGATTTGTATGGTAAAGTCTTGATCAAAGGGCTTGTTGATTGTAACGTCCAATACTTTGTTTGTCGCGTTGTACGACCACTGAAGCGAAGACTGTGTCCCGATCAATGGCGAAGATCCCACATTAAGAAACCTGACTCTTGCGAGATTCACGCCCAACTTGTACCCGTAGCTACCATTGACGACCAATTTGCCACTCGAGAACATGAAGTCCACCGTTGTAACAATTTCGGGTACGATTGACTCGCCGTCGTCAAAGTAGAGTTGTCCTTTAGCTTGACCATTGGCATCTGGAGCGATAATAAGTTCGAAGTCGGTTTTCCGGAGATCCGTGGTGGTCATTTGGGACTCGACGCGAAGTGGAAGCACGGTACCACTCTTGATGTGAACAGGTATTTGAGTATAAGTGATGTTATCGAGGCGGAGAGTCGCACCAGATCCAATAACAGGAGCGAGAGTGTTGAAATCATAGAAGATATCTTTCGGAAGATAGATGTCCACTGCCATCGAATTTTCTGTGGTCACTGGGGAAACAAGGATGGAGTCTCCGAAGAAGAACTGCACATCAATACCGAACGTGTTGGTATCTTTTGGGTATTTGAACCACAAGGGATGGAGAACAGGAGTACCATCAAAATGAGCTTGATGGAACGCGGTGTACAGATAATCAAGGAGGCGGTATCGCATTGCTATAGCATTTTGTGCTGCTGCAGTGACCGAGGGCCATCTGTAAAATTCTTGGCTAATGGCGTCATCAGCATTGTGCTAGAGTAAGAAAATGGGTGAGATGAAGGAAATAGCGAGCAAGTAGTTTGACTGACGTTTCTCATGAAAGGATAGAATGCACCAAGCGTTGCCCATCGGGCACAGAGCTTTTCATTTGTGTCCCAATCTTAATGGCCAATACGATATGTAAGATTCTTCACCTGATATGCGGGATATGAAGGCTTACTGAATCCACATATATCACTCCCAATCATAGGGACCTGATAAACGGACGCAAAACCCAGCATGCCCGCAATCGACTTAAGGTAGAAGTCCCAACTACTTCCATTGTCACCCAACCATTTGCCAACGTGGGCACCAGCGCCTGCAAACGTCGATCTGGTGATAATGAGCGTCCTCTTGCCAGGGCGGCGAACCTCCATTGCTTTCCGAGTCGTCATCGACATCATCGTCCCAAAGAGATTATGTGTATTGTACTCCACGAGCCCATTTGCATGAACAATTTCAGTCTAAAACAAGGTGTTAGAAAAGCAAGTTGCTTTGGAAGATCGCAATGGGTCATACGGAGCCTGTGTGAGCAGCAATTGGTCCATACGGGTCGTTGATTGCATACGGTGGGTTCAGATAATCGTCCCGTTTTGTCAGGTTTGTATTTGTGAAAATAGGCGCATTTGGATCAGGGGCCGGTGATTTTCTTGGAGGAGGAAGACCTTGGTCTTTAGCTTGTTGGAAAGGATTGTCACAGGGGTAGTTGCAAGCCTAATAAAGAAGTCGAAGGATGTCAATAAATCAATCAGCCAGGTAGGAGAGTACTGGTACATTTGAAGGTTCATTCATGTCAATCCAGACTCCGTCAATGTCGACGCCAGTGTTGGAGTCATAGAATGTCGCAAACTCCTTTGTCCAAAATCTGCGTATTCAGATGATCAGAGAAAATTCAACGAAGATAGCAAAAAGAAACTAACTCCTCTACATCGGGATGGAACCAATCAGGCCAAACTGTTACTCCTGTGAAAAGAATTTGACATCAAGATACATCAAGAGTTATGAATCAATTACCTGGCCATACGATCCCCAGGCTTTCAGTGCCGTTGGGCAATTTCATGAAAACACCAAGGTCGTGGCCGCGAGCATACGGCCCATAACTGCCATCTGGTACATATGCGATACCAGGATCCGTCATCATTACTGGCGAATATGAGACCAGATCTAAAGAAAGAGCACGAATCCACACTTACTATATCTTTGGTTATTAGAGTGTAGGTAATCCACGATCTCTCTCATCCTATTCAATGGGAAGTAGATAAGGTCGACAGTGAAGATACGGCGCCGATCCATGCAATCTGAAGATTTGTCAATGAGCAAGTTTATATTCCTGAAGTTTGGCATACCAATATCGGTCCACATAGTCTCAAGGGGGATCTTGGCAACAGAATAGTTGCTAACAACGGCAGCGACGTCAATATAGTCTGGCAGTAAACTTTGTTAGAAGCAGAAAGTGTAATTGAGTTGCCAACGTACTTTGATAGCCGTATCGACATTGGTGGAATCCAAACGACCAGTATGGTACTTCAGCTGGCAGTCCAACGAGCTCGGCGTACTGTTTGGCCACGGCGGTTGGGTCGGTTTCACTCCCAGCTAGGAAGTAGAAGTCCAAAATGCCACCGATGGCGTTGTACTCCAACGAGGCACCAGTGTTGGTTTTGTTCAGTTTTATATCCATACCATTGGAGTTGAGGAAAAATACACCATGGGTCCCAGTGGTCCGGTGTTCGAAATAGATGGGATGATTGCCATATAAGCTGGTGCCAACCGGTAAGAAAGGCGATTCCCGAGACCACAGTGTGAGGACAGTGTTGTCGGGTGGAATACGGAACGTTTGACTATGTTCGCCGAGGCCGTATATATTAGGGTTGGCAGGAAGGTTAGTCTTGACTCGAAGGTACTGAGGTTCGAAGATGATAGGGTGTGAGGCGGTCGAGAACAGAATTTCGTTGTTTGACCTCCTGAAGATAGAGAAGGAAAATGGTGCTACAGTATAATTGAATCCAATGTTTGCTTCCATAGGTTCGACACCCTGGCTCTGCGGACGAGGTAGGACGGCTTCTGGTACTTCATATCGGGCGTGGTTGGGGTCAACTATCTTGACGTGAATTCGACCATCTACATATCGTTCAAATTCACCCTTTTCAAAAACAAAAACAAAACGCGTACCAGTCTCGTAGACAACATTCAAGGATAGCTTTAGGATGTCATCCCCATAGACATTACAACCTTCACCTGCCAAAACAAGATTGGCACTTAGCCCATTTGCCTTCTCTTCAATGTCAGTCGCATTATACCCAACACAGTTGTCTAATGTGCTGGGGTCAACGTTCGCTGCAACTTCTGATTTCGCCCAACAGGTGAACATTAGGGCAGCGAAAAGCAGTTTTTTGCCTTTTGTCCCCATTGAAGGAAGGTGCGAGACCTATAGTCAGAGGAGCCTTGTTCCATGGCGTCTCCTTTTAAGGCGATATAAATGTAAAATTATCAGCAACTGAAGAGAGAAAGTCTCGAGACTGTGGTGGGCAACTGACAACACTGAACGTGATCACTGCCTGTGTCGCTGAGCAGTCACCGTTATTTTTAGGTCGGAGAGCTAACCGCTCTCAGAAGTTGAAACGGCTCACCTGTCCTGCATCCATGATTCAAGCTTTCTATAGCCTCGGGAGCTTCTTGTCTACGGCAAATTGGTCTCCTGAAAAATATCTGGCAGCTTCGAGTTGTCAGTCTCATGTTCAGGTGAGTAACCCGATGACGGCTCGGTGTTTATCTTCCTGTATGTGATTCTACTAGGTGAATACATCTAGAAGCTGGGCTTTATCGTCCAACGAGGCCGCATGACGAGGGCTGAAAGCCATATTCCTGATTCTTTCGATCCCATTCAACGTTCACGGGGCTCGTATCACAGGATATCAGTGGCTGTTTTTTTCTGGGCAATGACGACCATGTCAAGCTAACCAATATATGTTCTCGTCACAAGGACCTCAGGGCACCGCGACCTCTTAAAATCGCTTTCTAAGAAGCCCACATATTGTCCAGAAATCTCGGAATCTAGGCGACCACACTGCTTTCAGAGAAGAAGCAGCTTCGCCGCTACCCTCGTCCTTCTCTTAACCAAAACATGCTGAAACCTGGTTTGACATATGCGTATGGATTCTGATTCTCTGGCCTCCAGCTTGTGAATTACTACTTTTAAGATATGTTCAGCTTGCTGGATCCATTCGAGTCGCTCAAGCAATCAATCATGGCTGTTGCGAGCTGTATGGTACATATCAGAATGGCGTTTTCATCGGTCACGCCGTGGCATCCCTATGAACGCTTCAAACCACTTTTGAGCTGCCGTGTATCTCGCTTTGACCCCAGTTGCTCGAAACTAAATTATCTATGGTCTACGGGCTCGATTTTCACGCCCAAAATTCCGACCCTGCTATATGGCGCCATCTCAGAAAGCTTTCCGTTGCGTGTAAAGATTTATCAAAAGTACTTGGGTGCTACCAATTTATTTTTGCTTCGGTCCTCACAAGCACTTACTTACACTAAACAAGTGTTCCATGACCCTGCAGACCAACTATCATAGTTACCAGAACTTCTTAGAATTGTCTTGTTAAATCCATGTCTAACTTGGGCCTTTCATTGGGAGCCGAAGTTACTGTAAGCACGATGCTTTCTTCAAAATTGTGTGTGCCACAAGGAGCATCGGAGTTAGAAGTTCGATCGTTTCGAGCTTGAAATTACCACAACAGGCAATACGAAGTACTGTATACCAAAGCGAGTCAACCTGAATTTAGTTCGAGTTGTCGGATGGGTCTCTGAGGTGATGCCAATTATTCTTCCAATGTGTAAAGCTTCAGGTAGAGTGGTGGTAATATTACCTTTGGATGTCGTTTATCTCTGGAGGTTGTGGTGAGATCTGATCAAAGCGCCGATGAGCACGGGTACTTGGCCTGAGTTGCTCTGTGGGTACAGTACAACGTGCCTAATTGTTGCCCTGTATGTATACACAATATCATTGTCAAAGTCCTCAAGCTTTACTCCTCCAGGGCAATACACTCAATCTACCGATGCTTTTGTTATGCCAATACACTCCCTTGTTGTTTGAATTAATCGCAAGACTCAATCCAGCGGTCGACTGCCGTAAGAATATGTGGTTATACCTTAATATAAACCGAGTGAAGGGTTAGCTCTAGCAACTCCGGCTTTTGTATCAGACGACAGTCTTTCACTTTATATACGGATAAAAATTTCGGTAAAACAGAGGCCCTCGACGGCCTTTGAGAAATCACCTGGTGGAGTACCGAGAGCTTGTTGGTCCAATCGAAAAACATAGCAAGCGCCCACAACCAGAGCCGATGTTTCCGCCGAACCTAAATAATTTGCCGAGCAATCGGCTTTTCAGAGCAAAAGGACTGTTGACCTCGGAAAATGCAGACGATCTGCACTGGAGCTCATAGATTCATTCATATGCAAATCCACGAGTCATTAGAACCAAGTCAGAACCACGATTTCAAAGTGATCAATTTCATGATGGAACTAATCTGACAATCCTTGGACAGTGTAATCCGAAGCTTCATCTGTGTCATCCCCGTCTCCATCCGAATAATCCCTTCCGTCCACTTTAACCACGGTCCCAAATCTAGCTGAGAGATTTTGACCGGTGAGATCGCCAACACAGTTGACGAAGTCAAGCTGAAGAACTGGTGCATCGACATCATCGCTACCCCGGAACTTGAGAATTTTGAGAAGCCGTCGCCAATACTGACGGCGGTCTTTCCTGAAATTGACATTGAAGAATGCCATATCTCCAAGATGAGGTAAGACAACATTGTGTCGGGGTCCTTGAAAAAGCTTTTCCAGAATAACGAAAATTGTGTGATTTCGAAAGTCGAGGGCCTGGACATAAGACATGGCCTGGAGCCAAGGGTGGAGCAGCTGCCGAATATTTGGATATAGTCGTGAGGGGATGTTAGGGGAAGCTGAAATACTGAGGGTGTCGGGCGGTTCTGGACATTGGCTAAAAAGTGTTGTGAGGAGAGGAAGAACAGCGAAAAGGATCTCTCCTTGTGATGACTGCTTGAGCCATGAAAGTGTAAGCGATAGAAAAGGGTGCTCCCTGTTTGAGAGGGCGTCCGAGGAGGGTCCCGCTATTGTGTAGCCGACTTGGTTCATACCAAAATGAAGTGCTTGTTGGCCAGATAATGGGTCGCAGGTCCAATTGGCGAGGCCGTTCTCAAATTTTGAGAGTACCAAGGTCAAATCGTCGCCATTTGCGTGGACATCCTGCGCGTCTATCTCCAAGGAGCATGCATCTGGAAGGACGATGGAGCGTAGGATATTCGCGCAGGTCGTCAACGACGCTGAAACTACTAGCTCTGCCAAGTTTAGCAAGTAAACCTGTGACAGCATCGTAGGATATAGGTAAATAGCCCTATTAGCGGCACCCGCTGCTGGAACGATGTGGAGTTTCTCGAGGTATTTCATCTGTTGAAGCGAATCAAGCAGGTGGTCCATAGCTAAGTGTTGTAGTTGATCGATGAAGAGACTCCGGAGGTTACTGAATACGGGCTGTTGAAGGTCCATCGAACAATTCTGAATGTGGATATGTTGAAGTCGGGGAGCACATCCCCCGAACATATTCCTGGGACCTGTCACGCACATCTGACTATCGGTTTGAAGGCCAGGGGAGATGACGAGTGAGAACCTCTCCAACAGAGGGGCTTGGGTGCGGAATTGTTTCGATTGTGAGATGAACCACCATGAATTTGCCACTAACTCCAGCTGCAGGACTCTTATTCGAGACATGTGCATCAGTGAAAGCGACACATTGAGTGGGCATCGGTTTGCGGCATCGTGGGGGATAACAACTTCAAGTGGAAAAGGATCAGATCGACGTAGGACTTCTGCTACCCATTTCGAGGGAGAGTACCAGTCAAGTGCTGGACCTGTCCAGATCGCCTTGTTGTGAAGAGCGAGAAAACGCCACCGACGACTGACTTGCGCTACGGAACGAGCTGTAGCTCCGGCGTCGTCGAACGAATGGCCTGATGATAGATCGTCATCCATAGATGCCAGGAAGATAATGTGGGCAAGGAGGTTGGAGTCAAGCTTCGAGATCCCAGCTGGGGTCGACGAACTCGAAGCAATGGCAGCTTGCATCCTGCCACAGCGGGTAAGACCGGATATTGATTGTTCTACGAAAGCTGAGTTGTTCATGGCTGGGTAGCGAGTGCCCTAATTGATGGCTAGCAATGATAGATAAGTTCATCAGTATCTTCAACTTCTACTGTAGATACGAGAGCACCTACGATAATGCTGTAGACTGAGTGGTATCTTTGTTCCTCCAGGCTAGTAAGAAGAGAAGAAGAGATGGAGGCAGACGAACAATCGTCAGAATGGGAGAGCAAGGAGATGGTTAAGTGATAAGTGCCGTTTTGTTCTCGCAATTCCGTATGCTATGGAACCGATTGGGCATGTCAATTCCTTGCCATATGAAAGTATCGTGCCTCAGAACAACAACCCGCAGGCACTTCCTTTTCAGGCATAATCGCTTGTCCGAGTAGAAAAGAAAGATTCAGATTCACACACGTCACAGTCTGGATCTGACCCTGCCTGAAAGGGAACGAATCTGTTTGGAAACAACGTAAGATTTCAGTCGTCAGAAGCCATCAACTCAACAAGTCAATTGACGATTGTCTATATCGGTCAAGGCGCCCTCATTTCACTGGGCGCAAACTGCAAGAACAATAATGAGCGCCTGATTAGGTATACCAGGATGGAGAAGCCAACCCTTACATTTAGTTCATGTTGAAAAAGAAGCCTCAGCCTCGAGCAACATCGTGATAGCACTTGGATGCAGTAATGGCCGATCAACCTCGTGTTGCTTCCGCGAACCTCCACTGTCAGGCTCTACCACTCGAAGATTGACGCGGCGGAGCAAAACAGGTGAGTGTCTTTTGAACCTTCCAATCGAGAATAGAAATGTTAAGCGGACAGTGTGATTTTATGTTCAATATGCTGCCGCCTGTTGCTGATGCCAGTGATGGACGACGATGGCAAACGGGGGCCGCCAAGCCTTTTGTGATTATTCAAGTTGCGGCGGAGCTCACGCCGTTCTCCGAATTCGGAACAAAAAAGCTCAGGGTAATTGGCGCCTATTTGCAACTTCCAGGTTATGCAAATAGAGATCTATGTGTATCTTTTTTTAGCTTACTGAGAGCCCATATAATATTACCAGAGCTTTGTTCTTCTCGATCCCGAGTTTTTCCATCGCAACTCTGAAATGAACTTCTATTATCTTTGACCGCCACTGAGGCATGTGCGCGAAATTCATGGACAGCCACATTTGACTTCAATAATTGGCATGGCGGTGAGGCCTAAAAACTTGGATGTGTTTATCAACTGAAGGCAAAGCCAGGGTTCAGCAAGCCTCCAGGAAATAACGTTATGTTACTCGGTCAAAGCTACTTCGTGTAAAATATTAATATGGGTGTGAAATCGAAGTGTAAGGCTTTTTGGAGTCGCAGTTACCTTAGAATATTACAAGGCCAGGGGCGACTTTTGACTACAGCAAATCAGAAATGAAATTACGGACAATGAACTTAAGCAGCATTGACAGTCTAAAGCAGTTTTCTCATCTGTTGTGCGTATCGCCATGTTTTGCGGTTTGAATTTAAGACCAAAAAATCTTCGAAGCTAGTCTGCAAAGGGAGAAATTATCCCAGCGGTGACACCACCGATTGAGCCGCCGGAGACAGTCTCCGAAACTGACACTTCCTGAGAGTCGGCCACAGTCAGCGGACGATCATGGAATTACGCGCTACCTAAGGACCCCCGAAATATCCTTTAGATGCCTGATCCTCATGGCTCCTTTTTTATATGGACACATTTCAATTGACCGTTTGTATATGGACTATGAACTATGGCTCACCCGCGGTCGATTTTTATATGGAGATAGGATCAGGCATCTGTGTGGTTCCCACGATTGAATTTTTGAATTTTTTGCTCGTATTCGATTCCCTTACGTCCATTTAGCGCTGTTAGAACAGAAAAAAAACTAGAATTGGAATGATATTAAACTGGCACAAAGTCTATCTACTCGTCATCACCAGCAGAGACAATGCTGCATGGTTTGAGCTTTTTATAGCCCCTAGAACAGGAAGGAGCAACACTTTGAGGGTAAGCAAGAGTTTGTAGTCTTCTTGCGCTGACATCCTAAACCTAGACCTGTAATTTGCAGCCTAAGCCGTTTTATAGCTTATAGTCACTCTTCCTGGGTCCCCGATGGCCCTAACCATCTCCCTGTCTCCGATCTCCCTAACCCTTTCCTTAACAACATTGGGTATCATAAGCCTCTGCATGTTGAGGATATTTGTCCGGGTTCATGTAGTGAACTTATTTGTATTAATAATTTGTTGTATCCTAAATTAAAAATCTATCTGCGAGGGAATCACATATGATATAATGTATTGTACTGAATTGCTGATGCTGGTCATGTAGGTTGCGTGTACTTAACTGAAACCCTACAACTGATATTTCAGCCTAATGTATGGGTAGAATAATCAGTTTACTTTCAGATTGTCATAATTAAAGACAATGTAATAGTATTGGGAACACTGAAAGCCTACCAATGTAAGGGAAAGGGTTAGGGAGATCAGAGACAGGGAGAGGGTTAGGGCCATCGGGGACCCAGGAAGAGTGACTTTATAAGCTATAAAACGGCTTAGGCTGCAAATTACTGGTCCAGGTTTAGGGCATCGGCGCAAGGGCAAGGGTTAGGAATATCGACAAGGCGAGGGAGGATATCGCGCATGACAGACTTTCCAGAAATAGATGATAGACTGATGGCACCACCCAAATCAAGCTGGCTCTTTCGCTGGTTTTTCGGTCAGTTCCGGTGGGTCCCACGTCGGCAAGCGCGGCAGTTGAGTTCCACAGTTTCGACCCCGGCCATCGCCCATTTTTATATGGATGCTTTCTCAGGCTTCCCCCAGTAGGTCCATTTTTATATGCACAAACCACTCAGGCATTTGACTCGAAATGCCTAATTTTTATATGGAAAAGCACCAAGGATTTTCAAAAAATTTCCCAATTGTATATGAAACCCGATTAGGGATACCTACTGAATTTCGGGGGTCCTGCTACCTACTGTCTCATTTGAACCTGATAGACAGGGAGACAGGCACGATATGGCGATCTGACCTCAGAGGGTGGCCCTAGGGATTATTAGTTTTTGCTCGCGATAAGCAAGGAACTGCGGTAGCATGTTGCTGAGCCGCTTCTAACCAGAAGTTCACAACACCTCTTCATCAGTTGCCTTTCAATTTAGAGCCACTGCCACTCCATACACCCACTGCTATGTCCACATACACTTCGAACGACTAAACATGAAGAGATCAATCCTCACGTCAAAAATATGCAGAAGTTACACAGTAGTAAGTCCATGATCCGCGTGTTTGCCTCGACGATCTACAAAGCCGATCGCAGACATAGCTGTGTTGTCAAACCTCCAGTACTGGAGTGTTAAGAAGGAAGTTTGGTAGCAATGAAACGATCAAATAGTCAGGTGGAAGATTGACCCACTTCCATAGCGAATGAATGACTTTCCACGAGGACCCACAATGATACTTTTGGCTATTATTGTCCTCAACGAAGGCCTTCTTGTTCTTGCATCTAGCATAGCTTGAACTCAAAGAAGATAAACGGTCCCACAGGAGTATCCAAGTTTTTGTTCTTCTGGAACCAGAAGACGAAGTATGTCTGTTTCGAGATAAGCAACAGATTAAAATTTGTACCATAAAATTTGAGAGGTTTCACCGGGAGAAACGCGTATTACATCAGCCCTGGAAGTAGGAGCCATAGAAAAAGGTTGAGATATTCAAGCGAAGAAGAACGTTCTGACGAACATGATGAATAAGTGCCATTCAAAGCAACGTTTCCTTGAGCAATCACAGACCGCGCACTATCCGGGTCACCGAGCAGACATAAACAGAAATTCATCAATAAGAAACCCAGAGTGGATAGTTTGATAAACACCCGTCTTCAGTTGAGTTCGTGATTATGAAAAAATTCTGAGAAGCAGCTGGGAGAGCTTGATGCGAGGAAGGGAGGTTACTATAAGCAGTAACTTCAATACCAGTTCGAGTAAGTTACGATTTCAGACGCCATTCACGGGATTGAGTCTTGTGCCAGTAAGGTGAGTTGGATAAAAGTATTATACCAACAACCAAGAAGTAAGTTGATGAGGCATTATTGCTAAAAAGCGGTTAATAATTCAAATCGTCTGTTTGACTGGTTTCAAAACCACCGGAAGTCTCCATTTGAATGTAAGGATAAACTGTAGAACCTCCATCAGAATTAAGTTATAGCAGAAAAAACAAATCGCGTGATTACAGTGGTCACCAATCTGCTTTTCCAGCAACATCCAACGAAGGGTGATCATCAGTTCTAGCATCTAGATTACGAGATGGATTAGCATTATCATTGGATAAATTATAGTCTTTATTTTATTAGGGTCATGACAGATACAGCGACCGTCGCAATATTGAGAGGGATTCGAATGGGTTGGTAGCTGCAGAGCCGCAACGGTTTGGGAATTGCGTCAATCGCATGTTGACTAAGAAATATAGGGGCGTGGGAATTTCACGTGGCAGGGCTAGAGACACGTCGTGAAGGCATTGCGCGGGAATCCAGCCATTCTCTTGCCCTGTTCATGCCCTTTGGCCCCGCATTCTTTTGCGCGTAAAATCTTCGTAAAATCTCAAAATCTGCCATGGCTCGTCCGAGGAATACTCAACAAATAAACGGGACTCAAAGCTCGCTGGCGAAAGGAAGGGCAACTCGGACGCCTTCGCCAGAGACAGAACGCCCTACTGGTCCTTTATCAATAGTGGTACCTATTTCGGAGAGAGATACAGTTAAAGTGAATCACTACAACTCCACGGAGCTGAAAAATGCCTGTGATGATGCAGTGAAACGGGTAAGCACAGTTGGTTTTCGGCTTATCTCACTGGTTCTGACAGTTGGATGTAGTACTTATCTCGACCAGAACTCTTCAAACAGATACATCTGCACACTGATGTTCGTCTGGCTTTGGGGTGGTTGAGTGTATTTGTGGCGGCTGGTACAGCACTTTACGGCTACAAAATTGAATTCGAGAAGTCCAAGACCGTCGTGTCCATCGGACTTGTAGTGTGAGTGGATCAATATACTGCGTCCCCCTATTTCTAACTTGCCACCTTGAACCTTGCATTTAGATATATTCTCTTGACCACTCTCCAGACTCTGTATTCCTACTTCGTTGAAAGTCACACTATCTTCGAAGGAAAGCGGAAATCCCTCTCAAAACGAGTGAGTCTTCCTCGCCCTTCCCCGTTGACGTGGCCAACTAACTCCATCTAGATCATCACGGAGCGAATCCACATCGATTCAACTACCATCCCCGTTTCCAAATCACCTCTAACAACTTCCGTTTCTCCTTCGAACTCGCCCTCCTATCTCCTCACCGTCTCCTATGTACGATCAACCAATGGTGGCAAGTCACTTCTCGCCAAAGGTAGAGCGAAGGCCGCCCAAACATACAGCGCTTTCTTCGATGAAACTGGAACAATGGATCAAGAAGTTTTCGAGCGCTGGGTTGGAGAACTTGTTGAATCGAGTATGGACGGGAAGCTCGCGTGACCTGTTCTTGCTTCGGCGCTACCAGCATCTTCCTGACGAGATTTTATCCTACTACAAGAATCGGCTATCTGTACTGCTAGCATCCTTGTTACCTCGAATGACTCAACCTCATTGCCAAACCATAGGTTTCGATGTCGTGCCACCATTTGGTCACCCATGACCCTCGTGCTAATTGTGATGAATCTGACGCCATGCCTGTGGCAGATGCCGTGCCCGAGCCAAAAGCTAATCAAACCCATCCTTTCACAAATCACATTCACGAGTCAAGTACTTTGAATCACGAGCGTTACATCTCGAGATCATAACTCTATAAGCCTTCTAGGTTGGCCACTGATTAGCTAATTTCCTCTGTGTTCACGATATTCTTCTGGGGTGCTGGTGGACCCAGTCCGAACCAACCTCTACCCTCGAAAGCCCACTGAATTTGTACCGCCGAACGAACGGTGATGCCAAGTTGGTCAGCGAACGTCCACACTAATCCTGGATTCTTCAAAAATTGCCTGCCGATAAATATAACGTCCGCTCGCCCAGCCTGTAAGATCTCCTCGGATAAGGTGGCATCAGCCAAACCACCTACGGTGCTGATCAGCACATTATCAACTACATCCAGTAGAAATCGAATGCGATTCTCGAACGACCCTCCATACTCATCCGTCCGCTTGTTGGTTGCAGGACTTAAAAACGAGGACAGGAGGTAGCCGTGTGCAGCATGAATTTCAATCACATCGAAACCAGCGTTAACAGCACGGATTGCTGCATCTTTAAATGCAACTGTGATGCGGTCGATTCCTTCTTTCGTCGACTCCTTCGGAATAGCCATTCCGGGACGGTATTGAATAGAAGATGGCGCCCAAACATCGTCCGGCCATCCTCCAACGTCTTTGTCTGATAATGGCGACGAAGTCGCATGGAGCCAAGGAGCAATACAAGCTGCTTTACGACCAGCATGTGCGAGTTGAATACCGATTTTCTGGTTCTGAGAATGAGCAAACTCGGTCAAGCTGGAGAACGCCTCAGTGTGTTTGTCACACCAAATGCCAACATCATCAGGGGTAATGCGGCCCTCTGGGAGAACGGCAGAAGCTTCGACGAAGGTAAGACCTGGACCACGAGTGAGAATACCACCGACTATACCAGAGTTAACATGGGATGTATCACAAAACTATAGCGGACATACGATGTGCGAAATGCCAAGGCGTGATCAAGCCATTCTTCGCAGAATATTGGCACATCGGAGAGAGCTGCCGACGAAGAACCATCAGATTGGAAAATTCTATCAAGAAAAGCAACTCAACAAATATCCTGTTCTGGAAGTTAACTCCTCTAATTTTGAGAGGCTGAAATAACTTCGGGATAGGCTTTCCATCTGGCTGTGGATCTACCGCGGTTCCCGCTGGAATTGCCTGATAGGGGGTGAAGAAAGATACGTCAGGAGCTGGAGTATTGAGAGCGCTCATAACGTCGTTGAAATTTCAAGTTATGCAGCTTTGTTTCGATGGTAATTTTGTGGAAAATTGTAGATTTAAACACAAGTTGAGCTCACATTTTGAAGGAGGAGAATCGTCAGAAACGAGTCACAGTGTAAGGTGCCCACGATTACGAAAATAGGTACATTCCGCAGCCCGCAGTCGCAATCCCGAAGGTTACAATACACATTTCACGAAAGCGAGCCTGAGTCAAGAGATTCGAATCAGAAAGAACTTGAATTGTTGATAGCTACAAATAAAAACTCTCTTCCGCTGATTGCTGAACTCTATCTCTCGTTGAGCACAGAGTAAATCTTTATACTCTCGAAAGTAACAAGCAAATTTCCCAAGGCCGGAAAGTTTAGAAGAAGGCTTGGACCGAACCTTGGATAAAACATTAAACATCGGATAAAGCGCTAATTGCCCATTGTCACATGTGCGTGGGAAAGCAATTATGTAGTAATACGCCAGCACTCCGAAAGCTCTCCTGGTTGCATCGCAGCCTATCAGTGTCACGCTTAGAGGGACACTGAACAACAAGAGGAACTCTACTATGCCCGAAATTCTGATACTTCTCACTTGCTGGCACCAGAACCTAATTGTAGATGTTGACATACGACTAGTACTGCCTTCCGAAGGGAATGCACAGGACTTTACCAGCAAATAACTGTCAAACCTCGTACTCTGAGACTCAAGACGTTTTCATTTTTTTGGAGATAATCTCAAGTACCACGCAGTCTCAGCTTCTATGAAATAGCATCATATATCGGCATTCTCCTCTTGCTTCTGGGTCGACTACCACATGAGAGCGTATCATGATATCATGCTCTCTCCTATTCTTGGATCGTATCTTGCAATAAGCTTAAACCCTTGCTTTTGCTCACTTTCGAGTATATCTCAGTCACAACGTTTTTTGACCGCTTGAATTTCGGTGGTAGCCACTCTGCCTGATAGATCGATCGATTTTACATTCTTGTGGACTTCTGTAAGTTAGCAACGCCTCCATATGATTCGCCTCATTCCCGACCAATTGGATATAACTAAGATGGGCTGACAGCACAGTGAAGCATTATAATTTTTACAAGTAAGTCCCACCACCTGCATTTTCTAAGTCGTAGTGATGACGGTCTAAAGCCTTCAGTTCGATTGTCGGGGTTATGCTGGGCTTCCTTGAGCATCATAACAAGAGCTTATGAGCACTGACAGCCTTGCCTCAACCTGGTTATGACTACACCTGATCAGTGCGTACCTCCGAGTCTGCCAGATTGCGACAATAGAGCTTATGCTAACTGTGGATCACGTTCTAGATTTCCTTTTTAATATGCGATACAGGCTAGTGCAACATTCCTATGCCTTGAGCAGCTCATATGTATGATCCAATCCATTAAATTACCCTCCTTTGAGATTTAACTCCTGGTTTAGATAGGACATGTATACGAATCTTTTTGGTGACGGTGCGTCACCTTAAATTCTCTAAGTTACATGCTGCAAGGAGGTTATTTTTCGTGCTCCTCTTTTTAGAAGCAATGATTTCATCTGGTTCTGGACCTCAAGCTCGGACGATATACGAAACTTCCTCCTATAGTAACTTTTGCTGCGCAATTGGTGTGTTACCATGTCTACATATTTGAATATGCCACTCAAATTCTCGCCTTCTTCAGCTCGGCTCCGTCATTGGTTCTATTTTTTCAATTTCGTCGATGAAGACACATCCCTTTGCGTGATATTCTTGTTCACGTTTTCCCCTTTAAGGATGAGAGTCATTGTTGACAACAATCGTAGTGAACTCCAAGATCCAGTTGGTATTCGTGTGGTAAGTAGTTCTACCTACCCTCCACAGCATACGAATTTTAAAATCTAAGTGGAGTAACTAGATAATTCAACCGTAGAATTCTGCGTCAGCAACCACGGGAGCTCTAGGGGAGAGCCTTTGGCGATTGGGAAACAAACGGCTCCTGGATCATTTCGTTCGCCATCAGGTCCGTTCTCTCGCAGACCTTAAAACACGTACGTTATGTTAATCTATTTTTAAGTTCACCAGACCACTGAGGACTATGATTAGTACATCAATGTTCCTGTGCTTATGCTCAGTGCTGTATACTTATGGGATGGTACGACCGTGTTTTAAAAAGAGACGTAATGCTGACCTCTACTTCGTCAGGCTGCTCTGCTCTCTAAATAATTACTGGTAGTTATTGCTCACTTATCGAGGGTGGTTGTTGAGAACGAAACATCCACGGGAGCTCGGAAAGGTGAGGCCTATGACGACAGTTACGTTTCGTTCTTGGGAATATTTCGCAGTACAACTATCTTCTTTCGGTGTCTCTGAAGACTATGTCAGTCAAGTTACTTTTTTTTCGTCTTTTCAGTTGCAATTTTTGGAGAGAGTGGAAATCTGTGGATTTTCCAACGTGGTAGGGGAACAGGGCTATGCTGATTGTGGGTCGATGCAAAGCACCACGAATTGACGTCGCAGTTTATGACTCGGTCTGGAATTTTTCTTCCCCATCTGGAATCAAATCGCTTTTTGTTGCATTTCCATTTGCGATGGAAGTGGTAGCCCCACCGCGCTTTCGTTTCTGCTTTCTGCGGTGACCATGTCTCTATGGGGTTGGAATTCTACTCCAACAGTGTGGGGTCATTACAGTGCTTGCTACGATCTAATCTCTCGGCCATTGGGAAAAGACAGGGAAAGGTATAAATAAAGTCAACGAATTAATGCAGAGTTTTTCAGTTTCTAACCCACATTCACATATATCCAAGCACCTTCTATCAAACATGTTTTCTCGACTATCTCTCTGGGCCGCCGTCGTTGCCATGACCTTGGCAAAGGCCAGTGTGCTTCCTCGTCAGGACTCTACCTGCAGCACCGGACAGTTGAACTGCTGTGATCAAGTCGGCGATGTCAGTTAACTGCGCGCTATTGTTCAATTGTAATTGGTGTCTGACCATATACACTTCTACAGGTTCATGCTCTTGGTCTCACTAATAACTCCGCACTCATTGGCGTCGTTCTTGACCCAATCACTGCCATCGTTGGAGGTAGGATATTCTTTATTGGCCTCTCACCACAGATATTTATCATGGCTCCGGCGATAGTCGATTGTGTTCCTGTCTCTGTCCTTGGGGCAGCCGGAGGGTCGTGCTCTGCCCAAACTGCGTGCTGCTCTGGAAACACATATGCGAGTATTCCGTGATTAACGATCTGATTAACCTCTTCTCATCACCGTCACTACACAGAATGGGTTTATCACCCTGGCATGCAATCAAGTTCCCCTGTAAATATCGATGTTAGCCTCTGCTGAGGACACCAAAGTTTGATTAACAACTGGATTGCAGGCCTGTACCCTCGGACTTACCACTCTAATCATGTACATTACGAATAGTGTATTACAGTGCATTACGACTTTGTACTTTCATCTCTTGAACAATTTACTGGAAGTTTCTTCTGTTCCAGTACAATCAAATTATCTCAAAAAACCAAGATGCCAAAAGTCGTGTGCTGCATCTTGGTAAGATAAGTTAGACTTGAAGGGGCGATACGCGTAAATAACCTGGGACAAAACCTTGAAGAAGTTAGTCAAATGCAAAAGAGGAGAATACGAGAAATGTAATAAAAAGGAGCCAACGATGTTTGAAAAGGGACACCATGTACCATGCCTTACCAGTAGTCAATCCAGCGCGAAGAGATTTGGGCGGGCCCATCGTTATGCAAGAAAGCTTACCTAGGTACTTACAATCGAGAGTGAACAGGCAAGCCGAACAGGATGAACGGACGAACTTAATTAGAAGGAAGGCATAGTGTTACTAACTTCGACCCTTCGACAAAAACGAGATGCGACGGACCGTGATAGGGACAGTCCAATGTAGTATGTGAGGTTTGAAACCACCCCTGACTATCGCAGGTGTCCTCCACATCGCAATTGCAAATCTGTGGAGTAACTTCTGGTTACAAGCTGGTTGGTACTGCATAGCTCAGATAACTGCTTGGATTTACCTACTGAAGCTGTTGGCTAAGCTCGGGCTGCTGAATCCGAGTGCAAAACACGATCCTCGAAGGTGGTTCTACTGCTGACTTTTTCAAGCCTTAGAGTTTTATAATTTACCTGACCGTCTTTCTTTCTGACGTGGAAAGCGAAAAGTGCACGTCCCAACGGCAGCCGTATCGACGGGCTGAGACAATTTTTTTTAAATCTCAGAATGGCAAAGATGAGATATCAACCTTATTCTCAAGAGGTTTAATGTTTTTCGAGCGGACACAGAGTTTATGGGAGAGCTGGAGAGGTTACAGGTTACAGCCCAAGGAAGATTGACGTTGGAATGGTTTAAGGTAGAAGTTTGAAGGTGATGAAGAAGACATCTTAAAATTCGAAGAAATGAAGTCATCTCTTTCTTTAATCACACATTGCGGATGCTTCAGTTGATTAAATAATAACAAATCTGAGGACTATAGATCAAATTAGATGGGGCTTCATACTTTTAGTGCCTTTGGCTCGATAACACATGCTGCTCAGACCGATTCACAATGATGGCACCGGTCATGAGAGACGAAAAGCTGAGCATCAGAGCGCTGGCACTCAGGACACCTGTGCGCGCAGATGAAACGCCTGTAAGGAGCGAAACGACGACAAAGATGTTGAGTGGGACTCGGAAGAGCGAGGAAAGCTGAAACAAACATAATTTCATATCAATAAGTTGCTTTTTGTATGAGGAATGAAACTTACTGTCGCCCGGTGTTCGTCTGAAATTAGAGTACCCCTCAAAGTTCCTTGGACTGGGTAATACATCCCGACGCATGCTTCAAAGAGGCAGAATGCCCAGAAGCGAACACGTTCGTCATGTGAGACAACGCTAGAAGCCAGCGCCAAAGCACTAACTGCGCAGACGAGACTGCTCAGTTTAGCATGGAGTGTGAGGGACGAATCGGCGCCTGGGCGAGAGGAAACACGCTGATGGAACGAGACAATCGCTGTGTAGAGGAGAGATCCGAGCATCATGGAAATCATAAAGCCGGAAAAGATGTAGCCGAAGGGAAGAATGTGATATATCGTGTGCTCTTGAAGAGATGGCACCCAAAGGAAAACGAAGAGGTACATGGACCCTTCGAAGCACGTTTGGGTGAGACCAAGCACGAGAAGAAGAGGATCTAAGGGAGATTCAGATATGGCTCTGTCAGAGTATAGGAGAGAAGTTACCTCGCCGAACGATATTCCAGGCCACACCCAGTCTCCTAACCTGAAAGATATCCTTTTCGGTCGGACTACCCTGACGACCAAAGTTTTCCGTCCAGGTATTTCGGATAACCAGCCATGCCAACAGAAGGAGGACACCGCTGGCAGCGAAGGGGGCCACGAAGTTCCTCGTGGTGCTAACAAGCTGGTTGCTAACAACGCCAGCTGCAGTAGCGACCAACCCGTTGATCAGAGTGGCTCGACCCATTATTGTTGAGAGATCAGCACTGGGTAAAGACACGTTGTTGGCAGAAGAAATGAGCCAGGATTCGAAGGCCGAGAAAAGGATGGAAGTGGAAAATCCACCGAGAACGCGTCCAAACAGCAAGATGGGCATGGAAGGAATCATGATGCAGACGCAAGAGATTGCATAGGTCAAGCAGAAAATTAAGCACATTTTCCGTCGACCACTATCGAACTATTAGTTTAGTAAAGCAATTTTGAGAAGCTGATGAGCAGACGCACTGTTCATCTGCCCAAGCGCCCACCATGGGGGCCGCTAGCCCTGCTGATAAGAAGCCAGTCACGAAGAAAACGGCTACCATTCGCTCTGGGAATTGATACTGCTCTCGATAGAGCGTGTATACGTATGGTCCTTGTAACCAGTCCGCGCCTATTTCTCGATGTTGAATTTCATGTTCATTTGCAAAGACTAACGAGCTCACCCATAACGATTCCGTAGACTAGCAAATACTTCCACGTCAAAGCCGCTAGCGCTGCAGAGCTTGCCTTTCCCCCACCTCCATTCTCTAAGCGATCATCCGCAGTTTCTTTCGTGCTAGGGGACTTTTTTGCTCTTCTTGCCACGTAGCGCTCTACGAGCAGCGAGAAGAAACAGACGCCGGCCAAAATGAGTAACTGAAGTTCGTAGAATCCTCTAGGCATTGTCGAGCCTTTTTAATGAGTCGAACGTCGCAAGTTGAATTGACGTGTCAATATAAACCTTAACTGTTGAATAAGGTGTAAAGGAACGTGAGTTTATGCAGGCAGTATTTTGTCCAGAGAAGCGCGTTAGAATAGAAAGAAAGTTATTACGAGCGGGCTCTTTCTCACTCGTGGTTTGATGAGGGCCTGGGCTTGGCATATACAGCTAGATCAATATTCGATCAATGGCGGCCTTTGGCAAACGGGCACCTCGACATGTTACGGTGTAATAGTGAGTATGCTAGTATGCTAGGTATTTTATTCCAACGTCTAAACTCCAACAGCATACAAAATATCTGCGTGTGGTCCATCTTTTCTCGTCGAGTCATTGTAGATTTATTGGCCAGGACCAACTTGCGCATTACGATCGGTCAGTGGGACATACTGAAGGGCGTGGCATTGAGTAGGCGGTCGATATGTTCAACAGTTGGAAGCTTACCCGAACCCCCATCACTCTTTGTTGTTTCAAATTCCCGGTCTCATCCTTGTCAATCTGCTCGATGTATTGCATCAAATTTCCAACGGGGATAAACATACGACCAGGCGTCGCCAGTTGATCCACGAGGGCTTGAGGCACAGTAGGCGCTGCAGCACCAACATGAATCGCATCGTATGGGCCTGATGGCGTACAACCAGATTTATGAGTCAAGTTCAAAACCATGCTCATCCTGTTTTTTCACCTTCCTCAAGGAAGCCCTGCCGACCATCTCCAGCAATGATCCGAATATCCCCAGATTGCAGAGGAGTATCTAGCCCATCGGCTTTGAGATTGTCGACCGACCAATCGACGAGCTCTTGGATGTGATCAATGCCCACCACTTTACCGCCTGGACTAACGAGATGATGAAGAACAGCGACAAGATATCCTGAGCCACTTCCAACGTCCAGAACTTTAGCTCCGGGCTTGAGATGCGGGAGAAGATGTTCACAGGCATAGGCATGCTGAATGCAGGGCATCGTTCAGTAACATTACGATCTCGCGACTGATGAGAGACTTGACCATATGAGGTGCGCTGATTGTTGCACCATGACCTATAGTTCTATAGCAAGCAGTAAAATCAGCGATCTACCTATGAATTTTTAGGAAGTTTAAATACGCAACTGAGGCGAGTCTTCATATGCCTCCGACTTCTTCACCACGTAATTTCTTCGATCCACATTGCTCATAGCCTACCGGCGCAGTCAGTTGAAGGACTATAATAGGTGAGCAAAACCTACCTCCATCACTCTTTCTGAATGAAATATGCCTCGCTCTTTCATGTTTAAGATCAATTCCGTATTGGAATCCCCAGAGCAGGACCACGCCATGGTTATTGTGAACTGAGGCTTTCCAATTCCACTCCGAAATAATGATCGAGACAGCCAAGATATCTTGATTATATTGTCTGTTGGAACAGTATTCAACTCAGAGTTTCAGACCGACAGTGAAGGTTCGAAATCAACAGTCCAGCAGCGGAGCCATATTGATGTCATCCTTGGTTCTATTCCAACGTTAGCTTATGCCGAAGGCTGATTGTCACGCATCATATATGTTTAGCAGGTTTGGGGCTTGACGATTCAAGCCCCTCGGAAACGTCGTGC